>VWZE01025050.1:163197-291930 GCA_013396675.1 Eubucco bourcierii | reverse complement strand
CTCAGCCTGTCCTCATAGCAGAGCTGCTCCAGCCCTCTGATCATCTTCGTGGCCCTCCTCTGGACCCGCTCCAACACTTCCATGTCCTTCTTGTGCTGAGGGCTCCAGAACTGCACACAGTACTCCAGCTGGGGTCTGACAAGAGCAGAGTAAAGGGGCAGAATCCCCTCCCTTGCCCTGCTGGCCACACTTCTCTTGATGCAGCCTAGGACTCGGTTGGCTGTCTGGGCTGCATGTGCACACTGCAGGCTCATGTTGAGCTTTTCATCAACCCAGACCCCCAGGTCCTTTTCCTCAGGGCTGCTCTCCAGCCATTCACCACCCAGCCTGTATTTGTGCTTGGGATTGTGCCTACCCAGGTGCAGGACCTTACACTTGGCCTTGTTGAATCTCATGAGATTGTCCTGGGCCCACCTGGGACCACCCACTGGGTCCACCAGTTTGGACTGGATGATCTTTCGAGGTCTCTTCCAACCCCTACCATTGTGTCATTTTGTGACTTCTTTGGGTGTATTCATGAATGTTTTCAAATCATGGTCATTACCAAACACTTTGAACCATGAGACTCTTCATTTAAGCGCTTTGGTACTGGGGTTCTGCAACTGCCTGTGTGTTTAAAATCTTGGTCCTGGTCTTCTTATTTGTGTTTTAGACTGAAGCTACATGCCTTTGTAATGCCATTATTTGTGATGCTGAATACTTGGAGAAGTGACTCTTTATATGGATTTCTCTAATCAGAATCTTTTTACCCTGGTGACCTCTGTCAAATGTCCTATATTATAAATAGTATCACAAAGATTTGTATTTTTCCACCTTTTTTTTTTTTTTTTTTTTTTTTTTTCAAAGGATGGCCCATGTAATGACAGAGAACTTCAAAATGTCATGTTGGGCTGTGATGAGTATCTGATAGGTAACTCTAATTGTCATTTAATCCCTCGTGTCTTAAAGGTGTTTCATTTTCCAAGATTCTGGCTTGTATCTGTGCATTAGCAGCAGTTAGAATCCAAGGCTTTCTTTAATGATTTTTTTTTTCCAACCTTCATCTCAGAATGCCCACATACTCCAGTGGAAACGTTGGTTCCTGGAAGCAGTAACAAAGTCACAAAAGATTTACTAGAGAGGTTAATGAGTTCTGGAGTGACCTTCTTTTGTCATCATCCTTGACAGTTCATGCAGTCAGGCCTCTGCCCACAGTAGCAGAGACCTCACTGGGCTACACCCTGCAGCCTGTAAGGTCTAGTTGAGGTCTGTGAGGATCCATGCCTGTCCTGACCTCAGCGTGGAGTTACTGGAAGTCATCATACTCATCCTTTGGCAGAGCCCAGCCATGGAGTAGGGTGGCCCAGCTGAGTGGCTGGAGAGTTCGGTCAGGAGGGGGAGCAGCTGAAGGAGGACACAGCAAGCATGGTAGAGGAGTTACCACACATTTAGTGTCTTGATCACCTCTCTCCCCTCTCGTAAAGGAGATGGGGCAGTTACGGGGTGACACAGTTGAGGAATTGACTCACATCTGTGCCTTCATCCCACTACTATGTGGCTAAATGCAAGTCTTCAGATCAATGGGAGCTAAATAGGCACCAGTTAAGATCAAGTGGATAAATGAAGGGTTCAAGTCACCTGTTTGGTGTTCCAGGCTGGGCTGACAGAGAGGAGTAAGCTGCATCCTAACTGCCACAGTTTGTGATTGAATCATCTCTTCATAGTTTGTCCAGGAGGTGCTTTCCTACATAATTAGTTGAACTTGGGGGATTTTAAAATATTTTTTTTAATAACAAGGTGGCAACATAATACTTTAATATTTTACATACAACATAGGTTACAGAGGAAGGTAATTACAGAATGTATATGTATATAAGGTAATTACAGATAGTATATGTGTGCCTCTTGTTTATTTTTGTAACCCCTACCTGCTCCTTTTCTCATCAAAAGCTAAACCCATCTAGTGCTACTGAAGAAGAGACCTTAGTGACATCTGAAAGGAGCTCCTGAGGGGAGGGAACAGGATGACTCTTACCGTGTCTCTGAAATGGAGGCTGGTAGACCTGAGATCCTCTCGTGTTGTTTTCTTGACTGTTTTTTCTATCTTGTTAATTGGTTTTAGTAAAAGTTCCCAGTTTGTTAATTGCAATGCAGAATTGTTTCTCCTGGTCATTTTTAAAATTAAAATGTTTTGTTTTGCTTTGTTTTGCAGGCAACTAATAGCCCATTTACAAGTTTTCTGTAAATTCTCCAACCCCCGTGCGTTGTACCTGGAGCCGAGGCTGAACGCATTATATACCCAGGTGATGCTGTTTGCTGGCTTGCAGTGCTGCTGATAATAAACAAACAAACTCTTATTTGAATGCAGTGTCTGAGATGACAGAAACCTGTCATTTTCTGAACCAGGCCATGATAGCTGAAAAAGGAGCTGTCCTTGAGAAGGCAGTGAAGCAGGCTAGAAGGTCTCCTCAGAGCCTTCTGTTCTCCAGGCTGAGCAGCAACTCTCTCAACCTGTCCCCATAGGGGAGGTGCTCCAGCCCTTTGATCATCTTTGTGGCCCTCCTCTGGACCTGCTCTAGCAATTTGATGTCCTTCTTATAGTGGGGGCACCAGAACTGGACAGTTGTGTGTCCACATCTTGGCTTTATACTGGCAAGGCACAATTTCTCTTGGAAGTTAGTCCAAACTTGCTTGAGCTTGGAGCCTTTGGGTTGTTTCACTATTTTCAGTAAGCTCTTCTGTCTTTTAGCTAGGGATTAATTTTCTCTCCTTTGTCATTTGCAGTTACTGTCCCATCAAGACCAGAATGTACAGAGAATAGCTCTTGACTGCATCATGACATACAAGCACCCTCACCTTCTGCCATACAGGTAAAAGCTGTTGTATCATTTTAGCTGTGGTGAATGAGCCTGCTGTCACATCAGAAGCCTTGTTTGGGGTCAGTTGCCTTGAAGAGAGAGCCTTTCCTGTATCTGTTGAAGAGATACATATAAATTTTAATTTTAGCCAGCTGTATATTCCCTATCTAAACCAGGAAATAAGGTCTTGAGGATGGTAAGTGTATCTTTTGTGTTTGTGGCAAAATGGCAACATTTGCATTTCATCCTAGAATATTGCGTGCTTGGTAATTGCGTTATTTTCAAAGAGATGATTTATAATCACCCAGGGAAAGTGACAGCATAAAACTGCAGTTTGTGGTTGAATCATCTCTTCATAATTTGTCCAGGTGGTGCTTTCCTACACAGTTAGTTGAACTTCAGGGATTTAAATATATTTTTAATAACAGGGTGGCAACAGAGAACTTTAATATTTTATATAGAGCATAGGTTAGATAGGAAGGTAATTACAGATAGAGATGCATGTATGTGTGCCTCTATTTTTGTAACACCTACCTCCTCTCATAATATTTATTGCTCTCAGGGAGAACTTGCAAAGGCTACTGGAGGACAAGAGTTTTAAAGAAGAAATAGTCCACTTCAGTATTTCTGAGGAGACTGCAGTAGTAAAAATGGAGCATCGACCAGATCTCATCCCTGTGCTTATGAGGTGTGTCATGCAGTGTGGGTTTGAAAGTCTCATGTTAAAGTAACAGTGAGCAGAGATGCAATATTGCTGCTTCTCATTTTAAACAGTTGAGGTAAACCAGTGGTTAAAGGCATAGTTTGATGACTTGGATGTTCTCTATGGTTTCTTTATTAGCACATTTCTCTTGTAAACATTTCTTTCAAAACGTGCTTTTGGTAAACACTGTTTTGCTAAGACCGAAAGAGAACTCTGAAAACATTTCAGTTCGCTGAGTATTGCCACTTATTTTTCTTAAGATGCAGTGATGCAAATTACTTTGCAGGTAATTTTTTTAACTACAGCCACCAGAAAAGCTTCTGTTGTAGCAGCAGAAGCTGATCTTTCACTGGATGTTTCTGGGCAGTTAATGGAAGTTTCCCCTCCAGGGGGCTCCCCTCGGCTTATTCTCACTACAGAATATTTTTAAATGGAGTTGCTCCTGCAGAATAAGAAACAGGTGGTTTACTGAAAGCTCACACAACCTCTTTTTGCCTCTTGAAGAATTCTCTATGGCAGAATGAGAAACAAAACGGGGAACAAAACCCAGGGCAAGTCTTCAGCGAGCACTCGCATGTCAATCGTTCTGCGATTCCTGGCAGGCTCGTTGCCGGAAGAGATAAGGATGTTCTTGGATCTGCTCTTCGAAGCTGTGAAGCAGTTCAGTAATGGTAGGTACAGGCAGTTGAACCTGGACGTGTGGTAATTCCTGATCTGTAGAGATCGTAGGACCATGTGGGAGGATGAGTAGGCTTAGTACTGTTCCATGCTTCAGAGCTCTCTAGCAGTGCTTTGGAACAATGAAAGGATGAAAGTAAACTTTTGATAAGGACTGTGATTCCCTCAAGCTTTTTTCTTACAAAGCATGATTGCTCTGTTTTACAGGTCCAAGGTCAGAAAAATTGTGCAAGTGAGCAAGCCAGGAATGAGCAGTTACTGGCAGTGTAGGCCAGCCTGCCTATGATGGCAATAAACAGAGGCTGTAAAATGTTCTCTGATGCTGTAGTGGTGGGATATGGCTGAGAGTCACAGAGAGATGGAGGCTTAGAGTTGTCCTCTCAGCAAATCTGTAATTTAGGGACAGGTTGCATCACTTTTCATTGAAAATTCTTTTTGGTGCTGGATATCTTCATGATGCTTCTCTAGATTAATCACTGTTTCTTTGGTTATTGCAGGACCTTGCCAGAGTGCAGTGCTTCAAAGTATGTCAGAGCTGGATTTAGCTAAAGTCCTGCCTCTTGGGCGTCAGCATAGCCTCTTCAATGGTCTTGAAGTTGTGTTGAAAAACATGGGACATTTGATCCATCAGTACCTGCCTGAAATTCTACAGATTCTGCTCTGCATGACAGCTGTGGTATCCTGCATCCTCCAGCAAAGAGAGAAGGTACAAACAAACCTGTAAATTAAATTTCCTTTGCTTCCTTCCCCCTATAGCTTGCACATGTGCACACCTTCAGTGGTTCAGGTAAAGAGAAATTTAATGGCGGCACAGAGTGAAGCTTAACTATTAAATGTCAAAATGTTGTTTTAGGAGTCTGCAGTATCTATCATATGAGGAAAGACTGAGAGAACTGGGGGTGTTTAGCTTGGAGAAGAGGCTGAGGGTGGATCTTATTAAAATGCTTACAAATAGCTGCGAGGTGGGTGTCAGGATGATGAGGCCAGACACTTCTCAGTGGTCTCCAGTGACAGGACATGAAATAAAGGGCATAAACTTGAACACAGGAAGTTCCATGAGAGGGAATTTCCTTACTGTGAGGTGGCAGAGCACTGAAACAGGTTGCCCAGAGAAGGTGTCTGGACCCTTTGAAGACCTACCTGGATGTGTTTCTATGTGATCTGCTTTAGGTGATCCTGCTCTGGCAAGCAGGAGGGGTTGGAATTGATAATCTGTGATTCTGTGGCTCTGTCTTGAGAGGTTCCTTCCAACCCCCTACCATTCTGTGATTTGTGAAAGTAGAAACAAATTATATTTGTCTGAAAGTGCTACAGAGCTCAGGCAGTGCAGGCAGATTTTTTTGTCTGAGTTACTGCAAAGAGAGTTGGAGGTGATCTCTGTGCATTGCCACCTGCCGGCACTGTGGAGAGATGAGCACGAAGGAGAGCTAAATGTTTTTTCAGTAGAAGTATAAAATAATTTTATGGCTGGAAGTTGAAATTGGCCCTCAAGATGCAGTTTCTTGGCTGCAAGAATAAAGCATTTTATCAAGGAAAGGAGGGGATATAAATTTTCTTGCCTGGGGACTTTAGAGCAAACCTTCTCTTCACGTGTTTTGTTGAAATGCTAGACCCCAGAGGAGCTCAGCATTGTAGATTATCTGCAGTTGTTGTCTGCTGTCATGAGACACAGAGAGAATGTGGCTGCCAGCTGTGCTTTAGCACTCTGCATGAAGCATGTTCAGCTGAGTATCAGTAGTTGTGCTAATCCAGTGTTACAATTTGGGTCTCAGCCAGGTATCTGCAGAGTACTGGAAGTGGTTTTTTTCCTTGCTGTGCAGTGGCTGTGTGTGCAGAAAAGGTCAGGTGAGGAAAACATTCTGTTAAAGATTGGCTGCACCTAAAGATGGGCTGTGTTGACTTACTGCTGCCCTGTGCCCAGGGGCAGTGCAGAGATCCCTGAGTTCAAACCCAGTTGTCTCAGGGGGACTGTTACCAGTTGTTTGGAAGCTATGACATTGAGCCAGGCTTTTCTGTCTTTCTGAAAATAGTGCCTTTGTCAGGCTTCAATCCAGACAGGAAGAAGGAAGCTCAGGTCAGGTCCAGTGCAGAGCCTCCTCGTGTATTAGGTGTGAAACAAGCAGAACTGCAGAGTCATCATCATCACTGCAGTGCCTGCTCATGTATTAGGTGTGAAACAAGCAAACTGCACAGTCATCAGCAGCAGCACTGCAGTGCTGAAAAAAATTACGAGATGACAGACTGAGCAAGTGGTGTGTTGAAAGCAATTATGTGATGATAGACTGAACAAATGCTGTTAGGTAATGAAAGTTTAGTCACCCTGCATGTGTGTTTTGGCCAAGACCCATCTGTAAGTGTTTGAGATTAGAAGTTGCCTTCAAAGTAGTCCATCAAAGGAAGCAAGCCCTTGCAGTCAGGCAGCATCCAAGGTCCCCTGCCTGCCCAAAGGCTGGGCAGAACCTTGTAATTTTATTTATGAAGAGGATGAGCAAATTGTAAGGCAGCAGCATCCCATACTCAGGCACATGCAATCCATGTTTTAAAGGGGAAGGGAGTTTCAAAAGCTGCTTCATTCATTGCTGGGGTGGGGTTACTAGGATAATCCCGTCCTGGTCGTGTTACTTGCCAAGAGACAGTCTGTCATTTGTCTGAACTTAATTTAGCACTTCATTAGCCCATGAGATGTTAAAAGCTCATGGAAGAGTGTGAGAAATCTATTTATCTTGGCTAATGGTTAGAAGACATTCTTGAAGTTTGAAAGTAATTTATTGCAGGTTGATACTGCCTGGAGAGTTAAACACCAACTTTGACTGTTTAAAGCCAAGTTATTAATTTACCATTTCCTACTGGTTGTGTTCAGTATTGAGTTTCTTTATCCTCTTAGAGGACTTCTCATATGGTGATTGAACAGTGGGAGACCCAAAATCATTTCTGTAGTACAGAGCAGTAGCAGCTTGGTTTGTGCTTTCTTTGGCTCCTCAAGAAGCTCTGTTGCTATTGGAAGCTAATTGCACACTATTAGTTCACATTCAGCACAGTTTGGGAATCACAGAATGTTGGGGGTTGGAAGTGACCTCAAAAGATCATCTAATCCAACCCCTCTGACAGAGCAGGAGTAGGTCACACAGGAATGCATGTGGGATTTGAATGTCTCCAGAGAAGGAGACTCCGCAGCCTCTCTGTGCGGACCTGTTCCACTGCTCTGTCACCCTCGCTCCTGGGCAAGAACACGTTGATCCTTTTCCACTATCTCCTTTTGGTCTTTGCCCTCTACCATGCAACACATTTCTACACTCCATTTGCACCCAAAATCACAGCTACAGTGTCTTCAGAAGTCCACAGGTACAAAAAATTTGTAACTCAGTAAGGCTTTGACACCAAAGCTGCTTTGAAATAAGAGATATAAGTGTTTATTCTGTGTGGTGGATCATGGTACGTGCTAAAGACTCTGAGGAACCCAAAACATAGCTGCAGTCTTGGAGAACAGCCTTTATTTGCTCTGGCATGTTTCTGAGACTGGAGTTCAGTACCTCTTCACTGTGAAGCTACCTCATCTACTGGTGCTGGGAGCTGCATTGCACAATATGGAAATAATTTAGATTACTCAGGTCAAGACTCTTCTCAGGGAGAAGGGTCAGAAAGCAGCGGTGCATGAATAACTTCACGATGAGTTGTGTGGCAGATTTACCTGTTTTCCCAAGAACGGCTGTGGAACAGAATAGCGAAATGGGTACAGACAGCATCCTCCTGTAGCCAAATGGAATATCTCCCCCTGTGCTTTTGCAGGAGGTGATTCACATTCTTGCCTCTCTATTCCTCCCCTTTCTCCACATCTGTTAATTTATTTTCATCCTAGTAGATCTCAGTGTGCAAAGTTAAAAGTTAGCTTTCAAGAGCTGATCTGAACCCTTTACTGTGTAAAACAGAGTATTTAGGAGCCAGGAAATATAACTCTGCTGTAGCATTTTGTCCACAAAGGGCAGAAGCTACTTCAAACCTCTTAGGGTGGATTTGCATGAGCTCTGGAGTTCTGGTCAACTGACTCAGTGTAGAAACAGGCACCCCTTAGAAAAACTGAAGTCAGCTCTGAGAGGTAGATTGCTCCTGTGATCAGGTTACAGGAGAAAACAGAACAACATTGTGATAGTTCCAGCAGAGGTTGCGTCTGTGGTCAGTGAATTGCTGTATTTAATTTCAGATCAAATAGTTACTGATTGTTCTGCAAAGTCTTACTCTCGGGGCGGGGGGGGATTGGTCTTTGTTCCTTTGTTTTACAGATCCAACCTAGGTTGATTAATCCACTGAAAAATTTGAGACGTCTTGGGCTCAAGCTTGTGGTGGAATTTTTTACTGATTATGAGACGTACAACTTTAGTGTGGAAGAGATTGATGCAGTTTTCCATGCAGCGGTATGGCCTCAGGTAAGGATTTCTTCTTCTTCCAAGCAGCTTTGCATGTACCATGCGGAGAACTTCAGTCGCGCTGGATTCTATCGTGTCGGCTTCATCCATCACAGGATTGGATGTGACCTCGGACAGATGTTGGCATCCTGTGTGTTTTTGCAAGGCCAGTTTCATCCTAAAATAATCAAGTCACAGGCTAAAGTACAAATTAAGTAATCTGAATAAAATTGATGCCATTTCTTTGCTCTTTAACCAGAGAGGTAGACTTGTTCCCTTAATGCTTCAGGGAAGGAAAATAATACTGGTCACTTCTAGGTGCACTTGGCTACTTTTCTGTGTGACTATTACTAGGCTTGGGGCTAGTAACAGAGGACTGCAGAAACAGATGCTGCCACAGGAAACAAAGGACTCTGCAGGGTGTGTCAGTGGGCTGTGTGCTCCTGTGATAGAACCTTCATCAGAGAAATTTAGGTCACCTCTGAGTTAGGAAGATGCACTGTTATAATCATAGAATGGGTTGGAAGGGACATTAAGGATCATCTAGTTCCAACCCTGCCACGATCTTGAGGTCTGTGGTATCGGGTTGGACTTGATGATCTTTGAGGTCTCTTCCAACCTTGGTGATACTGTGATATGATGGGCAGGGACATCTGCTAGCCCAGGCTGCTCAAGGCCCCATCCAGTCTGGCCTTGAACACCTCCAGGGAGGAAACATCCGCAGCCTCCCTGGGCAACCTGTTCCAGTGTCTCACCACACTCACTCTGAAAAATTTTCTTCCTAATCTCCAATTTAAATCTGCCCTCCTCAAGCTTCAATCCATTCCCTATCATCCTATTACTACAAGCGCTTACAGAAAGTCCCTTCCTGGCTTTCTTGTAGGCCCCTTCAGGTACTGCAAGGCTGCTATAAGATCACTGTATTCTGAGAGGAGGAGAGTACACACAGTATTTGAAACAAAATTGGCTGGTAGTGTCAGTGCACTGGGCTCTGAGGTTATCAGGGAATGCTGTGCAGGCTGATGGGTTGCCTCCACCCAAAGGGTAACTGAGCAAGATGGGCTGACTGCAACCACAGCCTTCCACTGAGGCTTTTAAGGTATCCAAATGCTCCAACTTTCTGGCAGCAGCAAAGGCTATCAAACAGCACCCAAAGTAACTGCTGTGGTCTGTGAAACCCCGGATTTACTTCTCTAGGCATTGGTTTTGTTTACTTACACACCATTTTCATTTACTCCTACACATTTTACATTTCCATCTGCAAAAGAGAAGACTCTGAGGAGATCTTATTAGTGTTTGGAAATCTCTGAAAGATGGATGTCAAGAAGGAGGAGCCAGTCTCTTTTTAGTGGTGTCCTCTGATATGACAAGGGGTAATAGACACAAACTGGAACACAGGAAGTTCCACCTCAGCATGAGGAAAAACATTCCCATGAGTGTGCTTGAGCCCTGGAACAGGCTGCCCAGAGAGGTTGTGGAGTCCTCTGTAGAGACTTTCAAGACCCATCTGGATGCATTCCTGCATGATCTGCCCTAGGTGGTCCTGCTTTAGTATGGGGATTGAGCTTGATGATCTCCAGTAATCCTTTCCAATTCCTACCATTCTATGTTTCCTCTGCTCTCTCAGTAATAATATGTGATGTTTACTATGTGTATGTGGACAAAGAGTAGATAAAGTAGTCTCAGGCTCTGTGTATGTATATGTGTGTGTGTGTGTATACATATATACGTATATACACATATGTATATACATGTGAAATACATACATATATATGTGTGTGTGTGCATATGTGTGTTCACTGGGCTATGCAACAGAGGGTTGTATGCTCCAGGTTTGTCCATGGAGACTTTCCAAGTCCAGGGTGTTACATGGGCCAAGCAGTGAGCATTTATTGCAGTCCCAGAGAAGTTCAAGCATTTTGTTTCAGGCATTAAGTCAGCAAAATACTTAATGCCTTTGGGGACTTCTGTGTTTGGAAACACTGAGTAAATCTGAACAAGCTGTAAAATTGTTGGCAAATAGTTAGCATTCCTGTTGTCCTTACAGATGTTGGGAAGACAGATAGTTTGGGGTCTTAGATGGTAGACGATCCTTAAGCTCCCTCTAGAGGAAATCTCTACGAGTGACCTCCTTGGAGATCTGGTTTTGGCAGAGGAATCCTTGACTTCTGTGCTTTCTTTTGTTAAGGCAAGGGAGCTGAGGTGCATAAAAACTCGTAGAGAGCGCAAATTATTTTAAGCCTCTTGCACTTGGAAGTGGAGTTTGCTGCTCATCATACCTCAGAAATTCATTGCAGAGGCTCAATATTGTTATTAACCTGCATAGCAGCATTCCTACAGGATTGGATTAACAATTAACTCATGTGCATCATTCAGAAAAGCTGATTTATGCAGATCAATAAGATTTCCAGATTTTAGAGGAAAAAGAAGCTTTTTAAGACCTTGTCTGTGCTGTTCAGATCTGCCTTCTTTGCTGTTATGCTCAGGACTTGAACTCATACTGAGCCAGTCCAAACCCCACATCCTAACTGTTGAGCCCAAATTCACAGGAGCCTCCCCTGCTCTCTAGTGGTGCCCTGCTGACAAGTTCAGCTGTGGTCAGGGTGGAAACCCAGCTGTGTGACTGGCATGCAACCTGTTGAGTTATGGAGTGACAGAGGGAGCCAGACCTGTTCGCTGGGGCTCTTTTGCTTCTGTCCAGTCATGTGAACGTGCAGCAGCTGCTGTGTGGGTCTACATCTGAGCAGCTCTTAGGTGGCATTGTTCTGGATGCAGAACCCTGTTAGAAGATCCCATTGCTGGGATGTGGTGCATTCCTCAAGCCTCTCTCTGAGAAGAGAAGGTGTTTTTGTAGCTGGAGCATGGAACATGGAGACCTAAAGCAGATGCTAGAATGGAAGCCTCTGTGGCCAGGCTGTAGAAAGTGTGAGAGGAATGAGTCCTGGGTGTTGTGCTTCAGATCTCATAGGTATGTCCAGGGGAGGTTGTTAGGCTCCATTTGCAGCATGAGGCTGCATGGAGAGCCACTTTCAAGAGGAGGACAAAATTGGTAGCTGGCTAGTGTATAAATAGAAATAAGAGCTAAGAGTGATTTGACAGATAATGAGGAAGCTGGAAAAAATATTACAAGGTTACTAAAAAAGGTAAACTATAGATTATAGTGAAGTCTTTATTAGAGATGAGGGTTCTAAGTGGCTTTACCTGCTTGTGTTGCATTGGTATTTAATTTTTTTAATTTCCTTTAGGTCTGCAGATTGGCTTCAGAGAGTCAATATTCTCCAACATTTCTGCTCAAACTCATTCACACCTGGAGTAAAAATCCCAGGTAAGTGTTATTCTCACAAAGAAGCAGAAACACTTTCCCTGAGTACACAAAATTCAGAGTAAAAAGAGGATGCTAACAGCTTATCAATGATTGTGTCAAAAACCCAGTTTTCTTTTTGCAGACCAAATGCAATTGGGAAGCTTTCCAGTTTATGCACTTACACTCTTTAGTGGGCTGCTTTTCCCATGTATTAACAACTAAGCAGATGTGTAGCCAAAACCCAGATGATGGGTGAGGAGGAGAGCTGTTTTCTTAGAATATGTCTGTGTCTTGACCAACGATTTCTTAGTCTTGGGAAGTCAATTTTACAATATATCATTTCAGTCATGCGTTTTGATTCCCTCTTTCTTTCTATTTTATTAAATTATGTGGGTAAGTTCAGCATGGAATCTCTGACTGAGATTCTGATATTCTTCATGTGTGTAGAATAATTTGGGTTAGAAGGGACAATAAAGGTCATCTAGTTCCAACCCTCCCGCCATGGTCAGGGACACCTTCCACAAGACCAGATTCCTCAAGGCCTCATCCAGCCTGACCTTGAATACCTCAAGGGAGAGGGCACCCACGACCTTCTGGACAACCTGTTCCAGTGTCTCACCACCCTCACTGCAAAGAATTTCTTTCTGATATCCAGTGTAAAAGAGGTTTTTCTTATGCAAACGATTCAGCTGTCTTCAGTGGTCTTTGCCTCTTTCCTTTGCTAGAGTATCCAGTATCTGATTTCAGACATCATTTGTAGGCATAAAGAACTTGGATACAAACTTCTGTAAAAAATGGAATTGGATCATTAGGTTAGGAACAGCCTGACAGAAGACTTGGACAAATATCTGTGGAGAATTGTGTTTAAGTGATGGTGTCTCAAAGTGGGAAAAGGGTCTTGATGACCTCTCAACCTCCATTCACTATTTTTCAAGGCGTTATCATTCTGTGGGTTCTGTGGAGTTGTTTTTTTTAATGCTGTTTCCTTGTTTGAAGTGCAAGACAATCCTCATCTTTGTGTAAAAGGAATTCTGGGATTCTAAAGTTCTGAACTTAAATTTTCAACCAACCTTTTTTTTTTTTTTTTTTTATTTTAAATCTTCCTTTCAGGTATTTTCTCTTTCTGGCCAAGCAGAAGCCAAATCACCCCGAGTATGATATACTGTCAAATGTGTTTGCTGTGCTGTCAGCCAAGAATCTGTCTGAGGCTACATCCAGCCTGGTGATGGACATAGCTGATAGCCTTCTCAACAGCCCAGATTTTGAACCCACGGAGCAGGTTTGCAGCCTGAGCGTCACTGGCTGTGTTGTCCCTGGAGACGTGACAGAAGGTATGCCTGCATCAGATTCCTGAGCAATCTGGTGGGTGCTTTGGATAGAGATGGTAGTTTATGATGAGATTGCCTCTGCACTGCTAGGAGTTCCAGAGAGGAAGACCTCCCAGTGGAGATCGAAGCGTCAATGTACAGGTTCCTCTTGGCATGCTCAAGAGCTGCCGAGTCCTGCTTAGAGATTCACATTTGAGTATCAGAGTCCTGAGCATAGAGAAATTCCTTATGAAGAAGAAAAATGTTTGTGTTGTTGACCTGTTTTTTCTGTGGGGCTTTGACCAATGTGATAGCTTCTAGAACTGCATTGCTGATTTGGCTCTGACCCCAACAACAAGTTTTACAGGAAGGTCTACTCCCCATATGCATGTGGTCATGTATCACTGTGATGTTTTCCTTGTGCTCCCTGACAAGAAAGAGTAACCACTGATTCCTTTGATCTTTGGGTAGTAGTAGATGGGAAGGGTGGTATGATGTGCTTGATGCTGTGGAACCATCTTTCACATCTAATACTCAAAGGTAGTGGAAAGGAGACCACTTCCCACTGTGCCCTTGTTCGGGCACCTCTGAGATTTGCACAAGAGATCAGCGGTAGAATAAAGAAAACTACATCTATAAATAGATGCTCCAGCCATTTTAGGTGACAACTGCTGCCTTTGAGGAACATCCTTGGTACCTTTTTGATAAGCCCACACTTAAGTGGGGCTGTTACTGAAATCTGAGGAGAGTTTTTATTCTCCGTGTATGCTTTCATTGGTCCTACCTCAGACATGTTAGTCACAGCAAGTGGTGCATGTGTGTTCCCAGCATCCAACTGCTCTGCACATTTGATTATTTTTTTCTTCTTTCTGATAAAACCTCTTCTATCTGTGTTTCCCACTTCGTGTAAGGTTGGCTCTCCCTCCTGTGGCTTGCAGCACAAAGCTGGATATTGCTAACTGTTGTATCCCTTACAGAGACCCTCAGCCTAGGTTGCCGCTTGGTTCTACCTCATGTTCCTGC
This sequence comes from Eubucco bourcierii, assembly GCA_013396675.1. Classification (NCBI taxonomy): domain Eukaryota; kingdom Metazoa; phylum Chordata; class Aves; order Piciformes; family Ramphastidae; genus Eubucco; species Eubucco bourcierii. Next base: position 277,678 of record VWZE01025050.1, on the reverse strand, counting down.
CATACTTCAGTACTTCAGCAAAACCATGTTAAATGTGGAGAAGGTGAAAAAGAAGAAGTACAGAGCTCAAGTCAGCAAAGAGCTGAGTATACTTTCCAAGTAAGTATTTCTTTAGAGTTTAAAACTTGGAAGAAGAAAGGAAGAAAGATGCTTTTTTTGTAATAGGTTCCAAATTAAAAAACTTTGTCTCAAACTAAATTCAGAACAACTGAAAATACCTGCATCTGTCATTGACTTTGCAAGTTGCTGGGGTCTGAAGTGAAAAGTTTTCAGAAATTGATTCTAGCTGTTTCTGTTGCTGGTGCTCAAAACCAGTGCCTCTTGAGGTTAGGAAAAAGCATAGAAATGCCTGCAGTCACATGGAACTGAATACTTGGACTGACAGTGTGACTTTAATGGGTATGCTCTATTAGTCTGGGTGGACTGACAAAGCCCTGTGATGTGGCACTACTGCTGACTGAGTTGTTCTGTGCTCTGTACTGTTGATTGGATTGATAGAAAACAGTAAATTCTCTTGTCTTCTTGTTCAGGATCAGCAAATTTATACAAGAAAAGAGTCAGAACTCCGTGCTTGTGAGCCTTCTCCTGCCTTTCCTTTATCAGAGTAACATGGAGCAGGTAGGTAGAAGTTTCTTTCCCAACCTATTAAGCATACTTTTTTTTTTTCAACAAAGTGTACTTGTTCAGGATCCAAATTGCATTGATTATATGTCAGTTCTCAGGACCAGCCTGAAGTCAAATCTTCCTGTGTTTGTACCATGGAACACTGTGCCATTGTGTCTTGATGTGTGCAAGGCACTGGATGCTCTGCAAGGATGCCAGTGCTCAGGCTGACTCTCTTCCCTCTTGTCATGGGGAAAGTCTTCAGATATGCAATCTTAACCTCCTTTACCAATGCAGACAGTCCACCACATTCCTTGCAGTGTTTGAAATAAACCCTCTGTGGATTTTATGCACCCCAAATGTTAATCCACAGCACCTGGAGAGCAATATGAATATGTGTAGTTGAGTAAGCTCTGATGGGCAGTGCTACATTAGTCTGCTGCAGGGTGAAAGGCAGGTATACAGTACCATTAGCATGCTCCCATATCTCCTGATTCAGTTCTGTTCTCATTCCCCTCTTAAGGTATCTGTTTGTGGCCACAGAAGCATTTCTGAGAACTGAAGCTTCCACTAAAATTCTAAAGCCCTCAGGCGTACAAAGGCTGCAGTTGAAGGAAGCACAGCTCTCCATGGCTTAAGCTTCTGTAAACTGTTAAATAAAGCAATCACTGAAGATATTGGTAGGCTGCTCTGTCTGGGTTTCCCTTGCTGCCAGACCTTGCTTTCAGAAGTATAGTCCCATCTAGACATGGGGCTCTACGAAAGATTTTATATTTCTGGAAAGAACTGCTTCTGATTTGCAAGATGACATTTAATTGTTCACAGAGGATTCGTGGGGTTTAAGACTTTGGATTACCAGGGGCCCACATGTGATTTCCATTCAGGGAGTCAGGGTGCTGGGTCAAGGGTCAAAGATAGACTACTTTTTAAAGCTCCATTAGTTTTCCTGACCTTTGAGTCATTTCAGGAAAGACTCCAAAAGGAAGTCTTCATTGCAGAGGCAGTCTTCTCTAACACAATGCTTGTGTCTCACTGACAAGGCTGCAAGTATTTCTGAGAGATTTGGTGGTTGCATTCAGTGTGCCCTCCTCATTCTTGGTTTTTCATTCAGTATCTGAGCTGTATAAAATACAGCAAAGTGATTAAATTCACTCTGTGTCTTGAAATAATTCCCCAGGTAATGAAATCATCTCCCGAAGTTTCAGTATTTCAAATACTTCCCAAGGAGATGAAATGATTTTGTGAAGTTTCAGTATTTATTGACAGTTACCTATCTCTTCCAGGTTACAGAGATTGACATTCTGGAGACAGTACAGAACTTGCTGAGGCATTGCTCAAATCCTGCAAGCTTTCTCAAGCCCCTGGCAAAGCTTTTTTCTGTCATCCAGAACAAACTGTCTCGACACAAATTGTGCTTGGTGTTTCAGGTATTGCATTTTTATCTCTCTTTCTGTGCCTTTTTTTTTTTTTTTTTAAACTTGTTTTAAGAGATCAAGAACAACATACAGCAGTGTTTATCTTTAATGTACATAAGCTTAAAAACCTACTTAATCTGTATCACCTGTTAAGTGAAAGTAACAGAAATTAAGGAGCTGCACAAAAATGACTAAAAGCTTTGGCGTACAACCTGCTTGATGTGAGCATCTCCAGGGTTCTTTTGTGTAAGAGAAGCCAAATAATTCACACACTTCATCCACAGAGAATCCTCTATCTTTATGAAATAAAAATGAGTTTCAGTGTCCTGAGGATGGTTTTTATTTGTAGTCTTCTCTCAAATTTATAGCAGTCAGGATGTTTTGTACTTCTTCGAAGTGACTCCCATAACTTTTTCTTTTCAACAGGAAAACCCAGGAAACTTAGATGCTTAGAAACTTAAATCACATCTTCCATCTTTATGGAAGAAAGGCTTTTATTAACTTTCCAACAGGAGAAGGATTGATGTTGTTGCTTTATTTTTTGTCTCAAATGGTAAAGTCTTGTTCTCCAAATTTTTAATAGCTGCAACAGTTAAACTGTTTGTTTTATGTTTCTTTGTAGACTTTGTCTGATTTGGACAGTGGATTGACATACATTACTGATGTTGTTAAGGTATGCACAGTTTCTTTGCTCATTGTTTTTTTCCCCCCCTCCAAGTTGTATTGTCACATTCCTGGCATTTCTCATGAACACTTTGTTGCTCTCTCTTAGCTGAATGCCTTTGATAAACGACATCTTGATGATATCGACTTCGACGTGCGTCTGTCAGCTTTTCAGTCAATCACTGCCCACATCAGGGAAATGCAAGCAGTAGACAGTGACTTCCTCATCCCTGTTATGCACAACTGCTTCTACACCATCCAGGTTGGCTGACTCTTCCTTCTCTTGTTTTGTTCACCATGTCTTCATGAACAATCTCACTGTCAAATTGTTTTGCTTGGTTGTATTTTGATGCTGTGAAAGACTTGGCAAACATATCTCACAGAATCGCAACGTCACCGAGACTGGAGAAGGCCTCCAAAATCATCAAGTCCAGCCTATAACCAAACATGACATCAGCTAAACCATGCCACCAAGTGCTACATCCAGTCTTTTCTTAAAGACTCTAGGAATGGTGACTCCAACACCTCCCTGGGCAGTCCATTCCAGTGCCTAATCAGCCTTTCTGTGAGGAAGTGCTTCCTAATATCCAACCTAAACCTTTTTCTGGCACAGCTTCAGACCATGTCCTCTTGTCCTGTCACTAGTTGACTGGGAGAAGAGCCTGACCCCCACCTGACTACAATTTCAGATAGTTGTAGAGAGTGATACGGTTGCCTCTGTCTCCTCTTCTTCAGACTGAACAATTTGAGCCTTCTTACAAACACCTGCTTTTAAGTTTTATCCACTTACCTTTTCATCTGTGTGTCCAGAATCCAGTGCAGCAGGGTGGCTCACCCAAAAACAGTGCACCTGTCTGTCATAGAACTCTGGAACTGTTTGGTCAATTTCTACTGGATCAAAGGCATATTGCAGTCTTGGAAGGCTGCTTTTCTTTTTGCTGCAGCATATTCTGGTTGTGTGGGCCTGCTGGTCAGTCTATAATGATTTTTCTGGATGGGAAGAGTGGACATTAATTCCATAGAAGTTCTAGTCTAGTCTAGTTGGTGAAGGGCCTTCAACACAACTCTTATGAGAAACAACTGAAAAAAATGGGGTTGTTCAGTCTTCAGAAGAGGAGGCTGAAGGGAGACTTCATCTCTACAAGTACCTCAAAAAAGGTTGGAATGAGGTGAAGGTTGGTCTGTTCTCACATGCAACAAGTTATAGGGCAAGAGGAAATGGGTTCAAATTGTGCCAGTGGAAGTTCTGGTTGGATATTAAGAAAACATTCCTAATATCAGGGTTATCACATTGGAACAGGCTGCCCAGGTAGGTAGTGGAGTCCCTATCCCTGGAGGTATTTAAAAGATGTGTGGGTGTGGTGCTAAGGGATGTGGTTTAGCTTAGCAGTGGTGAGATTGTGAGCTCTAGGCAAGCAGTTGGATTTGATCTCTAAAGTCTCTTCCAACCTCAACATCTCTATGATTCTGAGTTGCCACACATCCAGTAAGATAGGCCTTGCTATGTTCTCTTCCGTGGTACTGTTCAGCCCAGTCTTTTGGAGCAAAAAAGATGTATTCATACTCATGTGGTACAATTTCTTCCTCCACTCAGCTCGGGGACATGGCTCTTAGTGACAATGCAAACCTTTGCTTGACCGCTTTGATTCGCCGCCTGGCAGAAATCCACCACACAGAAGAGGACTACAAGGAGTTAATCCAGCACACTTTTCTGGAGTCTGTAAGAAGAGGGCTGAAGAGTAAGACTGAGGTAAGGCAGTGCTATCTGATTACATATCTCCACCTGCCTTCAGCACACCAGAGTGTATGAAACAATTTGTGGATGAGTTCTCTGAATCCCGTACTGCAATAAGGCATGTAACTAAAACTTATCCTAACTCATCCACTCTAAACTTATCCTGCATTTGAAATCTTAAAAAGTTATGGAACTCAGATGTCCTGTATTTATTTGCCACATTCCAGTTTTCTTAGCTCATTTTTGGAGAGGAGACTTTCATTTGTGCAGTCCAATACACAGAGGACGAAAGATAGGACTTGATGGCCTGAAACACTTAAATGACAGCACTGCTGTTCTGAGGAGTGTGTAGCAACCTCTGTGAGGAGTGCTTAACATTCGTTGCTTGCTGTTTGCAGAGCATCCAGCAGGACTACACATCATTGCTTTCCTGCCTCATCCAAACATTCCCAGGAAATCCGGAATTCCAGGATTTGGTTCAGTTGACCAACCGCCACGATCCCGACATGGACTTCTTTGAGAACATGAAACACGTGCAGGTAAAAGGCAACAGGCATTCCCTCGTTTGTCCTCTGTCTCCTTGCCAAAGCAAGAACATTTTCTTGTGGGCTAATATTTTCCAAAGCATCTCTAGACTGTCCTTACAGGGAAATTGAACCTCTGTCGTTAGGTACTGTTAAGAAAGAAGGGCTGTAGGCATCACGCATGGGTAATTGTGAATCATGGTCACATTTGTGTCTAGACATCTCTTGGGTTTGTGATTTAGCAGCAGAGGTCTTTACCTTTTCCTAATTCATCTGAAAGAATTGCTTTCACTTTAAATGATTGGTTGTGACCCTGAGCAGGCAAATCCATATTATGACCTGTGTGATCCTGCCCACAGTTAGCAGCAGTGCCCCAAGGATCCCTCTGACACAGACAAGAAACAGTTCTTTAGGAGTTTTTTCCTAGCCTATTCTCTGCCACTGTCTTGTCTGGAGGCTCTGCAGCCCTTTTTGCTTAAAACAAGTGATAGGATGAGAGGAAATGGATTTAAGTTGCACCAGGGGAGATTTAGATTGGATGTTAGGAAAAAATTTCTTCACTAGAGGGCTATCAGGCATTGCAACAGGCTGCCCAGGTTGGTGCTAGAGTTGCCATCCCTGGAAGTATTTAAAAGATGTTTGGGTGAGGTGCTTAGGGACATGGTCTTGCAGTTTTGTACAGGGAGATGTTAGGTTATAATTGGGGTCCATCATCTTAAGGTCTTTTCCAACAAGACCATTCTAAATTTTTTTATTCACAGGTCTTTGTAATACAAACATTGCACAAAAGCTAGTCTCCTGGTTTCTCTTGCAGTATGAAAATGGAATGTTTCTCCTGCTTACAGAGATTCAGTCAGAATCTTTCTACATCTGCAGTTATTTAAACATGTAGAGTCTACATTTTCTCCTTGTACTTCAATCAGTCCTTCTCATCTTGTATACGTTGCCTCCCTTGTCTGATGCCTTAAGGTGGCACAGTCTTATGATTGTGAATTCCCAGCGGAGCATCACGTTGAGCTGGGGTATTTGTTGAGGCAAAAGGCTATTGAAAGCCCAGAGACTGGAGGAAAAGAGCATGGCCAGTCCTTGGAAATGACCCTAATATGTTCATATGGTTTATGTCATTACTTATAAACAAGGTGTTTTCAGAGCTGCTGCAAATATGTGCTAGAGCCACAAGGATGACTGAGGGATTTGAGCATCTCCCCTATGAAGAGGGATTGAGAGACCTGGGGCTGTTAAGTCTGGAGAGGAGAAGACAGAGGGGTTCTGTTCAATATATACACATATCTGAGGGTTGGGTGTCAAGTGGTTGGGGCAAATCTCTTTTTGCTGGTCAGCTGCAATAAGACAACAACAGCTACCAACTGGAACATAGAAGGTTTCACCTCAACATGAGGAGAAAATTCTTTACAGTGAGGTTGACAGAGCACTGGGACAGGCTACCCAGAGAGGTTGTGGAGTCTCCTTCCTTGGAGATTTTCAAAACCCACCTGGATACATTCCTGTGCAGACTACCATAGGGGGTCCTGCTTTGACAGGGAGTTGGAGTCAGTGATCTTTGGAGGTCCCTTCCATCCTCTAATGTTCTGTGATTCTGTGTTGCCTCAAGCTATCTGTGACTCAAGCAGCACCTGCTTCACTCTCTGTCGTGTTTGGCTCAGATCCACAGGAGGGCACGAGCTCTGAGGAAACTGGCTAAGCAGCTCACTGAGAAGAAGCTTGTGCTGTCTTCCAAATCCCTGCAGAACTACATCATGCCTTATGCTACTACTGCAATCTTTGATGAAAAAATGCTTAAGGTAGGCTTGTAAATTGAATGCATCCATTTGGATATCTTCACCTTTCTTGTCTACCATTGTCTTTGAAAGACTAACCACTGTAAAAGGCTGACAGGTTTGTGGAGTGTTCCCCTTTCAGACAAGAGTGCTGTGCTTCCTTTGGCAGAAAAGGAAAGCTGCAGATACAGTCTGGGCCAAATCCTATATTGTCTAAGCTTGTCCTGTTCCTCAAAAATGGATCTGTTAACTATTTTGTCCTTGGGGATTGGTTTTGGTTTGGGTTTTCTTTTTTCACTTGAGGTTGTGCAGATACAGTCTGGGCCCATTCCTAAATCTGCTAAACCTGTCCTGTTTCTGAAAGCTGGATCTCTTAACTGTGTGGGGCTTTGGTTTTGGTTTTTCTTTTTTTCACTTGGGGTTACATTTGTTTGCATTTTTGTAATCAGATTTGTTTTTTCTAGTATTTGGGTTTGTGTTGTGGTTTGGTTTTTTTTCCCCTCTTCCTCCAACCTGTTCTCTTCCTGTTCACCGTGAAATTAGTTACTGTTTAGAACCAGGATATGTGGTGGGGAACACAGGCTGTGCGTAGTAAAATTGTGGTGGGAATAAATGCTGTGTTCCTTGGAGTTCTGGGGAAGCTGCAGGTTGCCCTGAAGTCATTAGCAGCTTTGTAATTAAAGTGTGAAGGCTGACACTCTTATTCACTTACCATAACCATTATAGAAAGCACCTGTAGTGAAATTACTTGTAGTGGCAATGTGAATAGAATTCCTACTTGCGACTCGGAACAGCAAGGCTTCACACCACTGCAGCTGCCTGCACACTGTCAGGAGAACAGCAGAGCTGCTTACATCACACCAAGTAAATGTCTAATTCACTTCCTGTCAGAAATACTCTTCTGCAGATGAAACAATCAGAGCATAGGTGCAGGACACAGCACCAGCAGTGCAGACTGCTTGTCAGCAGAGTGACTGCAATCCCTCCTTATCTGATAGAAGGCAAACTGCATTGAGTGAGACCTTGGTGAAGAAACAAATACTTCATATTGCAGCTGAGAAATGGGTTAATGATGTGTTTTCTAGGTGACCACCATAGCATAGCAACCTGCCAGCTGGCTGCGGTTAGATACCTCAACTGGTTTTAGTTGTTCTCACTGTTCCTGAAGGTGTTCAAGACGTGTGGACTTGGCACTTCAGGACATGGTTTAATGACCATGGTAGTCAGGTTGAAGGTGATCTTAGAAGTCTTTTCCAGCTGAAACAATTCTCTGACTCTAAATGAGCCCATAGATTAAGTTACATGAGGATAGTTAAATATTTATGTGCATAAGTATTTGGAGGAAGTAGGTCAGGAGGTGTGCTGTGATTTTTAAATTTAATTTTTGTTTACCTGGTGATCAGGAGAAGATCTAAAAGGACTGCATGCCAAGCATCCCCACTAGACAGGTGTTACTTTGGCTCTTGTTGCTTTGAGTAAAGTAAGCTTTAGCCACGTGTTCATCATGAATGCTAACAGCAGATGAATTTCTGTCTTTTGGGCAGCATGAAAATATGGTAACAGCGTCAGTTGAAGTTGTTGGAGCTGTCTGCCAACATCTGTCATGGTCAGCATACTTGTACTATTTGAAGCATTTCATCCATGTCCTGCAAACAGGACAGATCAGCCCAAAGCTGGGAGTCAGGTGAGTACTGTGAGCAGTGCTGCTTGAGGCTTCTCCAAAGATTACTAAGCAAAATTCAGTTTCTGTAGGAATGCCCTGTGGGTTTTAGCCTCTTCCTGCAACATTGCTGATTAGAGATGGGCTTAGGCAGGTAAAAGTTGATATGGCCTTGCAACCTGCAATTATGAAGAAGTAAGGTCATTTGCCTTCTCACACTGTGCCTCCCTGAGTGCATTCCAGCATTAGCAGCTTCTGCTTCTGTCCCTCCTGGGACAGCTACGTTACACCAGTACCACTGCCTGTGGTGGTGCAGTGAGTGAGGTCACAGAATTCAGCTAGCTGAAAAGCAACCAATTTTTGTTTCCTGGGTTGTTATTTCAGGATGAGGCTCTTGATGCTGCAATATCATTGAGTCTGTGGAGTTTTCTAAAAAGTGCTTCTAAGATTTTCTGTGGTGCTGGTCTTTCCAACCTCTCCTTATTGTGCAGAGACCTGATCTGTTGTCATGTTTTCCTCCTGCAGCTTATTAGAGACAGTGCTGGAAGCCTTTCACTTTGACCATGAAACACTTGAAAAGCAGCTTGTGACCATTGACAACCAAGGTGAGCTTTCTGCTCCTAAGTGTAGAAGCACTACCTCTTAACTGCTCAAAGTGCAACTCATCAAAATTTTGTCTCTTACTCCTGAGGTCAGCTACTCCCAGTTCTTTAAAATGTGCATGTTGGAAGCTGGTTTTACTCACCTCCTCAATAGCAATCCAGACTATCCTTCTGTGTGTTGTGAGGAGAGATGGAACCATCTCCACATTATTTCTCCATCCAAGGCCTCCATAAGTCAAAACAGCTTGGGCTGGGTTTATGCAAATCCTGGAAGTTCTCCAAGGTCTGTGTCCACCCATATGCCTGCTGACACATCTGAGTTTTTTGGTCTTTGATGTTGACTACTCTCTTGGTTATCTGCAGCCTGAGAAGACTGCTATATATCCTTGCTTTGCTTCCCCTGCTGTTTAATTGGAAGAAGTGACACGTTTTAACTTCTTCACCATTGTGGCTTTTGGGATGTTCTGAGGAAGGAGGGGATATCTCACAACTGCTTATCAATACCTTTTACCTTGTGAAATCCTCAAATGTTGTAAGAGAATGACAGCTCTCTAAGGTTCACTGACCTTTGCTAAACCAAAAAGTAGAATTATAGAATGGTTTAGGTTGGAAAGGACCTCAAAGATCATCTAGTTCCAACCCCCTGCCATAGGCAGGGACACCTCCCACTAGAACAGGTTACTCAAGGCCTCATCCAACCTGGCCTTGAACACTCCAGGGAGGGAGCATCCACTGTGTCAGATGTTCTGAAAGAACTTCTTCCTAACATCTAGTTTCAATCTCCCCTCTTCCAGTTTAAGCCCATTACTTCTCATCCTGTCTTTACAAGACCTTGTAAAAAGTCCTTCCTCACCCCTCTTGTAGGCCCCTTTCAGATACTGGAAGGCTACTATCAGGTCTCCTTGAAGCCTTCTCTTCTCCAGGCTGAAGACCCCCAACTCTCATAGCCTGTCCTCATAGGAGAGCTGCTCCAGCCCTCTGATCATCTTCATGGCCCTCCTCTGGACTTACTCCAACAGTTCCATGTCCTTCTTGTACTGGGGGCTCCAGAACTGTATACAGTAACCTGGGCTTTGCTGTATGCCTAGCCCTGAGGGGCACTCATCTGAAACTAGCATGTCAAAGCTTCTTAAGCTGCTAAAATAGCACTGATGCTTATTGATTGTTTGCTGTCACTGGTGGTAGGTTCAGAATAAAGCCATTACAAATGTCTCTTTTTAAGGGCTTGATTTCTGTGGCCTCCTGTATGTACCTGTACTTGTGATGGTTTCTTGACAGAAGCTGCTGCCATGGACCTTGACCCAGTGGTGGAGGCTGAAGAAGCTATGGAATTGGAACGGAGTGAAGAGGAAGAGGAAAGGGTTGAGGAAAAGAAAGAGAAGAGTCTTCCTGAGGAGCCAGCAGAACCTGACCAAGCAACTGAGACAACTGAAGATGTTAAGGAAGTGACCAAACCTGTTTCTTTCTTACCCCGAAATAAAGAGGAGCTGGAGTGTCTAATCAGACACATTCAAGACACAGTCACAGTCAACATCTTGCCTAAGTTGCACAGGTGTATTGTTGCAAAGGTGAGCAGCTGGCATTGGTGTTTTACAGGCCTGTGCTGCTGCTGGAAATGTTGGGGTGCTACTTCAGAGCAAACGAAAATGAAGAGACACCAAGTGAAAGCATGAAAAAGGCTTCATGCCCTTTGTTTCTTCGTGGAGGTTACTGCAGACCCTCCCTGCTGAGAGCTGGCTTAACCACACATGTGAAACAATTCACTTTGTGCAGCCTGTTGGAAAGGTCTCAGCCACATGCTAAACCCCACCTTAGCTTCTATGTCGAAAACACAGGGATCCATCTCACCTGTCCTTTAGCCGCCTGGGCTTTTCCTGCAGCCAGCAGGGGACTAGAACTTGCTTTTTGGGCCTCTTCTAGGATTTGATGAGGAAAAGCAGAATTTCTGTATGTATATTGAAAGTGTATTGTGTCTTTCTCTCTTCAAAGGTTAAAAGGGACGAGGAGCACAAGCTTGTGAAGTCCAACGTTGTGAATGATGATGAGGTAGTTCGTATTCCGTTAGCTTTTGCAATGGTTAGGATGATGCAGTGTCTTCCCCGGGAAGTGATGGAAGCCAACCTGCCAAGGTAAATCCCTTCAGTGCTCCTTAAATGCTGTGCACTCTGCTGGGAATGACTGCAGGCACCTTTCTCAAACTGTGGTTAAGTACAAGACTAAATCTATGCTAGGCATCCTGACAGTCCTTAAATACTATTTTTTTAAAATTTCTTTTCCTGATGACATTCCCTTCTGCCAGCGTTTGACTTACAATGGAATTATTTTGGTTGGAAAAAACCTGTTAGATACCAACAGGTCCAGGGAAGTTAACTTCTTCTCTCCCTCTACTCTGCCCTGGTGAGACCACACCTGGAATACTGTGTCCAGTTTTGGGCTCCCCAGTTCAGGAGAAACAGGGACCTGCAGGAAAGGGTCCAGGAGAGATCCATGGGAATGACTGGGGGACTTGAGCATCTCCCCTATGGAGAAAGACTGAGAGACCTGGAGTTGTTTAGTCTGGAGAAGAGAAGCCTAAGAGGAGATCTTATCAATGTGTACAAGCATCTGAGGGGTGGGTGTCAAGCAGATGGGGCCAATCTCCTTTTGGTGATGTGCAGTGATAAGACAAGGAACAGTGGATACAAACTGGAACATGAGGAGAAGCTTCTTTACAGTGAGGGTGACAGAGGATCACAGAGCACTGGAACAGGCTGCCCAGAGAGATGGTGGAGTCTCCTTCTCTGGAGTCTTTCAAAATCTTCCTGGATGTGTTCCTGTGCAAAGTGCCCTAGGAGATTCTGCCTTGGCAGGGAGGTTGGAGTCGATGATCTCTGGAGGTCCATTCCAACCTCTTAAAGTTCTGTGAGTCTGTGATCCAGTCCAACCATCAACCTAAGGATATAGGGGGGATTATGGGATATAATGTCCAATAACCTGGGACATTAAACCATGTATCAAAGGGACTTGTGTAAAGATAAGTTTGAAAGGAACATAGTAAATACTTAAGCAAGAGCTGAGCTGTGAAGCAAGGTGCAGAGATAGGGGTGGCAGGCTGGGGAAAGAAAAGTTATAGAAAGGAAACACAATCAGCAAAATGCCTTGAGGAACAGTAGGTGTGTGCATGACCATAAATCCTTCCTGTGAGTGTAGCTCTGGTTGTGAAGCAGCCTTGAGAAACTGCCTGCACAACTCTATCTAGGGGTGAACTAAGCTGTCTGTCTGTGTTTTCAGCATCCTATTGAAGGTCTGCACGTTTCTGAGGAACAGATTTCAGGAAATTCGGGACATTGCCCGCAACACCCTCACTAAAATCATGGAAGTGTTGGGAGTGCAGTACCTTCTGTACATCTTAAAAGAGATGCAGTCCACTCTTGTCCATGGGTATCAGGTAATGCTGAATTTCTACTTTTCTGCTCTCTTTTTGTCTGGGAGGGTTTAATGAGTCAGGAGGAGAGCCAAAGGGAACTTGCTCTGTATTGTATTGCTAGAATGGCTTGGTGTAATACACTTGAAATACTGCTGCTACTGCCCTTACCAGTCTTGGTTCTGCCAAGTGTCAAATGTGGGTCTGTACCCAAATGACTTAGAGTCTAAGCAGAGGAACAGAAAGCATCTCAGTTTTCCCAGTGAATTATTGAGGTGAGGTGGTGAAGGATGAATTTCTCATTCCAATAGGATTAGTGGGAAATCCTTCCAGTAATGACCAAATCTTGTATGAGATGAGACTGCATAGTCTTGCTTCCTTGATCCACAGCCAAAACTCCAGCTATTGATTTGGCTTTCCACAGTGGTTGGGGTTAGGAATAGTTTTCTAGTTAAATTACTGCAGTAGAGCAGCATCAGCTTCTAGCTGCTACAAAAGCAAAAGTACCAATTAGCACAACCTGAAAATACCAGTAAGAGTATTGGGAAAAGAGGAGATTCTGGCCCTCCTGCCAGTATGTGGAGGGACAGGAGTCCTCTCCCTTCCTGCCAGTGCATGGCTTGTCTTCCTCCCAGTGACTTACTGTTTTGGTTATTTCTCCTGTAATAAGAGCAGTGTGTGAGCTGCCATGTCTCTGCTGTGGGAGTCAACCCATCCAGTGTCCTTAAAGAGGTCTTTGCAGGAGTTTGAAAATGTGATCCCTTCTCCTTTTCTCTAGCTCCATGTGCTGACTTTCACTGTGAACCTGTTACTGAAGGGCCTTGCCAATAGGCTCAGCGCTGGTGACTTGGACCCCTGCCTAGATATCCTGATTGAGGTAAAAACTGTTCAAGATTGAAGCAGAGAGCATCCTGAAGTGCCTGGGGCAGGATCTGGAAGGAGGATTTGTATGGATTGTCTCAGACTTGGTGACAAACAGTACTGCAAAGGAAGGAGATAATGGGTTGAGAGTAGCTCTGAAGAAGTGATGAGAAGCTCACCGTGATCTGGCAGTGCACTCATGCAGCCCAGAAGGCAAATCCCATCCTGGGCTTCACGGAGAGGAGTGTGGCCAACATGGCAGGAGAGGGGATTCTGCTGCTTTACTGTGCCCTTGTGGGACCCCACCTCCAATACTGTGTTGAGTTCTGGTGTAACTATCATAAGGGTACAGAGCTGTTGGAGAAAGTGCAGAGGAGGGCCACAAAGATGATCCAAGGGCTGGAGCACCTCTGCTATGAGGACTTGTGCTGTGAGGACCTCTGCTATGAGGCTGAGGGAACTGGAGTTGTTCAGCTTGAAGAAGACTCCAGCAGGACCTTATAGCTGCCTTCCAACACCTGAAAGGAGCCTACAAAAAGGCTGGAGAGGGACTTTTTGTAAGAGTGTATAGCAATAGGATAAGGGGAAATGGTTTTAAACTGAGGGAGAGTAGGTTTAGACTGAAATTCTTTGGTATGATTGTGGTCAGGCTCTGGGATGGGTTGCCCATGGAAGTTGTGGATTCCTCACCCCTGGAGCTGTTTGAGACTCGGTTGGATGAGGCCTTGAGCAACCATCCTTGCCCATGGTGGGTAGGTTGGAGTAGATGATATCTAAGGTCCCTTCCAAGCTAAACCATTCTAGGAGTCTACTTTCTACTGAGACATCAGCAGACTCCTTATAGAGTAGTAAGAGTACCTCTGGGACTGCATCCTAAGCCCTGCACTCAGTTAGATACCTAACTCTGTACTGTACCTGGCTGAGCAAATCAACGTCTAACGTAGTGGTCCTTGGAGCCCAGGAGCTCAGAAGCCACCCACATGGGATGTATTTGGATATCTTGCTCTGACTGCAGTCCCAGTCCTTGTATCACAACATCACAGAGGGGTCTGAGAAGAACATCCTTATCTGATGTGCTCACCTTGAGGTGGGTTTTGTTGACAAAGAGATTTAGGGGAAACCCAGACCATCGGGTTTTTTCTGTGAGTGGGGAAAATATTCTGCCACTGCTGGAGGAATCTGGCTTTGTTTTTCTGCTCCTCTCATTCATTTCTCTTGCCCAATTTCCAAAGATTTTCAACCAAGAATTGTTTGGGAATATAGCCGAAGAGAAGGAAGTGAAGGGGATTGTCTCCAAGGTCATGGAAGCACGCAAGAACAAGAGTTATGATTCCTATGAAATTCTTGGAAAATTCATAGGAAAGGGCCAAGTGATGAAGCTTATTCTGCCATTGAAAGAGGTAAGAAAGGTCCACTGGAGTCCTTAACTCTGACCACTCTCAGTTCTGCGTGGTCTAAAAGAAACTGGCTACCGTGAAATTACCAATATAATCCTGCTTTGCCTTCCCATTTTGCTTTTGGAAAGCAGTGTGCACCCAGCTCCTAAAATGAGGTTTTCATGCAGATGTTCTTGGAAGTTTGCAACCCCTGCTAGAGAAAATATCCCGCCAGGAGTTCTTTGTGCCCTCTCCCTGTGGAGCTCCAAAGTCCTGCAAGGCGGCTCTGTGGTTTAATCACTTGTGCATGAGGGTGTTGTCACCAGAATGTCTTCAGTGTGTCCACGTGCAATAATTTCCTTTTCAGAGGTGCAGGGGTTTGAGTAGAGGGCAAGCTCCCACAGAAATAGAGCCTTGGGTTGCTCATTACCTGTGGAGTGTCCTGGTGGTGCTAAGAGAAAGGGAGCGATGTTGGGGCAGAGCTGAGGCAATGCAATGCTGTTCACGTAGAGAGCTGGGAAATTCTAGGTGTGGGAATTGCTCTGGCTTTTCCCATGGTTCTGAATACAGATAGCAGATCCCTACCTCGTGTTGCCCTCCTGACTCTTATGCTTGTGCCTTTGCAGGTTCTGGAAAGCACCACAAGCTTGAAGATAGTCCGAAAGGTGCATGAGGCACTGCGTCACATCATGGCAGGGCTGATCTTCAACTCAGACATGAATGCAGAATCCTTCCTCCTCCTCAGTCACGGTCTCATCAGTGAGAACTTGCCTCTGCTCACTGAGAAGGCCAAGTGAGTTCCAGGATGTTATCCAGGTGGTCTGTTATGAGTTGGGAGGTTTGCTTGCAGAACTGGCAGCTCTTAAATCCAACCAATCAGATGTGTCAGAGTTGCCTTGCTTTCGTTTGCCTTCTGCTTTTAATGTAGTGAATTATTGGGGCTGTCAGAGGGCAAAGAAAAGCTTTGGAAATGGGAGAGAGCACTTGCAAGTGTAGACTCCCTTAAGCTCAGCAAGTGCTCAGAGTATATACATGCTGGTATATGCACTTGGGTGTTTGAATGAAGGGACAAGGGGGCAGTGTTTAAGGAGAAGCTCGGAATTGCAAAGGTTTGGGGTCATTTTCATGGGGTCAGGAACAAGAGAAGCTGTGTGCTGTCGCTTTATCACTTTGCAACTGAGCACAATCCTGCTCTCTTTACTTGCAACAGCAAGCTGGTTGAGGAGAGAGTTGAAATCTGAATGTTATCCTTTGTCCTGCACTGCTTTGCAGGAAGAAAGTTGCCCCTCCCCCAGATCCTCGACTGCAACCAGAGAGCTGCCTGCTGCTCCAGCCCACTCCCACCAGAGGAGGGCAGAAAGCACGTGTCAGCAGCAGAACTAACACTTACATCTTGGTGGATTCAGGACTTCGGGTAAGGATCTCCTCAGACAGAAAGGTTTGCCATCAAAATTTGTGTTAAGAGTATTCAAAGGAAAGGACTCCTTTGGTGCCTCTTTTCAGAGGGAAGGGCTCCAGTGGTGCCTCTTAGAGAGACAGAAAAAGCGCGCAGCCTGTTGCAGATGTTTGTATGGGGTACATCATAAATTCTCCTATAAACTGAAATGGTGTGGGACTTTACTTGAGTCCCAGCCTGAATTTGAGATGTATGTCCTGTGTTTTCTATGCCAGTTGCTGCACATGAGCCTGAAGAGGTCCAAAGTAAATTCTTCTGAGGAGCACGCTTTGGAAATGTTAGACCCTTTTGTCCAGCTGCTTATAGACTGCCTAAAATCTATGGATGTCAAGGTACAGTTCTGAGCTAGAATCTACCTATTCTATCTGTTCTGCTAAGAAAAGCCCTGCCCACAAATTTCACCTTGCAGTTGATCTGAAAAAGAAGAGAAAGCCATCCCAGTTTCCAACCCTGGTTTTGTAGGTATGCAGATAATGCTGTTTGAGGATGTTATCCAAGAGGGGATTGAGGATTGTAGCTGATGGACTAAATGCTCTGTCCTTAGTGGTGCAGGTTCAAGTATAGAAAAGCTCTCCTGGACGGTGTTCACACAAGGACCTGGGGAGGTCTTCCAGCAGCCTTGCAGTGTTTAAAGGGGCCCACTAGGAAAGATGGGGACAGTCTTTTTAGCAGAGCCTGCTGCAGTAGGACAAGGGGTGATGATTTTAAACTAAAGGACTGTAAGTTTAGACCAGATGTAAGAAAGTGATGAAACCTGAAGCAGGTTGCCCAGAGGATGCCCAGTGGATGCCCAGTCTCTGGAAACATTCAGGTTCAGGTTGGACAGGGCTCTGAGCAACCTGAGATAGTTAAAGATGTCCCTACTCACTGCAAGGGATTTCAACTAGATGTCTTTTAAAGGTGTCTTGCAACTCAAAACTTTCTCTGTTTGACAGACTTCACAAGCTATCTGTGAGGAGATCCATGAGGTCCTCTGACTGGGAGTGGTGTTGCCACAACTGTTGCTTCTTTTGATCCAACTCTGTCTTTATTCCTAGCACCATAGGCAGCTTTGGGTTTGAGTGAGCCTAGGAGGGTATATGCTAAACCTTGAGTTTCCCAGCAGTGAAAACTTGCTTCATAAACTATCAGGCACCTGGAGCAGGGCTTTCAGATGACATGGGTTTTTGGCAGAGCAACTTCTGTGCCTTCAAGGCACCTCTGCTTCAGAAAGGTTACCTGCCCACTGCTGAATCAACATTTTGTTCATATATGTACCCAGTAAAATCAAAGTTATAAAATTAGGGAGTGGCAGACAGTGTTTTTAGAACTGAGAAACTCTTTGTATTCCATATGAATGGTGTGAAAGAGGTTGATTTTGTTAGTTGATTGCCTTTTATCACAGTTGCACATGGCCTGACTGTGAGAAAAGTGTTCTCTCTGTGTCATGGTATCCCTGTGCTGTCCTTTTGGGCTCTTTCCTGCAGGTGATAACTGGTGCCCTGCAGTCCTTGGTATGGATTTTAAAGTTCCCATTGCCTTCTGTCAGTACAAATCTGGAGTCACTGATCAAGCAGCTTTTTCTCTTGCTGAAAGAATTTGCCAAGACAGGAATAGCCAAAGGCCACAATTTCCACCTGGTTGTGAGCTGTTTCAAGGTGAGTCAGACCCAGATCTGCTCTTTTCTGCTGTAGGATTAACTTCACTGAATGAGATTCTTCCAACTGTTAGTCCTTCCTGCAGCTGTCCTTGGAGAGTCAGTTTGGAGATCACAAGGTAGCAAGGGAATTTTGGCCTTGCTGATTCATTCCTAAGGGCAAACTTAAAGTTACCCTCCCAAAATGCAAAGCTTGATTCTGAAGAAATGCTTCTATGGAGGCATATTTGCCACCTTTCTTTCTTATAATAGTTATGACATTGTCTTTTGAGAGGCATCAGTTTTGTACTTGAATAGCTTCCTTCTAACGAGACTCCTCAGGAGTAAACCCTGCCACCTGAAGTGGCCCAGGGAAAGGACCAATTAACAGTAGTAATAATTACAGTATGCAGTGTTTCCTGTAGATGTCTTCTACATGTGTTGCTGAATTAATTACTGTGGTGATTTTGCACCACGCAAGATCTGAGATTTCCCCCAGCAGGAGTAAATAACAACACTTGCACAGAACTTGGAAGTTAAATTAAATTATTATCTACAGTAGTAGATTA
The DNA here is from genome assembly GCA_013396675.1 of Eubucco bourcierii. NCBI lineage: Eukaryota > Metazoa > Chordata > Aves > Piciformes > Ramphastidae > Eubucco > Eubucco bourcierii. The sequence continues at coordinate 259,418 of VWZE01025050.1, read as the reverse complement.
TTTACAAAAGTAGGTCAAATATAAAAGGTAATAAACATATGCATACACATACATATAACTAACAATAGCCCAGACCTCCCTGGATGCCACCCTGAACACAGAGACTGGAGGGCTGCTGCCAGCTAACAAGTTACCTCTCCCAAACAGAAGTGAGCAAGCCAAGCAATTAAGGTCAGAAGGCAAAACAAGGGGCAAAGAAGCAAGGAGAGAAGGGAAGCACAAACTGTGCTCCCAGATTACAAGGAGAATTTGCAGACCAATGGGAGGGGATAAGGATATCTCTTATGTTCTTGGAGAGTCCCTCCCCCCAGCCTCTCAAATTCTCTGGAAAACTTTTATTTACAATTAAAACTGCAACAATTACAACTTTGTGATTATAGGGGCAAGGTAGTCATTCATGCTGTATGCCAGTGCTAGGAGAAATTTTCCCTCCTCCTGGCCGTGTTGCTGCATTATGGTGAATTTGTGTTTGTGGGCAGCCCCACTTCTTTTGAGGACTAGTCTCAATTTGTGTACTTGCTTATGTTCAGGTTTTGCCTCAAAATTGCCAGCTGAAACCCGAATGTGGTGAGGGCAGTGTTAGCTGCGCATTCCAGAGCAGTGGTTTGTCTTTCCAAACCTAAATGGGATAAACAGAAGGACTTGGATAGATTGGATGGATGGACCAGTGTCAGTGGCATGAACTTCAGTAAGGCCAAATGCCAGGTCCAGCACTTGAGCCACAGCAGTCCCAAGCAATGCTACAGGCTTGGGGCAGTGTGGCTGGAAAGCTGTCTGGCAGAAAGGGGCCTGGGGGTTGTAATAGACAAACAACTCAATATATGAAAGCAGCGTACCCAGATGGCAAAGAAACCCAGTGGCATCCTGGCTTGGATTAGAAATGCTGTGTCCAGAAGGAGCAGGAAGGTGATTGTCCCCTTCTACTCTGCTCTGGTGAGGCCACACCTCAAGTATTGAGTTTAGTTTTGGGCACCTCATTACAGGAGGCATATGGAGGGGCTAGAGACAGTGCAGAGGAGAGCAATGAAGCTGGGGAAGGGCCTGGAGGATGAATCTTATGAGGAGCAACTGAGGGAGCTGGGATGGTTAGTGTGAAAAAGAGAAGGCTGAGGGGAGACCTCATCACTGTCTACAGCTACCTGAAAGGACGTTGTGGAGAGGTCAGTGCTCATCTCTTCTCACAGGTAAATAGTGACAGAACAAAAGGGAATGGCCTCAAACTGCCACTGGGTAGGTTTAGACTGGACATTAGGAAACATTTTTTTCCCAGCAAGAGTGTTCAGGTATTGGAATGGGCTGCCCAGGGAGGTGGTGGAGGTACCAAGCCTGGATGTGTTTAAGGGTCATTTGGATGTGGTTTAGAGCGAACTTTGTAGAGTAGGGATAATGGTTGGACTTGGTGATCCTGAGGGTCTTTTCCAACTGGAATGTTCCTGTGATTGTATGAAACAGTCAAACTTGGCTGTGGGCTTGCATTTGGGCTTGTGTTTTACAGCACTTCACATGCACTGACAGTGAGCAATTTGATTTTGCAGTGTGTAACAATACTGGTGAAGAATGTGAAGAGTCAGATAACAAGCAAGCAGCTCCAGGTGTTGCTTGGCTTTGCTGAAGAAGACATTTATGACTCATCACGCCAAGCCACTGCTTTTGGCCTTCTCAAGGTATTTCTGTGCAGCAGGTGTTTGGGTTCTGTGAGCCGCTGGCACGGTGGTGGTTCTACTGCCTGCTGAGAGGCTGCACCACCTCTCATCAGCTCTGCTGTGGGAGAGGGAAGCAGCAAAGCTGTTTTGTGGGACTTGTAGTCACTCTTTAAATTGTTTGAGAGGCTGTTTTATACATGTGGATCTGAGGATGTTTCTGCTAAAGAATTTGACATCTCTGGTCATTAGATTCCGTGTTCAAAAAAAACCAGATATTTGTAAGCCACTCTGTTGAGGGGTTTTGGCTGGTTGGTTTTGGTTTACTTTTGGGTTTGGTTATTTGGGGGGTTTTTTTTGGTGGGTTGGGTTTTTTTGGATTTTTACTACTTGGTTTGGGATTTTGGGGGGTGTACTTTTCAGTTTATTAGTTCATGTTGTGGGTTTTCTCAAAGTTGCTCTGACTATGTTTGAAGATGTGAAAGCCAACGTTACTGTAGCAGCTGAGGTCAGTGTAGTCCTCAGGTTCTGGTACTACATCTCACACTGTGCAAGCAAAATGATGTGTCTCCAGCTGTGCTGTCACATATTTAGGCTATTCTGTCCAGGAAGCTGATGGTCCCTGAAATTGATGATGTACTGCAGAAGGTTGCCCAGCTGGCCATCACAGGTCAGAGCGAGCCGGTGCGAGTTCAGTGCAGGCAGGTTGGTGGAATGGAATGTCTCTTGTCTGTCTGACTGCTGTCTAGCAGGCTAGAGGGCTTAGTGTGGCCATCCCAGGTCTCACAGGCATGTGCCTTAGCATAGCTGAACCCCTAACACCATTTCCCCATCTTACTAAACTGTGTTCCCCTTGTTGTCTGATTGGTTTTGGTTCTTGTGCCATAGCAGACTGCTCACCCTGGAGCACCTCCAGAGGGCTGCTCAGCAGCAGTGACACATTTCCCTCCTTTGGAGGCTTTTAGTCCTGGGTTGTTAAGAGCCTTGCCTTTTTCTGAGTCTCAGCAGAAGAGAATTTGCTACAGATCCATGGTTGCTTCCCACTACTTCTTCCTAGAAGCCACCAAAAGCCAGAATTGGCTGCTTCATTTCAGGCATTGGGATACAAATGCAGCAGGAGCTGTGCATAACCAAACAGCGTTTCCATAGCTACAGAATGAATTTGAAAGGATGCAAAATCTTAAGAGAAGCCTACACAAATCACAGAAATACTCTGAAGTTGTGAAATGCCTGCAGGTAATGTTCTGGGCATGGAGCTTGAGAGCAGTTCTTGGCCCCTTGTTATACAGGAATGGGATAAAAGGGATGATTCCCTTAAACTTGCTGCTCCATCACTGCATTTTCTTCATAACCTTTTTATAAGCTTTCCTGAGTGCTTCTTGTAACTCCTCTTGTTGTTTTGTTGTGTTTTTTGGTTTGTTTTTTTTTTTCCCCAGATTTACTTAAAGTATATTCTGGACTACCCCCTTGGTGACAAGCTGAAACCCAATTTGGATTTTCTACTTGCACAACTGGAGTGAGTTTATATCCCTGATAGCTCTGTCGGAATAGGACCTTGTTGCTTAAATACGGCTTTAGGGGCCACATTGTATGCCAAAGGGCTGCTGCTGAGGAGCAGGTGGTGTGGTTGAAGTCTTGATAGTCTTACATCTAAAACACCTTATCAGAGTCAAGCTGTTTAATAAAGCAAGTCCTTTTTCTCTTCCCTGTTTCACAGCTAGGTTTATGGTTCTTTATCTCTTTGTAAGCAAAGGTTCTGTTGTTTGCTTAGTGGTTAACTAGCTCCACTGGTGGCAAAGCAAGTGAACTGGAAAATCCAGACAGGATAAAGAATAGTGCCCATTGCAGTGGTCTCAGCTGCAGTTACAGGCATAGCTGAGATGAACTGCACTGATTCATCAGGAGCAGTGTGCCTGAAACCTCCTTCTAAGCATGGCCTTTCCCATGCTCAAGGTGACAGTAGTTTGCCATGTCCCCCAGCAGCACAGCACAAGTTGGCCTGAGCCCTTTTTTGCCTGTTTTGGCCTTCTGACCTGTTCACAGGGAGGTGGAGCTGATTGGCCTCTTGCTTCCCTTCTGCGTATCAGACCAGGTCTGGTAGCTGTTGTAGAGAGATCCCTGTCAGTGTGTGTTTCTTGCAGACTGTTGGAAGCCTTGCAGAGTGTGAACCCAGCCCTAACTGTGAATCCTTTCCTCACAGATATGAGTATGAAACTGGAAGGGAATCTGCGCTGGAGATGATTGCCTACCTTCTGGACACGTTCCCACAGGTAACAAGCACCAGGTGGTGTTAAAGCATCACCAGTTGCTGCAGCTTGCAGTAACAGAGTTTTCAGAGCAGTTTATTTTGGAAGCACGTGGTAGTTCCTATGATCTCTTACCAAAAGCAGAACACTCACTTATCTCCAAAGAACCTGGCTTTGCTCCAGAAGAGAAGTGACAGGCTGGAAAACCTGCATTACTTCTTTATCTAATGTGCCCAGCCTGCAAGTAAAATAAAGCTCTGTCAGCTGGAGTTTGGATAAAGTTGGTATTGATTTATGCCAGGAAGAAATACAGCTAGCTCAGGACATGGGGCATGCGTAGAAAGTGGAGTCTGCAGTGTCGTCACTGTAGTGACCACTGTGGTGGTTCCTTTACATTCGTGAGAGATGCTGCTGACTGAACTGATCTGTGACATACCATAGCTGTTTTTCTGGCCTGACAGGAGTCAGTGGGGTGGAGAAAAATGAAAGCTAAAAAGTAAGCCTGCATCTGTACAGGATAACATACACAAAATGCTAAGCTGCCTTCAAGATCTGCAGCTGGTGAGCTTACCTGAGCATTCAGGAGACTGAGAGAAGTGCAATCAAGCAAGAATTTGGATGAAGAAGAGGATTTCTGCACAGTAAGCTGTGCTTCACCACTGCCTGGTTAGATTTAGTACCTCATTTTGGGTCCCAGTAACTCTGTAAGTGGCAAAGAGCTCTGAGAGAAGGACCTCTGGGCTGATTGCTGCGGTGCTGACTGCTGCAGCCTGTTTCAGTGAGAGCAGCACATGAGAGTGCCCTTCAGGGTTTGACAACCACATTGCTGTCCCACAGGCATGTTATTAGCGAGTCAGAGTCAGGGCAGGGCTGGGGCTGCTCTGCCTGCTCCAGCAACTGCATCATGCCTTTCAGTTCAGCTGACTTGACACAGAACCCGTACAGGGCTGAGGCTGTTTTTGTTTGTGGTGCAACAAATACCTCTCTTCTCCCCTTTACATGTTAGAAGCTTCTGGAGGAACTGTGGTTGGCTCATGGTTGTTTCTTTCTAGGATCTCCTCCATAAATACTGCGGGCTGTTTTTCCTCTCCCTTTGTATGATGATGATAAACGACGACTCTGCCAGATGTAAAAAGATGGCAGCTTTGACCTGTAAATCTCTCCTCAGCAAGATAAGCACTGAAAAACAAGATCTGATGTTTTCCCTGGTCACACAGTGGTTTCACAGCACAAAGGTATTCCTTGGTCTTTTCTCTCTTTGGGGGCTGAGTAAGATCAAGGCAAGTGAGAGATTGCTGGTAACAGGTCTGCTGGATTCATGAGTTTTTAGTTTTACCGGACTTAGTAGTTTAAGGAAAGGAGTATGGACAAGACCTAGCTTGGAATAAAAGCTCTTTAAAGCTATGCTCAGTGCCATAGCTCTTGCTACTAAGAAGCTATGCCATTTCTCAATGGGCTATGCCATTTCTCAATGGTATAGCTTCATAAAGCTGCAGAGATGCAGGGAACTGCTTATGCTGTAGGTAGGTCAGCACCCTGCAGACTTCCCAGCTGCGCTGCACTGCTTTCTGCCAGTTCCTCTTTGAGGTCAGGTATTTTACTAAGTGTAGCCTTTGCTCAGGTTAAAGATTTGAGCAAATTCTTTGAAGTCCTCCTAATCCCAGTAATTGACTTTTTGTGCTGTGTTTAGCTCAGCCTTGCTTCTTTCTGTTACTGGCAGCTGGAAGGTAGCAAACCTAATCTTACAGACCTGCCAAGTCTGTACTGGGTGTCCGGATGTTTAGTAATTCTCAAACTGGACTCAGGTTCTGTCCCTCTACACTAATGGAGAAAGCCCTTTTCTTGGAATGGTAGGGGTTGGAAGGGGTCTCCAGAGATCGTTTGGACTATCTCCCTAACACAGGCATCCCCAGATCTGTTTGCACAGGGACACATCCAGGTCAATTTTGAGTCTCCAGAGAAGGAGACTCTACAACCTATCTGGTAACCCTGTTTCAGTGCTCCAACACCCTCACAGTAAAGAATTCTCTCCTTAAGTTCAAGTGAAACCTCCTGTGTTCCAGTTTGTGCCTCATGCCCCTTGTCCTATCACTGGGCACTGCTGAAAAGAGCCCAGCTCCATTCTTACAACCTCCATCCTTTAAATATTCATAAGCATTGACAAGATCCCCTCTCAACCTTCTCTTCTGCAGACTAAACAGCCCCGTGTCTCTCAGCCTCTCCTCATCTAGACAGATACTCCAGTCTCTTCATCATGCTTACGGTCCTCTGTTGGACTCTTTCCAGCAGTTCCTTGTCCCTTTTGAACTGGGGATCCCAGAACGGGCCACAAGACTACTTTCATCTCTATGATGTTCAGTTCTGGTTTACAGCTGTGAGTTCCCTGTGAACAACCAGAGAACAGAGCAGCCCCCAGAGCAGCCCCCAGAGCTTTGCAGCTGTGAACTGGGCTGGGAAAGGCCTTTTTGCGTTCAGTTTTGGGATGTGTTTCTGAGGATAACTTCTGCAGGCACTTTTGAACATAGCTGGCAGAATCTCCTGTGTCCACAGCACTCTGAAAACCAGCTTCTCATAAGATGCTGTTGCTGCAGTCAAAAGNNNNAATTGCCAAGAGGTAACAAGGGATGTTATTAATTCTGTTGGCAGAGCTCACACAGGAGGTTGGCTGCCCAGGCCTGTGGTTTGTTTGTTGAAGTGGAGGGAGTGATGTTTGAACGGCGGCTGCAAGCTGTCCTCACCTTGACTGAAAAAGAAATCAACCCAACTAAGTTTGAAAATGTGAGTAATTCTTCCCACTTGTGGGGAATTAAGAGAATGGGGGGGAAAAAAGGAAGAAATGTGGGAATGGTTTAACTGTTGGACCTACCGAGCAAATAAACACATTTACCCTGAAGAGGACCTCACTGACCTAAAAGCCTGGTTTTGGCAGTAAGCCTGGAGTTGGGCTCATGTACCACACAGAGGCAAAGGAACTTGCAAAGCCACCTAGCTTGAGCCTGCAGCCATACTGTGTAACCAGCTGACATTGCTCCTTACCCTGGCCTCTACCAAGATCTCTGTGGCTGGAAGGTGAAGACCTTGTTCCTGACATCCAATCTAAATATTTCAAACCGTGGTGCCTTGTCCTATCACCACAGGCCCTCTGCAGCCTTCTTATATAGGCCCCTTTCAGATACTGGAAGGCTGCTATTAGGTGTCTCTGGAACCTTCTCTTCTCCAGGCTGAACAACTCTAGCTCCCTAAGCCTGTCCTCACAGGAGAGATGCTTCAGCCCCCTGATCATTTTCTGCAGAGGTTCAGTCTCTAGAGCAAATGGTGAAGCTGTTTCTCTTCTGTTTGTTTTGGGAGTTGAGCACAAGTCTTCTTCTCAGAATTGATGTGAAATTGATGGAGATGGGTAAACAAGCACTGTCTTCAAGTTCTCTTAAGCGTCTTTTTTGACTTGCTGATTTTATTAGATAACTGAAGAGGAGGAGGAGAAGGCAGCAGATAGGCTGCTCTTCAGCTTTCTTGTGCTGGTAAAGAAGCTAATCACAGACTGCAACTTGATTCAGTTAACCAGGAGCAGTGATGCTGTGAGCAGTATCTGGGGTAAGTATGAAGAATGATTACAGCTGTGTAATGAGGAAGATTCTCTGTGTCCCATGTGGTTTTTCACACCCGAACTTCGCTGTACAAGGTTGGCATGCTGCAAAGTGCTAATATGCAGCAGTGACTGGGCAGTGAGAGAGATGATGTTAACAGAAAAGGTTAGGTGGTTGAAGAAAACAAAGCATTTTCTGTCTCAGCTGCTGGGAAGTATTTCTTTTTACCCCAAGAGCAAATAGTTGCAAACTGTTGCGTGTCTGACCATAGTTACATCCTCTTGGATGAAAACATTCTGTTCTCCTGTGAAGATGAGTTTTACATGGTGAGCTCATCCCTATGAGCAAGCAAGCAAGCAATGACACATGGTAGCAGTACTGCAAGTACTGTGTTCTTGCCAGGAGGTTATGGCCTGGAGGTCATTTGATTTAAGCAGTTTCTTTCCCTCTGAGTGTACAATATCAGATTGTCAGATTGGTCTTTTGGTGCCTTGTTTTTAATTGCCTCATCGTTGGAAGGCCTGGATCTGTCTGGTTAGTGTATTCAAAGAGTTAAGCCTTCCAGATGCCTTTAGTGAGATAGGAGATAACTTTTGTAAATCCTGAGTTGTTTGGTGGTGTGCAGCTTGGACAGAGACAAGAGGAGAACTGCATCTCCTCTTTGAACTATCCTCACCCTCCATCGCAGGGTTTGATCCGGCCATATGCAGCGGGAAGAGCTCTCCTGAGCCTTAGTTGTCCTCACTTTCCAACAGTGGCTTTGGATGCATGGAGGTGCTGTGGGTGCATTTGAGAACACCTAGCCACTGTGGGGACATATGGCTGCCTGGAGGTTTGTGCTGCTGCCTGCTTTGGATGGATAGAGCTGCTAAGAAGATTTTGATTATGTTTGATCAGATGAACACAGTTTAATTTCCTTCACATTTTTATTGTAGCATGTGCTGTGGTAATTCCTAGGGAAACTTGTTTCTTTTCCTGGTCTCAGTGAACCAGCTCCTCTGCTGAAAGTTTTTTGGTTTTTTTTTTTTACTCCAGATCATGTCCAGTCTCACCTGTGGTATCCTCACAGCTGGGTCTGGCTGACAGCTACTGAGATCTTTGGCTTGTTGTTTGCATCATACAAGCCAGAAGATCTCATCAACATGTGGAAGGAAAGAAAGGCAGGGAAGAGGAAAAAGTCATCAGCAAAGGTGTCAGCATCCACAGTCTTCCTGACTGCCGAACTGGACAAGAAGGTAATGATGTCCATGCTACTCCTTCCCCTGTTCATGCCCCTTCTCTGGCTGAGACAACATAACAGTCTTGTAGTCTGGCACAAACATTTCTCTTTTAGTTGTCTGCCTGTCCCAACCACTTAATCCATTTGAGGAAATGTCTCTGCTGCTGAGAGGGCTTCTTGGGGATCTTACTCTCAGCAGCAAAAAGATTCACCTCTATACAGGCAGAAGCTGTGCTGAGCCAATCCCTTGATCTCCTCTGGGAGCTGCCTCTTTCAGAGAGTCATTTCCTTCTCCTTATTTCTCTCCCCAGATGAAGGAACTCGCATTTGCCTTCTGCCATCAGCTGCAGTCCAAGTTCTTGGACCTGTCTCTGGGAGAGCAGGTAAGAGCAGGAGAAGGTCTAGGGCTGTGGGAGCAAGCCCTGGCCCATGAGGGAGTGCTATGTCCAGTCAGGACAGCAGCACTGGTGGCTGGTGTGCCTTGGGGTGAGTACATAGTGCAGGGCCAGTTGCTCTGTGTTGAGAGCATCAGAGCAGATGCATGTCCCAGAAGGACCCAAAAAGTCCCCCTTGTGGAGTCCTTCTTCTGGAAGAACAATGGATGGCAGGGACAGAAAGGGGAGGCACCGTGCAGAGCAGGACTGGCAGTCACTGCTGTCAGGGAGAGTCTGGTGCTGCAGCCACATCTCCAGTGCTAGTTCCCTGCAACTGTACTGGAGCCTTGGCTGTTTGCTGGGAGTGTTTGGTCCAGTTTTATGCTGTTGCTTGAAGGTCTTACACCACATTTAACCTAGGTAGAGATTTCCTTGAGGAGAGCCAGGGGCTGCTAGAGGTGGGGAAGACAAAATGAGCAGCCCTGTCTCGGGGGTTGCTGCAGTCCAAACATCTTGTTAGGAGCAAGCCTCCTGGGCTGGCCGGTTCTGCTTTCAGATCTAGCCTAGGCTCACACACATCCTGGGCACTGTGGAGCCCACAGTGACTGACTGCTCTGTGTTTACACTCAGGTCATAAAGAATTTGATTTTTGTGGCAAAAGTTGTTTACTTGCTAGCACCTGCCTCAGGAGAAGGTCAAGAGACTGAAGGTGCAGTCAGCTGTGAAGCAGAAGGGCAGGAGGCCTCAGAAGGCAAAGAGGCTGAAGGAGAGGTTGGCTGTGAAGCAGAAGAGCAGGAGGCCTCAGAAGACGAGGAAAAAAAGGATGTTTTTGCTCAAGAAGAGGGGAAAGGGGAGGAGACAGAAGAGAAGGGCCAGCCAGCCACGCTACTGTGGCTAATGAAGAAGCTCTCTCTCATGGCAAAGCGGGAAGCAGCACATTCCCCTAGGATCCCATTAAAGGTAAGAACAGAGTTACACAAACTGCTTATGGTGTGGGGGGCACTGCCACAAAAGGCTGCTGCTCTGGCTGCTTGCATCCAGGGGGTCCAGCTGCAGTGGGTGTCAGGAGCTGGTGCAGAAGTGAAGATTAACAGGTGTCAAACAAGCATTTCAGTTCAGGAGTCTCAGGAAAAGCTTGTGCTAGTTTGCTTCTCCTTGATGATGCTTCCAGCCTTTTGGCTGTCTGGTGGAAGGGTGGAAAATCCAAAGGCACAGAGCTGAGTTGGAGAGCACTGCCTTTGTGGTCCTAAGAGTCCTGGTTTTGTACAGGCAGCGGAATGGCAGCATGGGTTTACATGCTAGGAGAAAGCTGGGGTGTGGGGGAGCATCAAGGAAACTGCTGTGGTTATTTCCTAGTGCTTAATGGAACCTTGGAGGGGCTTTAATGTCTTCCTTCAGCTTGACAACAGGGCAGTGAGAACATTCCTGTTCGAAGTGTTAACAGCTGCCAACCCAGGGAAGTCACAGCTCACACATTTGCAGATCCCTTGGGCTTGTGGACTCATCCAAAAGCTGTGCTTGACTTGTGTTAAGAGCTAGTAACTGCAGTAAGTTTCTGACTCTGGTGTCTGAAACAACAGCTCCTGTGTTGAACAGTGATGCACAGCACTCTTGCAGTAGTTCAGTAAGGCAGTTTCCTTCCAACCTTCCTTACTTCATGTTCCACACACTCATTTTCAGAGAAGCTGCATCTTTAAGTTCCTGGGAGCAATCTCAGTGGATCTGGGGAAAGACAGGATTGGGCCATACCTTCCAACAATCCTCACCCCTCTGTACAGGGAGCTGAACAGCAACTATGCAGAGCAAGGTAAGTGATTCCCTCACAAAGACTAGCAAAGAGGAAAGTGTCAGAGCCCTACCTCAGCACCACCACCACCTGCCTGTTGTTCCTTTTGTCTTTTGAGGCACAGATACCACAATCAGTGAATTTCACCTACTTGCAGTCTAGACAAAACAAGGAAGGAGGAGAATGTTTGACAGCTGAAATACAAACCTCTGTGTTGGCAAAGACTGGAGTAAAATCAAGCATGCAAGTGGGCAAAGCTTGACCCTCTGGTGGAAAGGTGTAGCACTCGAGGGTGGACTCCTGGTGGCAAGGCTTATGGAATCCTTGCTGAGGAGAGGGACAGAGTGTGGCTCTTAAGGAAGGCAGAACAAAGCTGGTGCCAAGCTGTGAGGCTTAGGGGCATGAAGATGCATGCCCAGTGGTTAAATGTGTCAGTTTTCACGTGAAGCAGGGTGTGTTCTGTGGAAGCTTGTGCCACTGCACAGCAAGGTACTGTGCAAGTTGGAATTAACAGCTTGGTGGGTGGCTGATGCTTTCCTCAAGGCCCCTCTTTTGCCATTGAGAACTTGAGCCTTAGTGTGTGCTACATGCACAGTGACATGGAGGGGGGCTTCTTTTCAGTGACTGTAGTCAATCCACTGTAAGTAATTAGTAAACCTGACCATTAAGCCAGCCTTTATTACACTGGAGTATGCTGACTGGCAAAGCTCAGTGTCTCCTGCAAAAAAGCCCTGGTGGCTATGCGCAGCAAACTGATTAATCTTAGGGATGCCTTTATTCTGAAGAAAAGTTTTGCTTCTCAGAAGAATTATTCTTTTTCTTTTTGCCTGTATGAGGCAACACTGGTGGCCCTCTGGGAAAGCTGGTGAAGAACCAGCAGATTTGGAGTCTACAATGTATTGGGAGCAAGATCTGTCCTTTAGTAAAGAAGAAGGAATCCTTGCTAGGCTCTTGGCTTTCATTCCATATGCTGGAAATATTAATAAGCAAGTTGGTTTTGCTCTGTTTAGATCCAACACTGAAGAACCTTTCCCAAGAAATCATAGAACTGCTCAAGAAGCTGGTTGGATTGGAGGCTTTTTCGCTTGCCTTTTCCTCTGTGCAGAAACAGGCCAGTCAGAAAAGAGCCATGAGGAAAAAGCAGAGGGCTTTGCAGGTAAGGTTCTGCTTTCTCTTCTGGGAAAAAGAAACAGGGTTCCTCTAAATGATCGAGAGCTGGCTGGGAAACGAGTTTGAGGAAAAACTTCATCTTGAGTTGGGACTATTTCTTGAACTCATAAAACACACGGGGTTGGAAGGGACCTTCAAAGGTCATCTTGTCCAACCCCCTTGCAGTGAGCAGGGACATCTTCAACCAGATCAGATTCCCCAGGGCTCCATCACGTTTGACCTTGGATATCTCCAGGGATGGGGGCTCTACCACATCTCTGGACAATCTCTTTCAGTATTTCATTACCCTTACTATGAAGAACTTCCTCCTGATGTCCAACCTAACTCTGCCCTGCTTCAGTTTAAAAAAATGTCATTGTTTCGTTTCTGAAACTTCACAAGAAAGTGCTTCAGCTCAGCCTGTGGCAGGCTCTGCCTGGCAGAGGTGCCCTGTGTCCCTGCTTACCCCAAGAGCAGAGGTAAAGCTGGGCAGAGGAGACTAAATACCTTCAGTTCTGAGAATCCCAAGAAAACCTCAGTGTGGTTCTACCAGTCACCGCTTTCTTAGGAAGTGCCTGATCGATGTCATTGGTTGTAACTTAACTACCAAATGCTTTTTCCTCTAGGCTGTGGCAAACCCTGACATTGCTGCAAGGAAGAAGCTGAAGAGACACAAGAATAAGGCAGAAACCAGGAAAAGAAAAATAGAATTCCTGCGCCCTGCCTACAAGGCCAAGAGACCTCGAAGTCATGCACTGAAGGATTTAGCAATGGTGGAATGAAAAATCTTTGCCTTCCTGGAGGATTAATTTATAAGAAGTGTAATTTCAAGCTACAGAATTTGTTGCTGGTAAAAAAAACAAAAGAGGGGTATTTACTTCTTTTCCTTGTATTTATTAGTGTTGCTTTCATGTCCTCTTTTTCATCTAGGATCTTAAAAGCTTTTTTTTTTTTTTTTTCCCAAGCCTGTATATTTACCAGAGCCTGTACAGAAGGATGGACAAGCCCATGGCTTTTTAATATTAAATTTTACTTCCTGGTTTTTAAAAGGTGGGTTGTGTGATGGCTGCATTCATGGCTCTGAACATCCTAAGTCAGAGAATCCTAGCATTGGTTTGGTTGGAAAAGCCCTCCAAGAGCGCTGAGTCCAACCATTGACCTAACACCACTGTGGCCATTAAACCACATCCCAAAGAAGTGCCATGTCCACACCTTTCTTCTGGGCCCTTCAGTTCAAGGAGGACCTCAGGGAACTGCTTGAAGTCCAGCACAGAGCTACAAAGATGCTGAAAGGAGTGGCACATCTCCCTGTGAGGACAGGCTGAGGGAGTTGGGGCTCTTGAGCTTGGAGGAGACTGAAGGGTGACCTCATTCATGTCGATAAAGATGTGCAGGGCAGTGTCAGGAGGACAGAGCCAGGCTCTGTTCAGTGATGTCCAATGACAGGACAAGGGGCAGTGGGTGCAGGCTGGAGCAGAGGAAGGTCCACATGAATGTAAGGAAAAACTTTTTCACTGTGAGGATGACAGAGCTCTAGAACAGGGTACCCAGAGAGGCTGTGGAGTTTTCTTACTCAAAGCCTATCTGGATATGTTCTGCTGTGACCTGCTCCAGGTGATCCTGCTCTGGCAAGGGGATTGGACTGCATGAGCTTTCAAAGTCCCTTCCAACCCCTAACATTCTGTGATTCTGTGAAGGTGAAAGCTGAACTCAAGACTGCAGCCCTGGACCCTGGAAGCGTAGGTGGCTTCTGAGTACATTTGTTTTCCAGTTGGAAAACCTGTGCTCCAGCTGGAGCACACTTACTTACTGACTTACCTCTGTGCTGGCCTTCCACTGTAACAGCAGCTCTTCACTGAAGGCTTCTGAAGTGTAACATCAGTTTAAGAAGCTCTCTAAATGTTCAGCTTTGTGGCTTTTAGAAGTGGCAGCAATTGGAGTTGTTTCTGTCAGCAAGCAACACCCCAGTGAGTACAGCTGACAGTTCCAGGTTTTATTAGTGTTGCACTTACAGAGAGTAACAACTCAAAACCACCGAAGGGGAGGGGGAACAAAAAAAAAAAAACCAAACAACACACCACCCCAAAGCCTTCCCAGCCAGTAAGACTTCCCTACAAATTAACATAAGTACATCCTTTAAACAGAAAGAAAGAACTGGAACATCATCATAATGTACACAGACATTCACTTGGTTCAGTTTTACAATTCATGAGAGGCATCCACATGACAGAAATCAAACTCCAATTCGTCCTATTTACAAACAGTTGTGGCCTGAAAATACTTGGACTGCAGAAAGAAAGATGCTGGATGCAGCTGAGACTTCTTTGCATGTGGTCAGCTTCCTATCACTGCCTGCTCTTCAAGGCCTCCACCAACCTACAAACAAGGTTCAGGTTACTGAAAAGTTGTTTTGGTTATGTGGAGATACTTCTGAGAGGAAAGCTACTTTTCTGCTGTGGACTCTTACGGCAGGCACGCTCTCTACAGATCAAGTCTCAACACTGTACAAACTGGATTTCTAATGAAGGCAGCATGATTAATTGGGTTGATACTCACCACTCCATTGCTTCATCAAGCCCTGTGCCTTTAGTTGCAGAGGTTTTGAATATCTGCCACTTGCGGTCCTTCAAAGCTGGCAAGCCAAGAGCATTCGCCATCTCCGTGGGGGTCATGGCCTGTTCCATGTCCTGCTTATTTGCAAAGACCACCAAAATGGCTTTCTTCAACTCTTCTTCCTGAAAAACAAAGTGAGTTGCTGCAGACTTCTCAATTTATTTCAGCAGAGAAAAAATCCATAAAATTAAAAGAAACTTCAACATAATGATGTTCTGTTGGCTGATTTCTATTCTTTAGAAGGTTCTTCAGAAAGAATGGCAGCTGCTGTCAGTTCCAGCAAGCTGCCACCACAGCAGCAGTTCCAAAATGTGGCCTGGTTGCATTCTGGAACAAATAGGCTTTAAGAAGATGTCACAAAGAACTTGCAGGAATTTGGGGTGGAAAACAAAAACAAAAAAATAAACAAAAAAAAAAGTTTGGCTCAACTCTTGCTCCTGTTACCCTGTTCTACATGGGTTTCTCTGCTTCAGACAGAGGGTTAGATTGGAGGTTGTGGATGCCCCATCCCTGGAAGTGTTCAAGGCCAGGCTGGATGGGATTTTTAGCTACCTGGTCTGGTGGAAAGTGTCTTTGCCCATAGCAGGGTGGTTGGAACTTGATGATCTTTAAGAGCCTTTCCAACCCAAAAGGTTCCACAATAAGATACTAATTACTGTTAATCCTTCGTGGCCTGAAGACAGACAAATCTGCATGCCCAGGAGGCCACCTGTAACTCACTCACTGCCCAAACATGTGAAATCATAGAATCATGGAATGGTTTAGGTTCGAAGGGATCTCAACGATCATCCAGTTCCAACCCACCACCATAGGCAGGGACACCTCTCATCAGAACAGCTCACTCAAGGCCTCCTTCAACCTGGCCTTGAACACCTCCAGGGAGGGAGCAGCCACAACCTGTGCCAGTGTCTCACCACCCTCACTGGAAAGAACTTCTTCCTAACATCATATATATAAATACCTGCAGTGGATTTAGCAGCTTTTCCCTCAGAAGCATCCTGAGGCCTGAAAGCTGCAGAGCAAAGCTGAGCTTCACTTAATTCACCAAATCAAATTTCACATTCACATTCACTTCTGCTGCTACCAGAGTCAACTTTGTTTCCTTACCTCTAGCATGGCCACGAGCTCTGATTTGGAGGTGCCAATCCTGTCCCGATCGCAGCTGTCCACCACATAAATGACTGCATCTGTGTTTGAGTAGTAACAGCGCCAGTAGGGCCTGCAGGGGAGAGAGAGAGAGAGAGGCTCCAGTCACAGCATCCCCACCTATAGCAGTGCTGTTAGCCAGGGCATGAAATGTAAGTCGTCCAGAGGAAGTGCAAACACAGGCTCTGGGCTGAAAGGCTCCAGGAAGCAAGTAAAAGGTATCCTCAAGAGGCTACAAAAAGGAACAGGCAGTGCAAATAATCTCAGTAATGGGAGACGAAGCAAAACAAGCTACAGAAAAAGCTGTTTGGGGTTTTTTTTAAGTTTTGAAAAGTACAAATAAGTAAAAATTAAAAAATAAAACCAGGTTTAAAAGCTACAGAAAAGGGAAGAAGTTAAAAATGACACAGAAAACATTTCAAAAGGTTAAAAAGTAAAAGTTAAGAACTCACAAAAAGAAGGTTAAAAAAGGAAGTTGATAATAATGTAAAAATATTTTAAAAGGTTAGAAAGTGAAGGTTAAAAAGTAAAACAAGGTAAAAAAGTTAAAAGTTACATAAAAATATTATAAAAGGTTAAAACATTACAAAAGGTAAAAAAGGTTAAAAGTTAAAAATCATTGTGAAAGATTTTAAAAGTTTTAAAAGGTTAAAAAGTCCAAAAAAGGTAAAAATGTAAAAAATTAACATCAAAGTATTTTACAAGCTTAAAAAGTAAGGGTTAAGAAGTTACAAAAGAGGCAAAATAAAAAGATTTTAAATGTTGTTAGAAAAGTAAAGGTTAAAGTTAGGGAAAAGGTAAAAAAAATATATATATAAAGGGAAAAAAAAAAAGTTAAAAGTAAAAGACTAAACAAGTTTAAAAATATCTAAAAGTTACCAAAAAGTTTTAAAAAGGTAAAAAGTTTTAAAAAGTATTAAAAAAGTAGAAGTTAAAAGAAGTAAAAAAGTGAAAGTTTAAAAAAGGTTTAAAAGTTTTTTAAGAGTATTCATAATTCTTTAAAAGGTAAGAAAAAAAATAATTTTTTTTTAAATGTAAAGAAGGTTTAAAAAGGTTTAAAAAAGATTAAAAAAAGTTAAAATGTTCAAGGCAGGTTTTAACTGAATTGTCAAGCCAAAAGCGCTCTTCTGAAGCTTTACAAGCAGCCCTTCATAAGGGCACCAATTTTCAGAGATGACAGTGAGGAGAATTCCAAGCACTCAGCCTTTTTTTTCCCTTTGAGACATTTAATGCTATTTCTTCTTACTTTAAGAGCTCTCTTACCTTATGCTTGTCTGTCCTCCCAAGTCCCACACTTGAAATTTCAGGTTCTTGTATGTCACAGTCTCAACATTGAAGCCAATGGCTGAAACAAAGTTTAAGTTTCACTGTAAGTGACTGTTCTTTATTTTTTCTAGAGAACATTACAGCACTTCGCTTAAATTTTGTCACCTGAGGCAATTTTCAGTAGCTGCATAATGAGATTCATACGCTTTGTAAAGTCACCCCACAAATATTTGTGGCTCAACAATTGGTGTGATAGGAAGAGGGGATGGACTGAAGCTTGAGGAGGGTACATTTAAACCAGGTATTAGGAATAAATTCTTTACAGTGAGGGTGGTGAGAAACTGGAACATGTTGCCCAGGGAAGCTGTGGATCCTCCCTCCCTGGAGGTGTTACAGGCCAGGCTGGAAGAGGCCTTGAGCAACTTGGTTTAGTGGAAGACGTCACTGCCCATGTTGGGGGGGGTGGAACTAGATGATCTTTAAGGCCCTTTCTAGCCCAAGCCATTCTATGAATCCATGAACTCGCTGTAATCATCACAGAGATTTATACCAATCTGTCAAAGTGAACAGAGGTGTGCCTCAAATCACTGAAATGACCAGAGCAGCATTGGATACTTTTGCATAATTGGTTTTTTGATAACTGAGCACCCAACTGACAGCAATAAAACACTAAGGACCATGTCCTTTGTGTCAGCCCCAGATCTGCATTCTCCTAAGACCAGAGCAGAACCAACTTCTGAGCAGAAGACTCAAGACTGGTATCTAGAGGATGGCAATAAGGGTACAGAGTACATCGCACAGATCGACAGAATGATAGGGGTTGGAAGGGGCCTCTAAAGATCATCCAGTCTAAGCCCCCTGCCAAAGCAGGGTCACCGAGGGCAGGCCACACAGGAGCACATCCAGATGGGTTTTGAAAGTTTCCAGAGAAGGAGACACCACAACCTCTCTGGGCAGCCTGCACCGTGGCTCCATCACTCTCACAATAAAGAAGTATCTCCTAATGCTAAGGTGGAACCTCCTGTGTTCGAGCTTGTACCTATTGTTCCTTGTCCTGTCACTGGGCCTGGCACCTTTGTCCTGATACCCACCCCTCAGAGATTTATAGACACTGATCAAGTCCCCTCTCAGCCATCTCAAGACTAAACAGCCCTAGGTCTCAGTCTTTCTTCATAGGACAGATGAGTTCAAGTACCTTAATCATCCTCAGAGCTCTCCACTGGACTCTCTCCAGTAGATCCCTGCCTCTCTTGAACTGGAAAGCCCAAAACTGGACTCATTATTCCAAGTGTGGTCTCACCAGGGCAAAGGGGAAGGAGAACCAACACATGTCACTCCATTCCCTGCCAGCCCAGAGAAACACTAACAAAAGCCTTCAGCAGCCAACAGCTACTATGTACTAAGCATTTACCCATCAAGAAAATCCTACCAAACCATGGCAACAATCTTCAAGTCAAATACTTTCTGTATCGAGCAGAGCAGCAGTAAATATTCCTGTATGTAGAACTTCAGTAGGACACTGTGACACTGTTACAAAAGAAAGTTCAATACAACAATGCAAGGCTCCCAAAACCCGAGGTCCTTTTGCTCGTGAAGGAAGCCTGCAGGGGTTCAGCTCACAAAGCACTACAGGCCTTCACTGGGGGACTGATCACTCACTTGGAATGGTGGTAACGACTTCTCCCACTTGTAACCTGTAGAGAATGGTTGTTTTCCCTGCTCCATCCAGTCCCAGGATCAGAATCCTCATCTCTCGAGTTCCAAACAAACTGGAAAAAATGCTGGAGAAGAAGCCCCCTACAGAAGGAAAACCAGAACAGAAAGATGTTTCAGTGTCAGCTAGCAATATGCAAGGGCAGACAGAACAACCTCATTTCCTACTAAGCGACAACATTTTTCTTCTCTGCAGTGGAAAGTTGCTTCAGGTTTAGGTTGCTGCCCCATATACTTCCTTAGTTTTATGCTGCTATTTTATGGTATCTCAGACCAGCAAAGCCACAGAGCAGCAGCATCAACCTTCCTCGCTGCAGTTAGGATGCTTTTTCCCAACCTTCCTCGCTGCAGTTAGGATGCTTTTTCCTTCTCTCTCATTTGCCAAAAACTGAGCCAACTTCTCTTTTTGTTTGCATCAGCCTCTATGTTGTCAACACAAGAGACTATACAAGGACATGTTGAGGCCTGAAAGAATCCTTTCTGGTGTTTATAATCTCCCACAGGACCATTCACTATTTTTTTCCTACAATCAGATGTAAATCACAGCCCATTAAAAGCCTTTTTCTTTCCCCCCCAAATCTGGCTTGCCCCAATATCTCATTTATTCTTTACATGCCTGTGGCCAGACTAATACCTGGTTTGTGCCTAAGAGATGTTTAAGTACAGTAAGAATTTTCTAAGGCAGTAACAATGACATTTTATCCAATTATTTTCACAGCAGATCTCTCTCTAATGATAAATTATGATTTTGTAAATTCATCTAAACACTACAAAAGGCAACAAACCAAGCTGCAGTGAAGGTGTCTGAGATACGTTTATTTAGTGTTTGATAAATGTATCACAGAAGAGATAAATTAGAGATCTGCAGCCAAAATCTTATCAAAGGGGTTTTGATAAAAACTATTCCCCATGCTTGCTGTTCCACACATCAGTGGTGCCTCCCTGGGGAAAGGAGTGAGCAATGAGCTGCATGCTTATGGCCAAGAAGAAAGTCAAACTCTTCACAGGTTGCTTTATGACTAAGCCCATCCAGTCCCAGAAGCTGTGGACACTACAGCCCTGGAAAACAGAGAGAGGGCTTCAGGGACTCTCTGTTGCCAGTCCGCACAGTGCTGTTCAAGGCACTGTGAGACAGGCAAATAACCTCAACAGAACAGAGTTGCAAAAGGTATTTCATAGAATTCTTTTGTTTGGAAAACACCTCTGAGATCATCCAGTTTAACCATCAACCTAAGATCACCATGGTCGTTAAACCACATCCCAAAGTGTCATATTTACATATTTCTTGAACACTTCCTAGGATGGTGACTCCACCATCTCCTGGGTAGCCTGACCAAAACTCCAAAGAAACGTTTCCAGCAGAATGCAGCTGTATGATCCATGGAGGCCTAAGAGTTGACAGCTCCTTCCTCTCAGTAACTTTGCTTACCACCAGACATCTCTCCCTCGTTTTATATTCTGATGTTTCTCTCACACTAAACCCACTGCTTAAACACTATCTAGGATAGGTTTATTTTAATTACTTAACCCCTTGATTAAAAAACATTGTTTCTAATATTGCACAAGAATGTTTTATATGGAAAAAAAAATAATGAGCTTTACTCACTCACTAGAATATAAATAATGTCGAGGAAGGACTAAATTATAAGTGGAGAGGGGGAGTGACAGAGGTGGCTTTGATTTTAGGAACCAAGCTACTGGAAATTTTTCTCCTTCACCTATAAGTGAAGGTCACCAGTAAGGTCTACTCAGAGACACCACAATTTCCTTCCAGTACCTGGAAGGGGCCTACAAGAAAGATGGGGAGGACCTCTCTATCAGGAAGTGCAATGATAGAAAGAAGAGCAACTTTTAAACCAGAAGAACATAGATTTAGATTAGGTATCAGGGAAAAAAAATCTTTACTGTATAGGTAGGTGGTGAGACACTGGTACAGGTTGCCTCTGGCAAGCTGTGGATGGCCCATGCCTGGAAGCATGGAAAACTTAGTTGGATGGGCCAACCTGGTCTATGGAAGGTGTCCCTGCCCACGGCAGGACGTGGTGCACTAGACAACTGAACCGTTCCATGATTCTGGGCCTCTTACTATTCTACAAAGCAAATTTTCACAAGGGATCCATTACATGAATCAGAGTTTAATTCAGACCAGTCCCAAAAGCATGTAACCAAACGCAAATTCCCGTTGCGCTGCTCACACCATTTGCCACTGCGGCCCAGCAACGCACCAGCGCCAGGACCCGGCCGCCGACAGCGACGGGCTCGGCTCGGCCCGGCCCATACGGAAGCCAGGTGCGGCCGCAGCCTCGCTCTGCCAGGCAGAGCCAGCAGGCAGGAGGCGACCTGCTCCATTCAGCACCGATCCGGTCGTTGCCTCCCGCCCCGTATCCCCTTTTCCCCCACATCTCCACAGGCCACCGGGCGCGGGGGTTTGGCGGTGAGCGGGACCCCCTGCGCCACCTTGGCCTCCTTCCCCACCCAGCCCTGTCGTCGCTGCCCCCTCCTCACCCATGTCCAGCCGCTAGCGCCGTGCGCGGGTACCCCGCCCCGCTCCGCTGGCCCTGCCGCTGCTGAGGCGCTGCCGCTCGCAAGCTCCACGTCGAACGCCGGGGAGGGTAAAAGAGGCGCTCCCTGCCCCCGGCCTCGCCGTTTCGACACGCAGCCGAGACGGAACTCCTCGTCTGCCCTTGGCAGGGAAGGGCTGACCACGGGGCTGCCTTTGCCCTCCCTGTGCAGAAAGACCGGGGCGGGAAGGAGAAAGAAAGGAACGGTTGAAAAACAAACAAACCCCGAGCGGTTCGGAAATACACCGTAACGAATCTGCGGGGACGGCAGCGGCGCGACGGGGAAGGGCGGGGGCGGCGCTTCCTGCCAGCTGCCGCCGTCTGCCGGCCTCGGCCGAGGGCTGACAGCGGCAACCGCGCGGCAACCGCTGCTCCAGGCGAGCGCCGCAGCCTGCCCGCTTTCCTCCCTGCTCTAAAAGTAAAGCGAGCAGTAAATTCCCCTCCTCTCGGCCGGCCGAGCTTCCCGGCGGCCTGCCTACTGCGGCAGACGCGTTGAGCTCCCGCAGCGGTTGTGGGTGAGGGAGCCGGCACTAGCCTGGGGCTGGGCAGCTCAGCGCCTGCAGCTGAGACTCGGCCACAGTGGCGCCTGCCTTGCACTTGCGATCGAGAAGTGGACAACAAAGCCAGGGACGAGACGCCGTAAAATGTTGGAAGGAAAAATTACAGGATACAGCATTTGCTCTCTTGGGTGTAACCATTAAGCAGGTCGAGAGAGTTCTGCCCCTCTGCTCTGCCCTAGTGCGGTCTCATCCAGAGTATTGTGTCCGGTTCTGGCCTCCCCCGTTCAAGAGACCGGGAACTACCGGAGGCTAACACACGGCCACGACAAGGACTAAGGAACTGGAACATCCCCAGAGACCTGGGGGTATGGAGCCCGGAGAAGAGAAGGTTGAGAGGCCATCAGATCAATCTTTACAAATACCTTAAGGGTAGATGTCAAAAAGCTGGGGCCAGTCTCTTGTCATTGGTGCCCAGGGACAGGACAAGGGGACACAGATACAAACTGGCACACAGGAAGTACCTCAACATGAAGAAAACCTTTGCTGTGAGGGCGGCAGAGCGCTGACACAGGCTGTCCAGAGACGTTGTATTCCTTTGGGGAATTTCCACATGCACAGTCACATTCCTATGGGGCTTGCTTTAGGTGATCCTGCTTTGGCAGCTGATCTCCAGGGGTCCCTTCCAACCCCTAACATCTGTGACTCTGTGATTAAAACGTTACTGAAATCCCACACAGGAAGCAGCTGGTTACCCAAATGGCATTTTCTGAAGTGTAGCTAAATTCTCTGAGCCAGCAGAATTCTGAAGTTACATACCCATATTACTTGAGAAACTACACTTTTTCTTGGTGTTCACCGAGATGGTGGAAAAACAAAAACAACAGACAAAGTCCAACTATGTAAACCATTAATCTCCTTGCTGCTCCTATGGAATAGCTAACAAGCACCCTCTGATAGCAGGGTTATCATTATCCCTGCAGAAAAAGATGATGTCATTCGTGCCATTAAGGTTGTGCAATTTGTTTGAAAAAGTAGAAAAGTGTAAAAAATACAGAAAAAATCATGAATGGAATAAAAACTATGGGGAGACAGAATCCGTAAGACACACATGGAAAACTGGGCTTTAAGACCAGACTGCAATAACAGAGAAATCCAACAGATCTCATGTCCATCAGCAGTGATTCTGCTACTTTCTTTTTTGCATAAAAGATATTCACATCTCCTTGCCTCTTGTGAGAGCCACCTGCAACTACAGAACCAACCTCCAGCATCTTGGCTCCAACATCATGCATTTTTTTTGCTCATGTTTTTATACTCCTGTTCCTGCAAGAACAGCACAGAAAACTTCACTTCCCCAAGCCATAAGACAGTCACCTTCCATGACTTTCCACATAGGCTGCATTTTTTTTCTTATCTGGACTTGTCCAAACAGCAGCAGCCTGTGCTTTTGTCAGCTGAAAAAAAAAGGCAGGAGGAGAAGGAGCAGAAACAAGCAGTTCACAGAGCAAAATGGTGACCTTTCATATAGAATCCACACCAGAGTGATCAGTCTGCTGAAAGGTGCCCTTGCTTGCTGCACGGGGTTGCACAAGATGACCTTCGAAGGTCCCTTCCAACCCAATGCAGTCTGAATCTGAAACTTGCAGCCCCTTACACCTGGTGCAAAGAACAGCATCAACAGCCACAGACATTTTCCTTTTCTCTGAAAGCATCCATAAATACGAGATCATTGAAGCTGCAGGACTTCTTTTTGTTTCCTTTATGTCCTCCATCAGAATTCTTTCTTGCTTGAAATTCCACATTAATCATTACATGGTGTAAAAGAATCCTTTATTTTTGCTGTCAAGTTGGGAGTAGTAGGAAAGAATACACAAAACCCATTTGTAGGGCTTAAAAAAAAAAGTAGTAACAAAATATCTCTGATGTTTATTTAGAAAGTGTATGATCTATAAAACTGATGATCCAGAAGGCCTGTTCCAGTACCTTGCTTCAAGGGGCGAGCAACAAGTCAGCAGTCTTTCAGCTCCTTGATATCCTCAGGAGACCACGGATACGTCTAACAAGAGCTTGAATAAAGGTGTAGCGGGACCGAACCTTGGAGTACAACCCTTCGATGTCCAGAAGCTTCTTCTGCAGAGACTCACCAAAGCTGTTCGTGGCTTCAATCTGAAGCTGAGAAACAGAGATTTGTGGCAGTCATCAAAACAAAATCTATCGGTCTGGAATCTCAGTTTATTTGTCACCAGCTACCTGCCACCCCTTTCACTATGGTTTGTTCTCTAAACCGCTTTCAAAAGGATGTTTCTCCTGACTATGTCTATGACTAAGTCTCAGAACCACAGAATGGTCTGTGTTGGAAGGGGCCACTGAAGGTCATCTAGTCCAACTGCCCCTGCAGTCAGCAGGGACATCCTCAACTATATCAGTTTGCCCAGAGCCCTTTTGAGCCTCATCATGACCAGCTCCAAGGATGGGACACAAACCACCTTTCTGGGTAACCTGTTCCAGTGTTCCACCACCCTCACAGTGAAGGACCCATTCCTAACATCCAATCTACGGCCTGGCTGCAGCTGACAGAGAGGGGTGAAGAAAGTGTGGCCGGTGGGGAGCAAAAAGAGTGTGGCGGGAGGGGGGTGAAGAAGACCAATTAATTTTTTTCTAAATCTAATTTTCATTTAACTTCAATTTCCATTCTATTTTTCCTTAAACTTTTCATATCAAGACTGGAAAGATGCACAGCTGCACAGCTGCTACCTGTTTTGTAATACTTGCCTCCCCAAAACATTTGCAACAATTAATTAATCCTAAATTAAGTTAGGCCCTATTGGGGCTGCCTCAGGTTGTGTGGAGGTGGCAGAACTCCAGCCAGGCTGCTCTCATTAGCTGTGTGGCAATCTTCCCAGCACGCTGTCACTCCTCACCTGCTCTATATCATGCTGGCTGACTCGATTCAGTCCGCTACCGAAATCCAGACTTGGCTCTGAACGGAAGGAGTCCAGTGCTAGAAAATGAGACATTAAAATGATGTTGGCTGTTCCACATTGTCCTCACCACATCAAGTTATGAAAGGAGTTTAAAATGTAGTGTTACAAGTGGTCAGCAAGTTATGAAGACTAATTTTTTTTTTACTTGCATCACTCAGTGAAAATACATCAAATAAAAGCCATAAATAACTGTGATGACAACACAGCACTAAGTGAAAAGCTTCTCCCCAGATGACTTCTCCCTTCCTGATTTCCTCCCACTCTTTTTATTTAAACCAAAATCCAACAAATTTTAAATCTTCTGGCAAATGAATGGTGCCTACAATTACAAAAATACCTTTAAAACCACTAATGTCCATCCTTAATTTCATCTTAGATTATTATATTGATTTTTGATTTTTTTTTTCCTGTAAAGTGATTATGAATCACCGATCATCTTATACATACTGTTTGAACTTCACTTAACTGAACAACATAAAAAGAAATTTTAGATTAAGTGCAGTGGATAAAACCCAGAAGTCTATGACCTGACCATATCTGTATTGTGTATTTTCCAGCAGGAAATCCAAAAGGTTTGACTAATAAAATCTCTTTGATTAATTGGAAATGGCAAAATAATAATAGCAGCAAATCAGTTTTAAAGTTAACCATCAAATGTTAGTCCAAGACATTTTGATTGGTAGAGTCATGGATTCATAGAACGGTTTGGGTTGGAAAAGACCAGAAAGATCATCTCATTTCAACCCCCATGCCATGGGGCAGAGGCACCTTCCATTAGACCTGGTTTCTCATCCAGCCGGGACTTAAGCACCTCCAGGGAAGGGGCATCCATGACTTCCCTGGGCAAACTGTTCCAGTGTCTCACCACCCTCACTGTAAAGAATTCCCCCCCGCCAATATCCATTCCAGATCTGCCCTCCCCAAGCTTTAATCCATTCCCTCTTATCCTATCACTACAAGTCCCTGTAAAAAGTCCCTCCCCAGCTTTCTTGTAGGCCTCCTTCAGGTACTGGAAGGCTGCCAGGGAGACTGTAAGGTCTCCCTGAAGCCTTCTTTTCTCCAGGCTGAACAGCCCTGGCTCTCTCAGTCTCTCCCCATAAGGGAGCTGCTCCAGCCTCCCCCACTCATCTTCATGGCCCTCCTGTGGCTCTGAGGAATTTTACCTTGCAGCCTTCCTTTCTTAAATGACATCCTGGAGGACAGCAGTGGGTCCTGGGAGTCAGTGGGTGTGCAATGCAGTAGATAGTGTTCCAGGTGACGCCAAAGAATGAAGAGACATGTTTCTATAATATCTGTAGACACGTCCAAGTGAAGGAGTCTAATTTTGTCATTGGATTTACTCAATGAGCATAGTTAACACACTTTAAAAGCAGCTAAGATATTAGCTCAACCATTTGTCACTCCTTCAGCAGAAGCTTCTTGCTTCCATTGTTGTGGTCTGGTGATGGACCATTTGCTCTCTCTCCTTACCCCTTGCACTTTAGTGCAATACTGGCTAGGTTACTTGAAAGACTGCTACTCACTCTTTCAAGAGGCTTTCAACCAACACTCTGCACCAGAGCAGAGTATGAGTACTCATATGATTTGTAATGATAGCTCAGGTGCAGAGACAATGATCTAAATCTGAGGATATAAAGCTGGAAATGGTAGTAAGATCTAAAACTACAAACAGGTTACACCTCCAAACCTGCATCTTTCCCACTGTAGGTTTCAAAGGAAAATTCCAATCTGCTGCAGACTCTGTTGTATGTGACTACCTCCACAGAAGTTACTGCTCTTACTAGTGTTAGAGGTAACTAGAGGTGTTTATGAGATGGAGTTTATGCAAGGCTGCAAGACTGAAGCTCCAGTTGCTCTGGCTAGCACCTCAAAATTTTTTTTCAAAACATTTCTTCCACTACATTGCACTTTAAGTGAATGTTTAGTGGGTCTGGGAACTGAATGGAAGAAGTGGGCTGGGAAGAACTTCTCCATCATAACACTGCAAAATGCCCTAGCAAGGTAGGGTCTTTATGATGGGCATCACTAACTTGAAAGTGTTTACATTCTGACAAGGGCAGAACAAAAGCCCCTTACTAGTTTAATTTTCAGTATTTCACACGTCCTTTTTGCAAAAAGAGTTGTTCAAAGTAGACAGAAATTTAGGTTAAAAACAAACAAACAAAAAACCCCAACTTCTTCCTATTTCTCTGCTTTTCTGGAGCAACACCTTGAGGGTTGTTTTAATTTCAAAAGGATACAAGAACAGAGAGAAAGCAGTTTGGCTCGGTTGTTTATTAGCTTCACCAGGCGTCGCCTCGCCAAAATGTATTTTTGGGAAGTGGAGATTTTGTCAACCCCAGCTGGCATAACCGACTGACACAGCTGTGATAAAAAGAGGAAAAGCAAGAAGATTGGACCAAAACACAGAACATCAAAAGAAATCAGCAAATAAAAATATTTATTAATATCTAAAACTTCCTTGTCACCAACTATTTCTTCAAAACTCTGCTCTCTGTTTTGCATTTGCCTAACCTTTGCTGACCAAAACAGGGAGAAACTCCATGTATTCCCAACTATATAATGAAAATCACCGCTTCTACAAAGTTAAGTCCAGTATTTTCCTTGAAGTTCTAGGTCATCCATTCTACACACCCCTTCCTCAGCAGTCAAAAGGAAGTCAAAAGGAGAGTTGCAACTATACACATGCTATATACATGCTGCTGCATGCATGCTATATACAACGCAACTAAGGCAGCATTGGAGTCTGTTACAGCTGTTTCTACCTTAACAGTTATGTCAAAGCTCACAGTACAGCGACTGCAGGGTCAGAAGAGCTGTTACCTCTTTAATTTCATCTGGTGGGAGTTGCTCCACGTTTTGCAGTTTGTTAACACTCTGACGATGGCTGTCATAGTAACTGAAGAAATCACTAGTGCTCTGCTTCAGCAGGTAGACAATGATACCCAAGCCAGGCAGGTGCCAGTACGGAACCACCGGTGCTTGTGCGTCTAGACAAGGTAATGAGCAACGTATAACAAATCTTCTTTAAGTTTTCTCTCTTTTAAAAATAATAGCAAGAAGTCAATGCTGTATGCTCTCTGTCAAAGCAGAATCATAGAATGGCTTAGGTTGGAAGGGACCTCAAAGATCATCTACTCCAACTTCCCTGACATGGGCAGGGACATCTTCCACTAGCCCAGGTTGCTTAAGGCTTCATTCAAGCTGGCCTTGAACACCTTCCAGGGAGGGGGCATCCATGACCCATTCCAGTGCCTCACCACCCTCACTGTGGTGGGGGTGGTGAGGCACTGAGTATTCTTTCTAATACCCAGTCTAAATCTGCCCTCCTTAGGCTTCAATCCATCCTCTCTCATCCTGTCACTACAAGCTCTTGTAAAGAGTCCCATCCCAGCTTTCTTGTAGGCCTGTTTCAGGTACTGGCAGGCCACTGACAGCCTTTACTACTGGCAAGAGACTTAAAGTGTGTTAAACTACAGCCGGTGGTTCATTACTTTCTGCTAGACCAAATGTCACACCATTTAGTCTTACGAAACTGCAAGGAACTGCTCACCTTGACGAGGCCCATCTCGGTTGGTTGATTCTGACAGGCTAGGAGTGAAGAGACAAACAGAGTGCTGGAAACTGGGGGCACTTTGTAACATCAGGGACTCACAGTACTCCATCACATTTGCACAGATCTGCCAACAAAAATTACAGCATGTCAGTTACAGTGTCTACATGCTCCATTTTAAATGCATCAGTGTCAATCAACAACATGTTTTGCTGCCTGCCTTCTCACCAGAAAGTGGCAGCTCTCTTTTCTAATCAGTCACAGCCTCTCCTCTATTTCAAGTCCAGGAATTGCAAGTTTGCCTCTTTCCCAAAGCTGCTAGTTCAAATTTCTGGGTAATTTAAGTCCTGGTTAAATTAAGGTAATGTTAACCATTGTCCTCCAAACCCAGGTTTCATTTTGAAAATCCCCGATCAGTTGAAGGCTTTGAAGGTCACAGATTTTGTACCCAAACCAACAATGGTTGCTAATGCAAATTTAAGTAATCGCATTTTCGAGGTTTACTTCTAAAAGAAATAAAACACAGGGTCCTATACCAAGGTAAAAAGAGCAGAGTGTGGCCACTAACATATGAAAGACAACTAAACAAACCTTCACTTGTACCTAGAATGCCACAACTTCAGACTGATGGTTCTAGTAGCCTCTTCATAGAATGGTTTAGGTTGGAAAGAACCTTAGAGATCATCTGCTCCAAACACCCTGCCATGGACAGGGATGCTTCTCAACTGGACTTGGCTCAAGGCCTCATCCAGTCTGGTCTTGACACCTTCAGGGAGGGGGCACTCACAACCTCTGTGAACAAACTATTCCAGAGTCTGACCACCCTCATGTTGAAGAGTTTCTTCCTAAGATCCAGTCTAAACATGCTCTCCCTCAGCATAAAACCTTTTCCCCTTGTCCTATCACTAGACATCTTTAAGAAAAGTCCCTTTCCAGCCTTCCTGTAGGATCCTTTCAGGTATCAGAAGGCCGCTATAACATCATCTCAGAGCCTTCTCTTTTCCAGGCTGAATAACTCCAGCTGCCTCAGCCTGTCCTCATAGCAAAGGTGCTCCAGGTCGTGGATCATCTTTATGATCGCCTCTGGACTTGCTCCAACAGTTCTAATGTCCTTCTTATGATGGGGACACCAGAAATGGACATAGTATTCAGGTGTGCTCTCAGCAGAGCAGAGTGAAGGGGCAGAATCTCCTCTCTTGCCCAGCTGGCCACTCCTCTTCATGCAGCCCAACACACAGGTGCCTTCTCTGCTTCATAAGCACATTACCAGCTCATATTGAGCTTCTGTTCAATTAATACACCTAAGTCTCTTTCTTCAGAGCTACTCTTAGCTCACTCTGCATCCAGCCTGTATCTGTGCCTGGGATTGGCCCAACCCAGATGCAGAATCTTACACCCTGACTTGTTGAACCTCGTACAGTTGTCACTGCCCCACTTCTCATGCTTGTTAAGATCCCCATGGATGCCATCCCTTCACTCAAGTGAGTCCACTGCACCACACAGCTTGGTGTCATCAGCAAACTTGCTGAGGGTGCACTCAACGCCACTGTCCATGCTGATGACAAAGGTGTTGGACAGCACTGGACCTAGTACAGGTCCCCGAGGAACTCCACTTGTCACTGGTCTCCACCTGGACATCAAGCTTCTGATCACAACTCTTGGA
The DNA here is from genome assembly GCA_013396675.1 of Eubucco bourcierii. Taxonomy (NCBI): domain Eukaryota; kingdom Metazoa; phylum Chordata; class Aves; order Piciformes; family Ramphastidae; genus Eubucco; species Eubucco bourcierii. The sequence goes on along the minus strand of VWZE01025050.1, from coordinate 229,421 downwards.
CCATGACTGCCTAGCCAGTTCATTATCCACTAAGTGGTCCATTCATCAAGCCCATCTCTTGCATCCTCACCTGTTGCATGGCCAGCTCAGTTTCATCCCTCTTGTTCATTCTGTCTCCCTCCGCATTCTCATCTTGCAGCTTGAACTGGCGCAGCCTGTCTGAGCCGCCAAACCGACTCAGAAGCCCTAAGCACTGGCGCTGCAGTGAGAAATTAACATTTCAATTAGTAGCACAACAAAGCTTAGGATTCTTTGCACTCTAAAAACACAACACTTTTAGTACATTTAGCACTTTGGAAATGAAACTCCATTTCCTGACCTACTGTTTTCACTCATTTCTAATTAATTTAGAAACTAGTGGCACCCTAGAGCAGTTCCTTGAGAAATTAACACGATTCAAAAATTCACAGCTTGGTCTTGCATCTCTTCCAGAATGTTTATACTGACCAGTATCAATGACAGTTTAGATTTTACCATTTCCACTTAAAACATCTTTACCTATGTAGGCAAACTAATAAAGTCTGGATATGAAGACAATAAGCTCCATAAAATCAGAGTGCAAACCCAGTTCAGCAGTTTCATAAAAACAAGCACAGTCAATAAATTTGGGGTTAGTTTACACATGGATGTTAAGATCACTGAAGTCCCTCAGACTCTAAGTCAGTTTTGTGTGCAATGGAAAAAAAGTATCTCAAAGATTAAAGATGTTTTGGTAATTACTTTTGGGAAAGAGTAAAGCATTCAAATACTTTTATTACTTGACTACAGTAACAGGATGAACTAGAGAGAAGAGTTACAGTAACAGATGACTGACTCTCATAATTTTACTCAGAACAGCTCAGTTTTTAACTGATAGGAGGAAAGGAAATGGCCTGAAATTGTGCCAGGGGAGGTTTAGACTGGATATTAGGAAAGAAGAGTGGTCTGGTATTGGAACAGGCTGCTCAGGAAGGCGGTGGAATCGCTGTCATTGGAGATGTTCAAGGAACACATGGACATGGCAATTCTGGACATGGTTTAATGGCCATAGTGTTCTGAGGTTGATGGTTGGACTTGATCTTTTCCAACCAAAATAATTCTATGATCCTATGCTTTGATGTTGACCTCAAACTCTTCTTGTACTCCACAATAAGGCAGAGTTCTAAATCAGAGAAAAGAATCAAGTCCCTGGTGCAACTCCAATGTTGACAAATGTTCTATCTTTTCTCTTTGGCTGGTGAGGAGAGGGGAGACCACACAAAACAACAAAACCAACCCAGAAACAAAAGACCAAACCCAAACAACCCCCAAACTCCCAAAATCACACAGGCCACCACACTCGCACAAGAAATCACCCCTAGTACCTGAAATCTGCCTATATGTCCTTGTAGTTCCATCTGCGTCCCTTCATTAACATCAATGTCCAGCTCACTTAGCAGTCCTGATAAAAGACACAGCCATGGAAATATATTTGAGAGTTTGGGGTTTTGTTCTACACCACCACCACCTCCCCTCCAGATTTATGCAATTAAATTATGCATTTAAATACAAACATTGACCAGAGGAATCTCATCCAAACATACAACTTCTATTTTGCACACTGTTTGAAGAAAACACTCAGGTATGAATGAATGCAGCTATTGTGGGATGCATGAGAGCATGCAGCTTACTGTTCTGCTGGCTGGTTAAAAGGTAGAGGGTAGGGAGGAAGTAGGGTTGGCATAAAAACTGCAGCTGTTGTGCAAAGCTCAGCGTACTGTTAGCAAAGAAGCACTTGTGCTCAACCTACAGCTTTGCACTCCTTTCTATGGTAGTCACACATCTCTTCTGAACAAAGAAAGCCATTCAATCAAAACATCAAAGTAATTTTGAAATGGTAAGCAAGTCTTCAAGCATGCAGAGGAAATCACTATATCCATCACAGCAATTATTAGTCCTCTGGAAAGATAAGTCACCCAAGAAAAATGTCAGTGTGCTAATCCACAGTGCTTCTCCCTGGAAGCTTTGTTTTTTAAATAACTAAAAAAAGAGTAGACATTAACCAAGCTATGGGTATGCAAACTATTTTCTGGTTTCATTTCCTCAATCACAGAATTTGCTGAATGAAAATTCTTTTTGAAGATACCACATGCACTTTAAACACTACTTTAAACAGTATCTTTTACAGGGGCTTGTAGTGACAGAACAAGGAGGACTGCACTGAAGTTGGAGTAGAGAAGATTTAGACTGGAGATTAGGAAGAAATTCTTTACAGTGAAGGTGGTGATACACTGGAACAGGTTGCCCAAGGAAGATGCTGATGCCTCCTTAGAGGTGCTCAGAGTTAGATTGCATTTGGCCTTGGGCAAGCTGTTTTAGTGAACAGGTGTCCCTGGCCATATGCAGGGGTTAGAACTAGATAACCTTCAAGGTCCCTTCCAACCCAAACCATTCTATGATTCTATGATTTGCAAATCATCTCAAAGACAAAAAGTACTTTGTGTCAGGTAGCATCATAAAAAGAAAACAGGAAGTCAAATGCATATTGATAAGAACACTAGGTCGACTGCAAAGCCACCACACTGACTTGGAGGACAGTTATTTTAACACTCCTTTAGTTTTTCCTAGAACTCTACATGCAAAGAAAATTCTGTATTGCAGTAAATATTCTCTTACATGTGATACTATTGCTTTACAGAAAGCAAAGCAGGAAGCTCATGCAGACAGAGCTAAGAGACTTCAAAACTGCAGTTCCTACCAGGCAAAGCTGCCTTGCTGATGATTCCTGTCAAAGAGGCCAGTTCCTGGAGAGATCCAACACTAACATCTTGACACCTCAGAATTGCCTGGATAGTATCTGAATGGGAAATCAGAAACTGCAAAACCTGTACCACAAGAATAAAAGAGAAAAGAAGAATGACTCAAAATTTTGCAGCAAGCACACAGGAAACAATGCTTTTACTGTTGGAGAATTCTGAAGTGACCAGTGAAGACGGGTTTTATTGAATTATTTTATTTTAAAAGTTTACTTCCAGAGGAAAAGGACATAATTTTGCTTTGACTGAGCAGCAGTAGTGATACTCTAGCACCTTTTGGAACTTACCTGTCCTGCTGCTTGCAGGTGTTGTGCCATGCTGGATGTTAGGATCACTTGGCACAGTTGAAGAGCTGGAAGAAGAATCTGGCGATAACGTTCCACAGGAGCAGGAATGAAGACTGGGGGATCTCTCATTGCATACATTCTTAGGAAGTTTAAAAAGAAAATAAAGAATAAATGGGAAAAAAAAATTAAAAGGGAAAAAAAAAGGGATAAAGAGTGCAAGAAAAGTGAAGCCCATTAGTGAGGAAAAGCCTTGACCTACGGTCATCCTCAGAAGCCTGCAAACGATCATATATTTCACTAGCAGGTCTGTACTTGAATTGAGCTTTTACTGAAGAACCAACAAATCCTTGATCCAAAACTGCTGTTATTCTCCTAGAAAGCTGCTACCAGACATTTTCTCTAAGCAGAGAAAATTACTTCTTTGTACTATAATACACTCAATCAGATTACTGGGTTGTAGAAATATGATGCCTGCTTTATATAAAACTAAATATTCTCAATTATTTTAGGACGAGATATGCTTAATTCCAAAGCAACTGATAAATGCAGAGCTCTACAAATGCCTTTTACATTTCATACAATCTTCTGCATCTCAGAGCACTTGTCTCAGTTTTTCTGTACCATTTTGACCTTCAGTAAGTCAGCCAGAGCTGTAAATTTAAAGACTGAGGACTGAGGTTTGAAATCAGCTAAGGCAACTTCCCTTAAACAGGTGATTTCCTTCTCCAAGATATTCTCTCGGTCATCTTACAATAACTAACAACATGACAAAACATCAAGAAACTTGTCAGTCAATATATAACTGAATTTTTATGTAGGTATTTACTTTTTAAACACATCAAGTAATTCACAAACAACATTTAATTCACTTCTCTCTCATTAATGAGGGAGGACTCCTCGCTTTTTGTCCACCACTACAAGGCCTCCAAAATAAGTGTACAGTAAAAGGTGGTGTTCAAACATTAGTTATCATGTAGACTGTAGACAGTTCCTACCTAAGGTCTCAAAAAAGCTTTTACATAGTCTAAGTAGCTGGACATGCAACACAACTTCACACCCATTTATTTGGAATTTTTCCCTCCATAAAAGGTCGTTTTAAAGTGAACTGATGAGTTACAGAAACACACACAGCGAATGAATATACCCACAAATACTTAGCCAGAAGACTTGTGGCTATAAAAAGACATTATATGCTTCCAGAAATGTATTATAGTTTCAAAACCAAACAAGGAACCAATACCTACCCTTGATGGTCTGTTTCAGGTCTCATGTCATACACTTGGCACTGTGCAAGTCTCAAAATCACTCCAGACCGCAACAGCTCTAATGCCCCTTGCTGACTTTTTGCTACTCTAGTGAGGAATGCCTAGAGAAGAGAAGAGTAAGTATTGGAGACGAGACTTAGTAGGACTATTTTCTCTCCTGATTTCTGCATAATTTCAAATAGTATTATTTTCACAGTATTGCCTAGATGGGAAAAGATCTTTAAGACCATTGAGTCCATTCATTAGCCCACCACTGACAAGCCCCATACTAAATCATATCCCTAAAAAACTACATCTACACAACTTTTAAATACCTTCAGGGATGGGGACTTCACCACCTCCCTGGGCAAGCCTGAATAAACTATCTCTGAGTACAATCAATGTGAAGTACAGAGAATTTTTCACAGAATCACAAAATGTTAGATGTTGGAAGGGACCTCCAGAGATCATTGAGGCTGCATAGGAACACATCCAGGTGGGTCTTGCAAGTGTCTACAGGAGAAGACACCACAACCTCTCTGGGCAGCCTGCTGCAGGGCTCCATTACCCTCACCATAAAGAAGTGCCTCCTCATGTTGAGGTAGAACCTCCTGTGTTCTAGCTTGTACCTTGTCCTATCATGGGGCACCATACACCATACCACAAAAAGGTGTCTGAAGTCCCATTACCATTTTGGACTCATAGGTGTAGAGAGCTTTCAGTAAAGGAGGCTGAGGTGTGAGCAAGCTCTGAAGAGTGAGATCATCATCTGCCAGGCTATCCACAAGCACCTTCAGGTAGCCACTATTGGAGAGGTACAACAGCCACTGCTGCTGCTTGTCTACTGAAACAATACGATCTAGCAAAGCCAATGCCAGCATCTGGGATGGTGGAAAAAAAAAGGGGGGGGGAAATCAAAACATAATTACATCTATAAGATTGATGAGATTTCTAATAAATACCTAGAAAAATGAAGTAGTAAGCAGTTCCTTTCTACAGATTCTTAAAATCAGAATACATTTCTGCAATATATTCACAATCCTTTAAGTGGAAAATAATTTAAGATTTCTTCATGTTTTAATACAGTGTCAGCCATTACCTTTTCTCTGTTATCCTTCAACAAATTATTACAGAGGTTGAGCAATAACTATGCCAAAATACTGTAAGGAAGTATTGCTACAAGCACTATTTCTATTTAAAACTAGTTTTAGTTCTGACTAAATTCTTGTCCACTGAAGCTGATATAGCAGAAAAAACATTTCTTCCTGAAGTAAATCTTTTCCAAAGTAGGAAAAAAAACTGATTAAGTCCACAATTTAAAAAATAATCATCAATAAATGCAGTTCATACCTACAATCTTTTGCAGCAATGCTTGCTACCTCTATTTTTAAACAGAGTATGCAGGTTTTTTGGGGAAAAGAATCAATATGCATGAACATCTCTGCTTTCAACAGCTTGAAGGCTGAGTGGGAGGACAGAAACGTGGAGATTAAGGAGATTAAGTATCTACAAAAAATGTTCCAACTCAACCTCATGAAATTTCCCTTTTCTGCGCAGCAGTAAAATGTTGTTTAAAAGAGAACAAACAGCAATTGCAAAGGAACAGATTTATTTACCCTGCCTATCTCGTGACCATCACAAGCATCACGACAGACCACCTCCATGAGAGCTGCCCCATAACTCTCAATAATTGCCATGTTTTCCCGTTGCAGTTTACTAAACACATCTTCAGGAGCTGTCAGACGTTCCCACATAGTTTTTTTAGCTGTAAAATGCAAGTAAAACATAAAAAAAAACCAACCAAACAAACACCACAACACAAAGATGAGTAGCTTAAAGTTAGCTTAGCTACAGTACATCAAAGCCTACTCCTTCAGGGCATTCTTTATCTTGCAATAGAAATGTCTCAAGCAATGGACAGGTTTTTGATTGAAATTAACATTTTCCTCCAACTCACAGTATTCTTTTAGTTGGGAAAGATTTTTGAGATCATCCAGTCCAACCACTGAAATCCATTCTTTCCTCAATATCACACACACAGGCAAAACAGTACAAAAAATGCGTGAATGTGTGAACCTCTGTGCATATATCACCCTTGCAAACACATATTCTACTTCCCATGTACTCAATCTTCATTTTAAGCAGACCATTAGACTCAAGAACTACCATTGGCACCAAAACACTCGATTTTGAAGGGAAGAGAACAAAGTGACTGAAGTGAGAAAAGGGCTGAATCCAAAGGCAACAATAAACTACAACGGGGACATAACAAATTCAAAGCTGTTTTTACTACTGTAGCTCAAAATGCTAATCAAATAATAGCAGCAAGAGTCTGGATGCACAGCCTCAAGTTTGTTTTTCAATTCTTGCCCATGCTCTAAGATTGTTTAACAATTAGAAACACTGTCAAACCAAGGATTTAAGCCACTAACAGCAAAATATGATAGCTAACAAATTGTCTTGGTTATGTAGCAACTCTGGATTGCTTANTTTTTTTTTTTTTTTTTTTTTTAGGGGGTTGGAGTGATGCTTTTTTGTCTGTTTCCCTCCTAGAGGTTTTAAGCTAAAAGAATAGAAAAAAATATATAAAATAATCTTGGGGGGGGTGGGGTGGTGTGTGTGTTTGTATTCCTTTTTTTAATATAGGATCACTGTGTACATACAAATGTGGAGGTGTTACAGCTGTAACCGTTCTCAAATAGGTCCAAGTAATCTCCAGTCCCTTAACAATTCTAGAGCTATGATGCATAGCTTTAAAAGACACACATGAAATATCTTTAGTGCTGGAGGTCAGAAATTTGATATCCTCATCCAGAACAATACATTCTGAATGTGTATATATAGCTGGGTAGGTTTTATTAGAGGAAGATTTGGATCATTATCATCAGCAACTAATTTCAGAGGCTCTTGCAATAAGTTTCTATTTATTTCCAATAGACAATATGCAGAAGCTGTAGTGTTCAGGGTTAAATATTTTTTCTTTTGCTCTTCTCCATAATACATGTGGTCCGTACCTGCTTCTAGAGTTTCTGGTTCATCTGGTCTCTGGGCAATCTGCAAATAATAAAGCAGTGATCCATAAAGGTGTGTCCTCACTCTCTGGAAGCCTCCGCCTGTTGACAAGAAACACACATAATTAACATCAAATAGATGTAAATTCTGTAACACCATCTTTCAGTGGCACTTACTTTAAATTTCCTATGGCAATATTAACAGAAATAAATAAAGGAAGTCAGGTCAGAGTTCTATTGTTCACATAAATGCTTGTTTGGGATTAAATTCAGCAAGTTTATGCTGCTCCCAAAAAATGATAATATTGATGTATCTCTTCTGCTTGTTGTTCAGATAAGAAATAAGCCTTTGTTATTTTTTTGTGTTAGTAACACCACTTAGATCTATATTATTCATATAAGATCCATCTAATTGACTGTAATAAAAATCCTCACTACAGTAGCAGGAAGCAGTTTAGTTTGCCTTTCTGCTCTTTGCAGTTGGAATTCACACACAAGCACTGCAAAAATCAACCCACCTGTTTTCAAAATGAAATCCAGCAGTTTTTTTAAGATGATGTGGAGAGAGGAGTCACCAATGGAAGCAGAACACATGGATATGCTCTCAGAGCCAGGTGACGAAGTGAAAGAACCATCCAGCATCAAGACATATTGAGACTGTTCCACCATAGGGACTGCAAGTGGCTGTTTCTGCTCAGTTTTCACAGACTGGCTTAGGTGGGCAGTAAGGGTGAACACAGCCCCTGCCACCACTGGCATCAACTCCTGAGCTGCCTCATCATCTAGGATCTTCATACAGAAGAAAAATGGAAAAAAAGAAAAGTGACTGATTTCATGAGCTGTTAAAGCAACTAGCATAGCCTCTCACAGCCATTTCCCTTATGTATGCATAACAATTTCATGAACATGTCACTATTTAAAACAAAACAAGCCCAGTGGTGTCACAAACTTGTCCAGAAAGATCACCTGGATGTATTTTAAATGAGAAGACCATTATCCATTTTTTTTTTTTTTTAAATTATTTACACAACTCACAGGCAGGATGGTAATTAATCTGGATGGTGAAAAGGGAACATGCTGACATTTGAGTTGCTTTATTTGTAAAATGCCTGAGAAAGTACAGTAGACATCCATTACAAATGGGAAGATACAATTTAGAAACCTCAAAGGGGTAAGCACCAAACAAGCGAGCATCAAAGGAGCATCTAAAACACATAGTTATAGGATGAGGGGTAATGGATTTAAACTGAAAGAAGGCTGATTTAGATTAGATATTGTGAAAAAATTGTTTACTGCAAGGATGGTGAGAGACTGGAAGAGGTTGCCCAGAGAAGTTATACAATGTGCTCTTGTGGCTAGGAGGGTCAATGCCATTCTGGGGTGTATTAAAAGGGTTGTGGCTAGTAGGTTATGAGAGGTTCTCCTGTCCCTCTACTCTACCCTGGTGAGGCCACATCTGGAGTATAGCGTCCAGTTCTTAGGCCTCCAGTTCAAGAGGGTCATAGAACTGCTTGAGAGAGTCCAGCACAGACACACAAAGATGAAGGGAATGGAACAACTATCTTAGGAGGAGAGACTGATGGAGCTGGGGCTCTTTAGCTTGGAGAAGACCGAGGAGTGACCTCATTAATGTTTATAAATATGTAAAGGGTGAGTGTCAGGAGGTTGGAGCCAGGCTCTGCTTGGTGATGCCCGATGACAAGACAAGGGACAATGGAAGCTAGTTAAGGCATAGGAAGTTTCACGTAAACATAAGGAGGAATTTTTTCACTGTGAGGGTGACAGAACACTGGAACAGGCTGCCCAGGGGGGTTGTGGAGTCTCCCTCTCTGGAGATACTCAAAACCTCCCTGGACACGTTCCTGTGTATTGGTTATCCTGCTCTGGCAGGGGGGTCAGACTGGATGAGCTTTTGAAGTCCCTTCCAGTCCCTGACATTCTGTGATTCTGTGTTACAAATGCTCTCGCCCTAGAAGCGTTTAAGGCCAGGCTGGATGGGGCTTTGAGCTACCTGATCTAGTGGAAGGTGTCCCTGTTTATGGCAGGGAGATTGGAAATAGATGATCTTCAAGGTCCTTTCCAACCCAAACCTTTCTATGGTTTTATGAACACACTAATAAGAAGTTAGTATTTACTATTTTAGTTCACTTGATCATTTAAGAGGTAAACCTGGTATCTTTACCACTGACACTCAAGCAATACTGCTGTTTAACTTGAGATCAATTATTTTCAAATTAAAATAACAGTAACTGTCTTGTCAAATTACCAAAATCCTCACTAAACATTATGACAGAAAATTAAGAGTCTGAAATTTCAGCTTTAAGGTTTCAGAAAATAAAATTTCTTCAACTACCAAAAGCCCTCCCTTGTTTCCCTTTTTTTTATTTATTTTGTTCACATAAAACAACCTCAGCATTGCACTAAAAATACCTTTTACTTAACTACTACAGATAGAAATCATGGAAACAGCAGCAGCAAAATAACTCAGAAGCTTGTATTTTGCTTGAAAAAAAAATAAAGAATAATAATAAAAATTAAAATACCAACTATTATTAATACTAAGAAAAATAGTATTATTTTTCCTATACAGTTTTCAAACACAACTTGTCTAATTAAGTGAACTAAAAGTAGCATAATTCTCACAATGAAGGTGAAACACAAAAAAGTCAAAGCAGCCTAACAATACAATGATCCTTCATTGCATTTTGGCTTTGAGAATGGTTGGGTCAGTAGTAACTGCCTAGTCTGCCTCAAAAATTACTGCTGTAATTCAGCAATGAGGCATCCAGACTTCAATTATTCTAAGAGAAAGCAAAGCATTGCCAAAATTCCTTCTAATTAAGATATCTTTACTTTTTCTTCTCTGCAGTTTCATTCAGCTCTCATTTTTCAAGGGAAGCAGAGCTAAGATTTGCAGTGAGTCATCTCAGCATGGAAAATCTGCAACTGCAGTACTGTTTTCCTTCATCCTCTCCATGAGTAGTTCTACTTTCCTCATAAAAATAGGCTGTTCCTTTTACATGCAGCCTTTCCAGACTACCATCATACTGGATTATACTGAGATGTCTGAAAGTTATCAACGTATTTCACAGTTCAACAGTAGCTATGCAGAGGGTCTCCTGTCTGCAGTGCACTGAGTAATATTAGTAATCAAAAACCTAAAAAGGAACATTAAAGGAAGACAAACTGAGGGGGACACACACTACAATCAAGAATACTACTTGAAGAGCAGTTTCTCCTTCACCTAGAAAGATAATAGCAACAATTTCCAAGGAGAGGGCTGATTCCCAGTATAGCATTACCTTGTCATGCAAATCCTGCAACAGATCCCGGATAATAAGCTGTCTGTCCTCAACCTGTATGAGATCCTGGGGGCAAGCAGTGAGGATGATTTCCACCAGCTGTCTCCATGACTCTAAAGCGTGCTTCTTAGCATGGAGGCATTGCAGCAGCTTGTTCCGCTCCACGACGTACTGCAGGATAGTGTTGATCTCCTGAACATCCATGACAGATTGAGTTATAATTTTAACAAGACAGACCAACTCATTTCTGACATGCTTTTCACAAAGCTGTTCTATTGTGAACATTTCAACCCCACAGTAAAAAAAAAAAAACAAAAAACAACCAAAGAAATTAACTACAGCAATTGTTTTCTAACATACACTTCAAAATATAAGCCAAGACAACTATGAAAAAAATCTATTTGTGAATTTTCTTCTTATTTTAATCTCAGTCATTTCTTCATCCTTCAACTTCTAAATCCATTTAGCCAATTTCAACTAAATTTGAAAGATGGCAGGAACCTGAAAAAGTAATTCAGTTCCAAATTCACTGAAACTACAGCTGTTTTGCAGAGAGGAGAAATAAATTGGCATCCCCTGTGAGAGAAAAGGAAAATCAACCTGACTTCTGCACTGTACTTGTCAATAGCCAATCTTGACATCAATATCCACTGCTTTCTGTCCAGTGGGGTGGGAGCTGAAATAATTATTACTAATGAGAAAGGCACAGACTCAAGAAAAAAGGAAAGCAGAATTCCATGTCTGCTGTTTAGAGAGCAGTATTTTAAGAAGTATTTTATCCTACCAAATTTTAATTTTGTGTTTGTTTGTGGGCCTTTTTTTTGTGTTTGGTCTTTTGGTTGTTTGGTTGGGTTTTTTTTGGGAGGGGGGTGGGGAGTTTCTTTGGTGGGTTTTATTGGTCTTTTTTCTCAGAAAACACTAACTCTGAAGTTAGGGCTCAAACCCAAAAGCTTTCACAGTACAGCTTACTGCCTGGCAGTACGTGAAATCCACAAAAAAAAGAATGACAAACAGTAATTGACTTTTTTGTATAGTTACCTCCATAAGTAAAGGTCTCTGCCCTATTGCTGCCATTCCTTGAAGGGCATTGACTTCTGCAACCAGAACTCTGTGAAGGTACTGAAATTAAAAAGTTAAACTTTAATGGTTTTGTCTAGGAGATGGTTACCTAATGACAGAAGCAACCAAAGGACTGAGGTTCAAATAAGTTTTACTCCTTTTTTAGGTTTCTCCCATACTTCATTCCCTAACTACAGGACTTCTGGCAAGCAGCACATTCTTTACAGCTGGGAAGTTAACTGAAACTCCCCGGAAGTGCCTCTCTCCATCAACTATAGCCAAAATCCAGATGATTGCTTCCAATGAAGAAGTCTGCTCTATAGACAACTAAAAGTCAATTCAATTGCCCCTGCACTGGAGCATTTCAGATCCTCTGTGATCTCTCTCTTCCTGCTCACCTCATCTCTCATTTTCGCACCCCCTCATTTCCTTCTGGTGCTAAGTTGTTCTGGCCTTTTATGAGCTCTTCTAATACATCAAATTCACCCTCTTCAACCTTAACTTGCAGTCCTCTTGCACAATGAAGGGTCTGTTTCCTGTAAGTCTAAGATACATTTTACAATACAGAATAGCTGGTTCTTAATAAAGAATAGATGCATTCCTGTCACCATCAAGATGGCTTTTATGTTACATTACACTCTTGCTCTGTCTGTTGTCCTTCAGATAACACATTCTTCAGGACTATGTATCACAGATTTGTCAAGCACTCAGCACAATGTGTCACTATCTTAATTAAAGCATCTAAGAGCTACTACAGTACATAACTATGTTGTGTGTGTTATTGTGTACATATGTACCACTACACAGTTGTGTATTGAAGACTCAGAAAAAAAATAAGGTAGATGTCATATCACTTGGGTGTGCCACAAGAGAAAAAACATTAAAATACTTTTTTTTTCCCTGAAAGTGTCTTAAACTGCATCTCTCTACTGCAAGACAAGGCAGCAAAAGAAATAAACTAACCTAGTCTGCATAAATGATGCACTTATCTGAAACAGCTGCTTTTTATGTGAAAGCAAGGTTCAAAGTATTTTAAGTACATTGATTATTCCTATGAAGCTATAAATAAGCACATGCAACTTGAGAACATAGACCACAGCACACCTTGACGTTGCAGACCACTTGTCCACGTGCATTCTTGTGTTCACAGTTAGCAATGACTTGCTCAATCTGAACACGGTCAAAAAAATCCAGTTGTAAAGGCTCTGGGATCTCCTGACTGAAGTCAATGGAATCCAAGATACTTAAGATCTTCCTGCGCACTGCAAACGTAAATCAATTCAAATCGTACTCAGAACTATCAGAAGGAAAACAAACAAATTTGACAGCAGGAGCCTGACTCACCTTTGTAAGTCCAAATCTTAATGCTTAAAATTTCGAAAGAGAACATTAAATCTCCAGAAAGTGCTATCAGTCTGTATAAGGGGCTTAAAACTATCTTCTAGAGCTTTAAATTCCTGTGTTATACTCTATTTTCCACCTCTTACGTATGCATGTATTCCAATATGTACAAATACAAGATTCTAATTTTCACTCCTAAATAAAAGCAGGTTGGTTTTCAATAAGAATCAGGCAGCCTTTTGTTATAAACATTGTAAGGAATCTTAAGTAAGTTACTTAGGTTTCAAATTCTTGGCCATTAAAATGCAAATATGTTCAGCCTTAGTAAGTCTCACTGTTTTTATTGTTAGCAGTAAATTTTATAGACTGCCACTCTTCCATCCTGCCTTTCCACAGATACTTAAACACATACTTCTAGTGTGCTTTCCAGTCAGGTATTTTCCACTCACTCCAAGCCAAGGTTCTACAACTAATCTGACATACACAAACATCAAATAAAATTATTTCATGTACTGCTGCTGTTTAGAAAGTCTATTATTTTCACTTTCAAAGTGTCCTGTCTAGAGACAGGAAACCCTTTCATTAAGCATTAAAAAAATCTTCATTGAGAAATAATCAATAGCCATAATGCCTACCTTTGGAAGCAGTGTCGAAGTGGAGAAACCCACTGACTGATCGACTCTCATCTTCTATCCCTCCTTCACCATCAGCTGAAGAAAGCATAATAAAATACATTTTAAAAATAAATAAGTAATTGGAGTGAAAAAATGTCACCTTCTCCACTCCTGCTGGTCACACTATAGCTGATGCAGGTCAGGACACTGTTGGCCTTCTTGGCCAGCTGATCATCTTTCTTCTCATCTCTCCAGTGGCACTTCCAAACTCGGTATCACAAATAAATTGTCACAAGCTTATGAAGAAAATAAATTCCAAGTCTCTCATATTTCCATTTATTGAAGCTCACAACGAATTGCTCTCACCCAAGTACAGCTTCACAGGCATGTCATCAAGCAGCAGGTGCAGCAGTCGCTGGGTGTGGGAGCGCTGGCGGTTCAGCGATGTCACTCGCATTTCAATAGCTGCAGTCTTCATCAGCCAGGACATTTGGTCCAGTGTTGAAATCTCATGTTCTGAGTTCAGATAAGGAAACAATTATAAAATTGAACACAAACAATATTACTTACTTTTGGGAAAGTTTTTTTTCATTTGAGAAAACTTTTAGAGGATGTAATTATTTATTACTTGAAGGGGATGTAGGCTGAAGGGAGACCTCACTGCTATCTACAACTACCTGAAAGGACACTGGAGTGAAGTTGGGTTCAGTCTCTTCCTCCAAATATCAGGTGACAGAGGAAACAGTCTGACATTGTGCCAGGGTAGGGTTAAATTTGGTATTAGAAAAAAAATTCTTTACTGAAAGACTGGTCAGACATTGGAACAGGCTGCACAGGGAGGTGGCGGAGTCACCGTGCCTGGAGGTGCTTAATAAACATGTGGCCATGGCACATGGTGGTTGGACTCAATGATCTTAGCATTGTTTTGGTTGGAAAAGCCCTCTATAATTCTACCTGGTCATCATTTGTTTATGAGACAAAAGACTGAGAGAGCTGACAAAAGCCATTAAATGAACACACGAGCATTACATAAATAAATAATTAGTGCACATGCCATTAAGAGTATACACCGACAAAAAATCTGGCTCTAACCTGTACTAACAGTCACTGTGGACAGAGCAGCACTTCATGAGCAGTCATTTCAGTGAAAATAGTCAGATGTGTACCCCAAATTAACTGTAACTATAACTGAAGTTTATAAGGCTTGAATACAGGTGTCCAAGAATCTCCATATTCTATATTCATCTAATTTAGATTTTGAAGTCACATAAAAGTCATCTGAAGTGCTTTATCTATACTGGACACCTGTATTTGAATGCTAAGTTTACTGTCATTTAACAAAGGATTAATAGTTAAGCATTTCACAGAGTAAGCACATTTACTCAGTTTAAGACACCTGAGGAATATTGGTCTGAAGCACTAAAAACACATCTATTAACTTAAAAATTAATGGTATCAAGCAAAAATTCATTGTTCAAAGTAAGGGAAGATACAGGTGTTTACACACATTCTATTCTCTTGGTTGTTCTCAGAATCATGGAATCACAGAATCATTTAGGTTGGAAAATACATTAAAGATCCAATCATCAGCCCTAAAGCCATAACTGCACCACATCTACACAGTTCTTAAACACATCCAAGCACTCAACCGCCTCCCTGGGCAGTCTATTCCAATACCTGACAGTCTTTTCAATGAGTTTTTCTTTTTTCCCTAATGTCCAACCCAAACCTCCCCTGCTGGAGCTTGAGGCCATTCCCTCTCATTCTATCACTAGTTACTTGGGAGGAGACCAAAGTCCACCTCATTACAACCTCCCTTACTTCTCAAAAAAGGAAAATTTCTTGTAGCATAAATCTAACAAAACTACAATGATAATTAAAACGCAGCATGCCAAAGCTAACACTGTTTTACAGAAGTTCAGCAGCAGTTTGCTGTTCACTGTAGGGGGGTTGAACAAGATGACCTCTAAGGGTCCCTTCCAATCCAATGCAATCTGTGACTCTGTAATAACACGAACTTCTTAAACAGGCAGAGTTCATTCTTGGCAGGATTAGAAGGTTAGCAGAGGCAATAATTCATTCAATTTAATAATGTAACCTATGTTCTTTCTATGATTCTTCAGGAGGTAAGATTCACTGAATTTTAAGCATGCACAATCGTATCTTAGCATTAAAATTACCTTTGATGGAAAATGGCAAATACTGCAGCTGAGTGAACAAGAAATCCTGACTGGTCCTCAGATACCTCATAGTTGGACCTGATGTGTCAGAGCATGCACACAACTGATAGATCACCTGACAATCAAAACCAGATTTACACAAGTTGTTTTAAAAACAAAACAAAAAAAAAAAAGGCCAAATCAAAAGTGGCACAACACTGTGTCACCACTCAAACAACATTGTCTGCATTTACAGTAAGTTTTCCACCAGCTTACTCCAAACATAAGCATGTTATTTATATTAGATATTGAATTACTACACTAGAGGACTACCAGCATGTAGATGATTCCAGTGGCTATTTGCCCATGACACAATATGATCTTTTCTATTTGTCCAGCTCACTTTGAAGTATCTTTTTCAGTCTCCAGGCTCACTAAGACAGGAAATGTAGTTTATTTTTCTTTCTTTCTACAGCACAGCCTCTTTGACTTTAAATGTTTACAACGCTTTCTAGATTCTACAGGTTTTTAACATGCATGAAATCATATTAACACATTATTTAAAGCAAACATCAGCTACCTTGCACATGTGCCTAATTCACCTGTCTTTCCCATCTCACTCCCTCAGATACACATTTTGTCACTGCTAGAGAATAAAGAAGACAATTCCACTGTCTGATTTAGGATTACTTGTTATCTTTACTTGCTGGCAAACTGCAGTTCCAAAATTGAAATTAAAAGGCATATGGTCACAGCAAATTCAAAGGCTAAACAAACAAACAAAAAAAAAATTCAGAACACTAGTTTTATATCCCAGTTTCAAGTTCTGACACAGATTCTTTCTTTTCTGGTCTGCAACAAGATAAAACTTCTATCACATAGAAACAGTTCAATTTATATAAAAACCTGACAGACACATCTTAAAAATGAACCTATTGTCAGGATCATCAACCATCTGTGTTCACCAACCTAGAAAGAGCTCATTTTATCTAGAACCTACTTTCAGTGGATGACAACAGACAATAGGCTGAATACCTGGTAGCAGAGTTCTGCAAGATGAGGAGATTCCTGAACTGCTGTAGGTCCATTCCTTGTTTCAGTACCCTTCTCCAGTATGTTCAAGATAGCATGAAGGCAAGTCCGTGGGCAACCCAAGACACCTTAAAACACAAAAATTATTTTCATTGCATTCTTAATTGTCTCCACAGCAAATATAGGTTAGTACACAGGATTAAGGAAACTAAATTGCTTAGATACTGCACCACACTGCTCCACAGAGCTACAGCAAAAGTATACAGCAAAGTTTATTCTCTGTTAATTAGAAAAAAAGAATCAGCAATAATCTAATGAAAATATTTACAGTTAGTCTGTAGGCTTTCGACATGTAAAAATTTGAGGACAAATTATGCAACCAAAAAGTATGTAAGACTTTTTGGTTCTAAAAGAAAAAAAAAAGGGCTTTAACTTAATATTCCGCATGAACCAAATGAAAATTTCAATTCTTAACTTGAACTTTCAAAAAGCTTTGAATTGATGTCTTTATTTTACAATTACTGTCATTTTATGACTAATGCTCCTCAAGGCACCTGACACTGCAACCAAGAGGAACAAAGAGATTTTATTACTGAAGTCAAAATCCTGCCTTTTTACAGTCTTCCTTTAGCCAATACTTTAATCAAGCCAGAAAAATGCCCTGAAGCAGTAAAGACATCAATAACAACAGTTCTTACAGGGCAAATCATCTTCTCTATCTAATTTATATTGTAGTAGGAAATTATTATCTTAAGGCAAACAGCTTATGCTCATTATTTCTTCACATTATTAATGGGATAATTCAAAGAGGTGTGCAAGGCTCCCTCATGGCTCTGAGATAAAGCCTGAAATCACTGACCTAACATATGGTACCCACTAAAATTGTATGGATGCAGATCAGTTATCTATAGTGTTTAATTACAGAATTTCAAATTATCCAACACATGGCCTGCAATTTTAAACTACTTTGCAAATGACCCAAAAAAAAAAAAAAAAAATTGGCAAGTTTTATTTTTTTCCTCTTTCTGATATATCAAATAACTTGAAGATTTTTTTTTTTTTCACATACAATTCAGGTCCCACCAAGCTTTCATTTATAACACTACAGGATTTAAAACTGCTCGGCCACAGCAATATAAACCTAAGAATAATGAAATATTCCTTCCTAAATAAGTAAAAACAAATGTTTGCTCAAACATGTGTGTACAAAACATCTTTTAAAAGAGCTCAGATAGAATTTTATACTTCAGACTGGAAGAAACTCCAGAATGTCTCAAATTACTGCTCAGTTATCCTATCAGACTGATTGCTCATGGCACTATAAAGCTGGGTCACAAAAAATTCCAAGCGTGATGGCTACATGACCTCTCCGGTCAACCAACCCTACTGCTATACTACCTTCATGGTGAAAAAGTTTCTCCTATATCCAGCTGGTGCTCCTCTTGTTGCAATTTATGCCCACTTTCTCTCATCTTCCTGCCACACAACTCTCAAAAGGCTGGCTTTATCTTCTCATTAATCTCTTCGTATGTATTTGAAGACTGCTATTAGGTCCCCACAAAAGCTTTCAAGTCTCCAGACTGAACAAGTCCCATTTCCTCAGCTTCTTCTCACAAGCTAAGAGCTCTATCCCCCGATCATCTGTCTGTGCTGAACTTGCTCAAGTTTATCAGTGTCTGTCTGTAGTGAATACAAGTTAGAAGCTGAACACACACTCACTGGTGGCTTTCTTACCAATTCAGTAAACACCAGAAATGTCACTCCTGTTGCTTTGAATTTCATGTTCCCATATATTCACATGTATCAATATATAACTCTCTCTCAATATAATAATATACTTACCAATAGAATGAAACCCCATGTAAAAGGTTTTCTACAATATTAAACAATAAAACTGTTTTTCTTCCTTATAATTAATTTGAAAAGGAACAGGATAATAGTTAAGTAGTAGAATGAGTTCAGACAAATGCCCATGTTATCCAGGTACTTCCTGGACCAACAAATCCATTTCTTTGACCTGTGGACGCAACCATACTGCATAAAAATAGTACAGAAATTAATGTTTTCCTTCTAAATTATAATTTCCTTCCAGAATTCTAATTTTAACTCTGCTTCAATTTCCACCTTAAAGACAGGTTGAAGCCATCTAAATGTTGCATTTGAGTATCAACAAATCTTTTTACTTGGCTTCTGAGGATTAGATTGAGGCCTGTTATCTTACCCTTAATGCGTAAGAGGAGCTGCTTCTCCACTAAATGATGATTAAATATTCTCAGTGTTGGTAAAGGAACTGATTAAATGTCAGATCAGCTTTTCCTCCACGTACCTGGATCTTGCAGATTTGTGGTGCTGACAGGTTTCTTTAGCTCAAATCCCAAAAGATATAGAGCAAGGCTGGGAGGACTACACTCAAGAGAGGTGATAAGGAGATTCAAAATATGGATCCTTGTTTCGTGGTGGATTCGAGCTCGTTTCTTTTCAGGCTCCAGCTCTTGATTAATAAAGGACAAGATCAGGTGAATAATAAAGGAATTCATTTAATGGAATAATCCTCAGAGCCTTCAAGTTAAATACAAGAAATCTAAGGCATCAACTTGCATCAGTAGGGAGGGATACAAGGTCAAAATTTCAAATTACTGTTGAAAGATCTCTAAATAATACATCCAGGACAATGTTAAATACTGGTCTTCTAAAAATACACTAAATTTGTAGCTGGTTTATGATACTGTGGACATACTCTAACAAGATATAGGTGTTTTTCATTCTGTTAAAGGTCTAATATTACAGAAAACAACATAAGGAGTTTTTTTCTGACTTAAAAGCACTTTTTAAATCTCTAATTTCATTCTATATAAAACACAACAGTGCAAGCCATACTAAAGAAGTCTTTTTCATACCTTCATCTGGATTAATCAATTCTTCTGCATCTTCATTGTCCAAACATTCCACAAAGCCAGCCATCAGCTTCTGGCTAACACTCTGCATTCAGCAATGGAAGGATGGAAATTAAGAGGATTGTAAAAGTATGAAAAAACAGTACCTTTCATAATTCCCTCCGTATAAGTTGACAGAAGTTCTAAACAAAATTAATATAACCTAGTTAATAAGCAGGAGTTGTAGCTGTTCTAAGCCTATAGGTTAGCTATTAGCCACCGAAAGAAGAAAAACAAATCAATCTACTGTTGTTACATAGGCTAAATTATCCTCACAGGCTGAAGACTATAAAGTAAAGAAAGTCTCAGTCTCTCAAAGATTTTTGTCCTTTTCCTTCTTGCAGACATTTATGTTTTCAATTAATGAAGTAGTTGTTTTTCACAATGCCATAGTAAAACACTTTTCAGAGATGGGTAGAGAGAAGACAAAATACAGTTTTGACGTACTTGATCTAGAAACCTATTCCTTTAAGTAACATTATGGAGCTCAAGTACTTTTCCACTAGTTTCTCTTTCAAGATCCAAAGAAACTGGCATTTACCTGATCATGTGTGAAATCACCAACTAGCTTTATCTGGATGTTAGAATTACAAGAAATACAGCACAAGATCTTGGCACTCTCAAAAGCCAGTTCGGGATTGCTGTTTCCATGATAAAGATACCTTGAAAAATACAAGATTGCAATGAAATTGAGGAGAAGTTTGAAGCTGGTACTGCAGAGATGAGAAATTAAACACGATTTAGAACTAAAACATTTACAAATCAAACTACATGAGACAGCACAGCTACAAACAGAATTTCACTCTATGTGAAACAAAACTCCATCAAAATGAGAGTAGCAGGCTGAGTAATGATCATCATCTCTCCTGGAATTCCTACCACACTTTTTTATCCATAATCTACCTCAAACACAGCAGGGTAAGTTAAAACAACTTGTCACAGGCTCACATAAACAGAGAAAATACCTTCAGATCATGCAGGAATGAGTGTCATTGAAGATCAAAACTAGCTAAAATCAACTACTCCATGTACACAAAACAGATGAGAGGAAGAAAAATCATTAAAAGCATCTTAAAAGGCATGCTTTTTACAACCTATTGGTTGACTATTGTTATGTGAAGAAAGCAATACAACTGAAAGACAAAAACACATTCATAAGAGAAGTTCATTTTTTTTAGTGCATTTCACATCAGAATTCCACTACTCTTTTTAAGCACTCAATTGTTCTATTAAATGTTGGTTTGTTTGTGGAGTTATTATAAGACCAAACAGTAACAGAAGATGCCAGTGGGAAAAGGAAATTCTTAAGATTCACATTTGAAATGGAATTTCAGATTACTAGCCTGATATTTTGCATCCATTAGTAGCTCTGTTAAAAGTATTTCAGTGGCAAATAGCCACCACATAAAGTTTTGCTCTTCCACTCTGCCCTAGATTGCAGTTGTCATAAACTGAAAATTATATCCAAAGCAATCAGTGCACATAAGGCAACGAAGAAACCATGATGGGAAAAAAATGAGAAAGAAAAACTATAAATGCAGATCCTAGTCTTGCATGAGACAACACACAGATCACACCAGCTGTGAAGACACCACTCCTCACTAAAAAAAAGAAACTTGAAGTGGAAAGAGAAGCACTGGTTGGTAAAACTAATGAAAGGATCAGTACTCAAATGCTTCTGTGTCTCCAAAACCCCTCCCTCTTCAGTTCTTTGCACACACCTGGCAATATTCACCACATGGTCTGCCTTTTTGGTGCGAGGATTGATTCCTTGAAGCAGCTGCTCCAGTGGTGTGACAATTAGGGAAAGGTGGCTCTCACGCAACAGATCCATAAAAAGATTCTCTTTCTGTAGGGTTAAGTTTAGAAGTGCAAGGCAATGCTGCACAGCTTTCTCTAAATGCTTCTTCCCTGTGGTGCACAAAGAACAAAGAACCATAAGAAAAGCAAAGGACCAGTTTAATAGACTACATTCATAAACCTCACTCATCAAGCCTTGCACCAAGAAAGAACTTGGCAGTTGTTTACTACTAGCAAAATTCCTCCTCCAAACACAATTTTTATACACAAGAGAAACAACATCAAGTTGAAGATATGCAATGTCAGCTTTAAATCCTACTTAGTATGCATTCAAACTCCACATGAAAAATCAATTCTAGGCACATACCAGGAAACGGAGCGTAAGTATCAAGCTGCTTAACCCCTTCTTCTAGTAAACTAAGAGACAGTTCCAGCATTGGGGATTCATTCAGTAAATGATACATCAAATTGAACCCTGGTGGTTTATATGCTATTATTTCTTCTCCTTAAGAGAGGGAAAACAAAGCAAAACAAAACAAGAACTTAGCATCTAGTAAAAAATATTTACATTACTCAAGTTAGTCTGAGCAACAAAACCTACAGTCTCTGTTGTAAGCAACATCTAGACAGATGAAAGACACTGCATACAAAGTGTTCAGAGGTCTTTACATTGAAGCCAGAAGTTTGGGAAGAGCACTCATTGCAATAACCATTACTTTTTAATATCTAACAGACCAATTTTAACTAATTAAGACTTTGCCCAAGTAGATCTGACCTTGGATTCAAATCAACGTTAAGAACTTATACCACATAAGAGCTACACTAAATGGTACTACAATACTGAAAAGGGGGAAAAGTTTGCATCTCCTGTAGCCTGGATGAGGGAAAAAGCATTTCCAGAAATCAAAGCTGAGAAGATCCAATGAGTCACTGATACTACGTCTATGGATACTTGCATGTCTGTTGCAACAACACATAAAAAACCAAAACTACTAGCCTAAAACTCTAAGGCTGTCATAAAACAAAAGGAAGAGTCAAGATGAATGTTTCTGATTTATCTAGACTCTAAAAAACTATGGTGGATAAAAGAAGGAGAGAAGCAAAAATCTTTTTTAATAGAATGAGGCAGCAATTTCTTTCCACATCTGCTTGAACAACCCCTTTCTCCTTCCATTCATTCCATGTCTGTGCTGCCTCCCCAACACACCAGGTTATGCCATGCCTACATGGAGCCGCACACTGACCAGCTGAAGAAATGGAGCTAGTCAAAGAGATCAGTTTTAACTCCAATATATAATTTAAGCCACAAACAATCATACAGCTGAAGGACTAGATGAAGGTAGGAATGCCCTGAGTCAGCTAAACAGCAAAGAACTGTTTGCAAAGTACAGGGCACAGAGGAATCCCAGATTCAGGTGACCTCATTGAACAGGTGTGCCTTAAAGTTGTTGTTCACCTAAGAAGTGGTTCTTACAGATCTCCCCTGCTCCAAGCAAATCCACAGGCATCAGGCTGGCATTCAATATTAAGAAGTCCAAACAAGCCTAAAGTTTCCTGTAATAAAGTAACTTTGGCTTTTTAAAGAATAGTTGTCCATTAATAAATGTCTTCAGGTCACAATTCCACTCCTACAGCAGCCCCCCCTTAGTACATGGACATTTTGTGAACGCTTTCTAGGTAGCTTTCTATCATTTGCAGTAAAAGAGATCAAAACAAGTCACAATTCTGTTCATCAGTGAATCAATGAATAAGCTAACCTTGTAACTCCACATATTGGTCCACAAAGTCTTCAAGCTGAGGTTCATAGTCCCGCAGCAGTTTGTAAAACACTTCCAGAACTACCTCAGCTACTTCCCACTGTATACAAATCACAAAATGAAAAATGTCACATACAGAATATGATTGATACTGCAGCAAAAAACCAGGATGACAAAGAATACAACAGGTTGTCATGGATCAGGAGATAGCATGACTATCTAATTCTGAAACAGTATCCAATTACACTTACAATTCATCATGTCAAACACTTCAAAAGGCCAAGCTCTCTTTCTGAAGTAAAATGGAACACTAAGTCTTATTGCCCATTTTAGGCTCCATTATACAATATGCATTAGTATATTGAAACCAGAAGCAATAAAAGAGTCTTTAATAGGTATATAGCTAGTAACAGATCATTAATAGCTTCCAAGACAGTTTAACATGCACTTTCATCCATAAGGATCACAAAGAAAACCCAATTCCCTGATTCAGCAAGTCAGAAATATCCTCTGGAGTAACAATGAAGAAAGGACAAATCTGGCTTGTAGATTTCAGCATGTGATGTTCAGAAGTCATTAGCCTTGTGGTAGAGTTCAGAATACTATATAGCAAATTGAAAGTCAGCAATAATATAAATTCCTCCTGTTCAGAAAGATACTTTTACACAGGCTCCTCAGAAGTAGTTCATAGATCCAGATGGCCCAGAAGCTGAAAAATCACCTGTTTACAGAATCAAAATACTATGAACAGCTCCAGGTTACCTCTGCTGCATCAAACTTGTACAGTACTGCAAACAGATCTGAGCCACATCAGCAGCACCAAATCATTTTAGCTATATCCTAAAAAAAATATGTATATATTTTACACGGAAGCATTACCTTTTCAGCAGCTCTCCGGTAAGCTCTGGTGCGGAATCGCAGAAACACAGCATCCCTGAGGAACTGGAGATAGGGATCAAAGCCAGGTGGCCGGAGACCTGCTCCCAAGTTGGAGGGGAAGGAACTCTCCACCAGTGTGCTGATGAGCCGACAGAAGGACCGGGTCAAAGGGTACTCCTCACATCGGGACTCGATCTCATTCAGTTCAACCTTCCCAAAGAGACAGCAAAAACAAAAGGAGGGAAAAAACCAAACAAATAATTTGAGGCAGGAATTAAAATGTGAGAACAAATAATAGAACATCATCTGTGAATTAATTTACAGGTTGCCCAGGGAGGTCATGGAATCACAGAACTGCAGAACGTTAAGAGGTTGGAAGGGACCTCCAGAGATCGAGTCCAAACCCCTTGCCAAAAGCAGAATCAACTAAGGTAGTCCACACAGGAATGCATCCAGGCAGGTTTTGAAAGTCTCCAGAGAAGGAGACTCCACAGCCCCCTCCCTGGAGATGTTCAAGGCCTTGATGAGGCCTTGAGCAACCTGGTCTAGTTGAAGATGTCCCTGCACAGACCAAGGGGGGTTAGAACTCTTCAAGGTCACTGCCAACCCCAAACCATTCAAGTGCCAGGGCCTGCACTTGGGCCAAAACCACCCTATGGAATGCTACAGCCTTATGTGGTTGCAGATGTAGTTTCTGCAACAGGTAGCATCTGCAAGTGTTTCCTGAGCTCATACGCAGATGGTCAGAGAGGTTGCCTAGATACAAAGAAATGCTTACCTCAATACCAATTGCTTGTCTCTGGCCTGGACTTCTTACAGTTTGCAGTATCTACAACAAAGAGAAATTAACCAGGCAAACAATACAATTCACATATCCATCTCCACAGAATCATGCAATTATTTAGGTTGGAAAAGATCTTTGACATCATCAGGTCCAACCATTTGTCAATTCTGCCAGGAATAAAGAGGTAATCATCATGTTTTAACTCTAAGAATATGTTTCCTAAAACCTCTTAATGGCTGGACTATGTGTTGTGCACTTGAATGCTTCTAGCTTTACCTCCTTAAAGATCAACATCATGCTTACTGTTAAAAGAAACCAAGAACAGAAATACTTTCACATTATTGATTTTTGTCTTTTACAGGCTAAAGAAAAGAGGTTTCCCTTCTCTTAAAGTATAGTTTAAGGAATATAAGAAGTTAGGAAGCAAAGATGGTGAGCATTTAGTGTACTACAAGATGTCATTTTTGTCAAGGTAGTTATTGGCAATTAATAAAAATCAGCAGTTGCGGTTCAAAGGCCTCAAGTTCTTCTAAAGAAATATGCCAATAGTTTGAACCAGAATACATGCCATGAGCTCATCCTATTATGATTTTTTTAATTAACAATATTGAGAGCATTTTCTCTTGATATTCATCTTCATTGGGGTTCATACTTTAAAATTTTCTGGGGTTTTTTTCCCTTCTGCTGTGATTTTGCTTTTTTAAAAGGTAGAGTTTTTAACACCTTTCTGACATGTGAAAGTTTGCAACAATATCCTATAAATTAACATCCTCTAAAAATTTAATGCCTAAAAGTAGAGCTTTTTAGCCAGTCTCTTCATTACATGCATATCATTCACACTGGGAAAACCAAGGAACAAAACTGCCAAACAGAAAAATATCTAACCTTCAGAAAATTTGTAACACATACAGAGGAAAAAACATATTGAACACACAGGGTTGTGTGTTAGGAAACCTGTGCTTACCTAAAATAAGCACAGATGATGATTTATAAAGCATAAAACCATTCTGTCATTTGCAAAGTTTTTTCAAGTAAATTTTGTATTAACTAAGTGAAAAAAATAATTATTTAGCAACAACAATAAGAAAATTTAGGAGGAAATGCAACACCATTTTAAAATACACTGACAATTTCAATAAATTGGGATGCTGTATTTCTAAGCACCAAACCCCCCCCAGAATACCTGTGTATATTCCAGGGATTGCCAGAGTGAAGCAGCTATTTCAGGAGATTTTCCAAAAGCAGTAAGGGTTTCTAATAGCTCTGCTTTCAAAACAGGAGGAATGCTGCACTGGAGAAGTCCCAGAATAACCACTACTGGTGTCCACTGAGGGTGCTCACAGAGAGCCAAGCGAGCGTTCTCACTCTGCAGAGTTCCAACAAAACAGAATTGCAGGTTATTACTTTGAAGGTATTCAAGTCTTACAAACTCTAATTAACAGTTCAGTATCAACAACTCTGCTTCACATCTGAAGGTACACAAACCATCCAAAGAATGGCAGACCATTCCAAAGCAAACTAGTATTAAATAGGCATTTTTGGTTAATTAAAATAAGTACTAAAATTGTTCCTATCCATAGAGAAAAATTATGTGCAGAAGCTGCTTTTAACAACCCAGGGTTTTTTTATCTTTTCATTAGACACATTCATGGAATTAGTCTTAACTAAGTTTAAGTATTTACACTCTAGAGAGCTCACTGCAGAAGGACATTGAGGAGCTGGAGTGTGTCCACAAAAGAGCAACAAAGCACTTGGTGAAGGGTCTAGAGAACAAGGTTTATGAGGAGCATCTGAGGGAACAAGGATCATTTAGTTTGGAGAAGAGGAGGCTGAGGGGAGGCATCATTGCTCTCCAACTTCCTGAAAGGAGGTTACAGTGAGGTGGGGGGGTGGTTCTCTTCCCTCTAGTATCAGGTGATAGAGTAAGAAGGAATAGCCTCAAATTGCGCCAGGGGAAGTTTAGATAGGATTTAAGGAAACATTTATTCAATGAAATAGTGGTGAGGCATTGGAGCATATGGAGTCACTGTACCTCAAGTGTTCAAGAAATGTGTAGTCATGGCACTCTGAGACATGGTTTAATGGCCATGGCTGTGTTAGATTGATGGTTGGACTCCACGATTTAGAAGTCTCTTCCAATCAAAATGATTTTACGATTCAAGCACTGTAAAAGGGACTGTATTATCATTATTATGAAGTTAAGTTTGGACACCTGCTAGGAACTTCTGTAAAACTGTTTAAGAGTAGGGTCATCACTAGCTTAAGTTCATTTGACACATGGAAGCAAATCACTGGAGAGGAAGAAGCCTCTAGTTTAATCTAATGATAATTCTTTGCATCCCTAGAACAAGTTTACTTTTTCCCAGGTTGTGATATGATGATGCCAGGAAAAAATAGTTTAAGAGTTCCGTTTTCTCTATGCTCATCCAGTGTTAATCTGACAGTTCATGCAAGAACATCTAGTATCAATTCCATCAGGAATTAGTTTTTTAAAACCTGATCATTTTCAGTGGTCTGTGTAGTGTTTATGTCAACAAACCCAAGGGCATCTCACTACACCACAGAATTTTTAAGCTGCAGATTCTGGTGGGTACTGAAGGGCTAAATGAACACTATCCAAAATTACCCAGACAATTGACAATACAAAATCTGTACTGCAGTTTCATTCTCTTGGAATCCTGTTCCAGTCAATTCATGGCATATTTTAACTCTTGTTTTAAGGACCTAAGTTTCACAGTTGATCAGTTTCCTTGCCAAAGTTCTACCTTTTAAATTAATCTCGTTTTTTCCCTTTCAAACTCAAAACCAAATGCCAAAAATTTTCTTGCTAGGTAATTATATCCTCTGAATATACTTCACTTGTAAAAGACATCTCCATGGCACCAAAGTGTCAGGAAAGAAAGAAAATCAGTAATGCCAGCAACACAGGAAAAGGTGTCATCTCTTTCTGCTTCACATAGGCTGCATGTTTGGTCCTAACAGCTATTTCTGATGCTTCTCATGCTTTTGAAGTTCACTGATCAGATGACAACAAATTTGCCCTACATTATTTTTGGTCAAATGAACTTCATAGCTAAATGATGTTATTTTGCAAGAAACAACAACCTATGAAGAAAGAAAGCTGAAGAGAAGATTACTTACCCAATTTACTATAACAGTGGTCAGCTGTAAAAAGGCAATTAATCCATCCTGTTCCTTCTGTGTGATCCCTCGGAGAGGCAGGTGGCGATACTGGACACTGTCTGCACTTGGTAAGTCCTTCCTTAAGTGCTCATGATAAAGCATCAAAGAGTGGAAGAAATGTTCCCAGGAGACAGGGCTGCCACCTGCTCCTTGAATGTTTTCCGCTGGGAAAATGACAAACAGGTGTCAATATTTTCTTTCTATTCCTTCACAGAGTGACAAGAAAAGTAGTTAAATTCAAAAGGAAAACTTTCTTATCTAGAGGGAAAAATGGAGTTCAAAGGGAAGTCATTATTTCTCAGACTAGTGGTTCTAGTTTGAGACTTGTTTTTTTTCCTGTTGTTGGGGGGTTCTGATTTTAACACAGACAGAAAGGAGCTAGTATGAAAAGCCAGTACAACTTAAGTTTTGCATTTTCTGACTCAGAATGGCTGCAGTACTATTTCTATCTTCAAAGTAAAGGAGCTTTTCCAATTTTATCAATGCAAAATTAATAAAACACAGGCCTAACCAGCCATCTCTTACTTTGAGAAAGCTTTACTATACTACATTATCAAAAACTTCGAACAGAACAAAGTGTCTTTGAAAAATGTCAGCTCAGGAAAGATAACCATTTACAAAATACACATCTGGACTTTAAGGTATTACTCATTTTGTATTTTACAATAAGAGATATTGATATTCTGCATCTCTTAATGGTGTTAAGACACAGCCTTTTTAAAGAAAACACATTATTTCTTTATGTGAATTACTTGTTAAGGTGCTCAGACATTTAATTATCTTTTTTTCAGGTTAAGCCTTCCAATTTCACTTTGGCTCTAATAATGAAATGTTAGAAGTAGGAAGCCACAATTCACCTGAGTCTATGTGTTTTTCTAAAGAAAAAAAAGAGCTGATGTGTCATTTTTCTTACCGTGACTACTGCCGTTGACTTTTAGCAAACTGAAGCAGTAATGAGCACACTGAGGCCCGCTAGCCAGTCCCCGCAGCATTTTCAAGTATGGGATGTAAATTGTGGAAGGAAGGAGATCTCCCATTTGTCTAACAAATTTTGACAAGACAACCTGGAACAAATGAAAAAACAGTCTTTAAAAATAAAACTTAGATCTGAGTATTTTAGGTAAACGATAGGAAGCAAATTCTACTGTTAGCAGGGTAGGAAGCATACAGAGATGGACTCGCCTATTAAGTTACCCTGAGGGTGAGAAACATGTTTCAAGGAAGAAATAAACAGCATAAAATAATTCATGCTATTGCAAAGTAAACTAATTCTCCAGTTCTGTATTTCTAAAGATAAAATTTACTTCACCTCACAAACACTGCACAGCAGTATTAACACATCTCACAGGACAAGTTAAGTGATACTGAGAAAGAATTCAATAGGCTCATTAGATCCCTGCACAGTAACTCACACAAGAGCCAGATCCTCCCAGAGCCATTTAAGGGTGGTTGCAGCAGATTGCACACAGGCACAGTTGCCTGTGTTCTGAGTAAGTTTGGGGATGTATGTGATCTGTTTCATACTAGGTTTTGCCTAACATTGTACAGTCCTTTAAGAAGCACTGAAAGCTGACAGCATCCTAGGTTACCCTAAGAGTTCTGGAACATCTGTTTAGATTGCTTCTTTATTCTAATGTTAGCTTCTGTCTCTCATGGGTAATTACAATATTCTTATGGATTTTTACCCCCTGAAACTACTATCAACTACAGTTATTTTTTTTAAAAAATAATTAAGGAATTTAGCTTCTTAATTGTACCAAAAGGGTCCAAATAGTCATCAGAGAGAAAATACAAGAGCACTGTTACCACAATGCATTTAGCAATTGCAATAAAAATCAGACCTCAACTAAATTTTCAAAGCTTTGTTAGGACTATTTCTTATGAAGTTTATTGACAACTGTAAATTGACAAGCATGATTTGCTCATTTTAGAGGAGAAAACAATAATCACATTATGCAGAGCAGGACTCATGCAGCTAAGTCACTTATAAAAGATAATGTTGTCTTAGAGGCTAGCTGCAATAAGGACACCAAAAGGTTTGCTCCCTGTTTTTTTATTGCTTTACTTTCAAGATACTAGCAATTAGTCAAGAAAATCTAAGTAACCTGTCGCTGAGGGGGTCTCTGATGAGCTACTCCAAGGTAGGATCCCATGATGGTAGATGTCTGCAAAGGCTCTGATGGACACCAGTATTCCAGGGCAAGTTCTAGATTAAAAGGGTCTTTTCTGTACAACTCAGCAATCTATCAGAGAAAGGAAAATGTTATAAAAGTATCAACTATATAAAAGAAAAGATGTTTACTTGAACAATAAGCCCTGCTGCTAGATAAGCTAAATCGGTTTGAGAGGTAAAGCATCCCACAGCTGGTGTTACATTCCTTCAAACTCTCTGAAAATGACAGCTTCTAAATACCAATATCAGAACAACTGACAGCCTGAGAAGTTCAAAATGCACATAAAAACAAGTTAGCAAGTAACAGGATTAGAAGCTTTACCCATTTTCTCAACATACAAATTTCTCAAGTAAATGAAGAACTAGAAATTAAGGATTAAAGTTTACTCTCTCAGAGCTAGTTAGAAAAGAATTTCACTGTAATTCCTGTTAATGTCCCATAACCTAAAGTGTTACATTTGGAAAAGACAAGGAATCCACATATTAAAGACTGCTACACTGAAAATTGCACGCTTCAACATTTTTATGCTAAATAAAGTAAAATGTAGTAGCTTTTAATTTATTCATGAACAGACAATATAATATCAAACAGTTCAATAAGCTTATTTGTTTTCTGATGTGAGGTTGTCTTAAAGTGCAGCTAGGTAACTTCGATAACTAATACTGAAATAAGAGTTTATTTACATTTTATTTAAATTTTATTTTATTAAATTATGACAGAAATAAAGTTCTCACTTTTAAATGTTCACTTGTGATCAAAATTCTACTGAAATTAGCGGAATTTGTAATCTCAGCAATCTTGGAGTCATTTTGTGCAGCCCACTTTAAAACAAATATTTAACAATCCTCCAAGATTCTTCTTATCATAGAATCACAGAATGGGTTAGGTTGGAAGGGACTTACAGATCATCCACTCGAACCTCCCTGACACAAGTTGGGATTCCTCTCAACTAGACTTGGCTGCTCAAGGCCTCATCCAACCTAGCCTTGAACACCTTCAGCGAGGAGGCATCCACACCTTCTCTGGGAAACCCATTCCAGAGTCTGACCATCCTTGTACAGAGAAACTTTTTCCTAAGATCCAGCCTAACCTGCACTCCCTCAGCTTAAAGCTACTCCCCCTTGTCCTGTCATTAGACAATCTTACAAAAAGTCCCTCTCCAGCCTTCCCTTAGGTTCCCTTCAGGTACTGGAAGGCAGCTAGAAGGTCCCTCTGACTTTTTTTCTTCTCTAGGCTGAACAACCCCATCTCCCTCAGCATATCTTCATAGCAGAGGTGTTCAGCCCTTGAATCATATACTGACACATTAAAATTATTCAAACATTTCAATTCTGATAAAGAATAATTGTTAATAGTGAGGGAACCCCCCTAAAATCTCATTATAGTTTACCCACACTAGGAGAAATTTGAAGACTTACAGAAACATATAACATTGTGGAAACATTAGGGGCTAGCTACACAAAGGTGTTTCACTCCAAGGAACTTCCATGCATTTAGCCAGATCTCAACTCCAATAATCTCTAGTCTTAAAATGGCTTAAGAGACATGTTAAGATAATACTATTATTTAAATACCTAAAATATTAATTTTGTAAAATAACTTCAGCTAGAAAATTCTTCCAACAGAAGAAACAATACAGTATTTACTTATCAAGAATTAAATGACACTTCACTAATATCAGAAGTCAAGGCAGTAAACTGATTTCTTTACATGATGCTATAGAAAGGGTCTGTGTTTTAATCCAAAAAAACAAAGATCCAGCACTGTATATCATCACTTAGATAAAGGGTTTTCTGATGAAGAATCCAAGTCACAATCATTTTTTGAGAGAGTAATTTAAAAGGAAATAGGGCTTACCAAAAGCATTAAATGCTCCAGATCTCTCCTCAGGGAAATTGGTGGCTCATTACCCATCTGAATACTCATGTGGATCATGCGAGCATCTTCATCAGCACGGTTTCTCAGCTGTTTCACCTACACAATTCATGAAGTGGAAAGAAAAATTGGTCTATACGTAGCTAAGAATGAAACAGAACATAAGTAATTGAATTTTCTGAAGTTTTTCAAAACTAAGAAAGAAAATGAAGTTGTATATACATGACAAAAATGTTCAGTTAATTGGATTTTTAGCCCACTCCTCCACCAAGAGCTTATGTTCATGGAATACATCAGGTTGGAAGAGACCTCGAAGATCATCCAGTCCAACCCCTGACCCAGCACTGAAGGGTGGACACTAAACCGTGTCCCTAAGTGCCAGGTCCACACAACACTTAAACACTCCCAGGGCTGGTGACTCCACCGTTGCTCTAGGCAGGTCATTACAGTGCTTGATAATCCTTTCAGTGAAGAAATATTTTCTAACATCCAGCCTATTTCAAATTCAGTAATTATAATCAAGTAAAATAATTCAAATATATACTCAATGACTTTCTTACTGCTAAGACCCTAAGTTCATAGCAAAACCCCTGAACTTAAAATCACGGGAGTTTTTTTTCCAACCGGCTTCACCAGAACCTCTGATTTGGCCCTGGAAAGTGGACCACTCTCCTTTTTTCACTTCAAAAGCTAGATGAGCTAACTTCAAAGAAAGAAAGTTAGACCATTATCCACAGAGACTGAAAAGAAAAAGAAAACTGCTATTCCAACAAAAACATTACTGTAAAGTTATCAACATGAATTTGATTGAACAGACATTTTATTTGTTCTATAGCTACTCTATGGGCTAAAAAGACAGAACAGGCAACACCAACCAGTTATAAATAAACTAAGAGCAAGCCTAAATGCTCTCTACAAGGATGCTCTCTACACTCAAGGACTTTTAAGGCTCACATATTCTTTTTCCTGCCAATACTGCTCTTGTTCTGTGAAGTTACAAAGAACAAGATTTATTTTATAATACTTCTTGCACATTGAAAATATATCTTAGGCAATTCTAGCTGAAGTTCAACACAATGAAGGTCACAAAATAAAGCCTCCATCAATTAAATAATTTTAATAGAACTTTCATTTTCTTGCCTAGATACAAGGTCTTGAACAAACTAAACTGTTGCAATTGCTTCACTTTCTCTTTAAAACCTTTTTGCAGCATTTCTACTGTTGCAGTGAAGACATCTGCTCATTTCCCCCACAATTGATACTGCTGAAAAAGCAGAATTCCTCCCCTTAAACACAGAAAAGATCATTAGCAAAAGAATAAATTGAGACAAAAACTGTAAGTTAATTTCAGTTACACTACTGTCTGTATCAAAAGAAAAGAAACAATCAAGAAAAAAAAAAATCAACACCCTCATCCATTGCTGTCGGTTTCAGCATTCATTTACATTTTAATCGTGCAAAACAAAACAAAAACACCACCAACACAAAAGCTTTGCAAGTCTCACCACAGTGACATTCTACTTCAGTGTGAAAAACCAATTCCAACTACATGAATTCCATCAAGTAAGTTTTCTAAACTGCAGTACCTCAAGCTGAAGGTCGTATCTCAATCTCTATGCTATTTGTCCAAATGTCAGTAGAAGTGATCATAGAACTTCAGGGGCTGAAAGAAACCTTTAGAGGTCACCAATCCAACAACCCTGCCAAAGCAGGATCACCTGGGGCAGGTCACATAGGAATGCATCCACATGGATCTTGAAAGTCTCCACAGACTCCACAAGCTCTCTGGACAGCCTGTTCTAGGGCCCCAGCACCCTTAAGGTAAGGAAGTTTCCCTCATACTGAGGCAGAATTTCACATGTGCCAGTTTGTATCTGCTGCCCATAAGACAGATGTTATGGTCTCTTAATCATCTTCACTCTCTAGCACATCCCTGTCTCTCTTGAACTGTGGAGTACAGAACTGGACACAATATTCCAGGTGTGGCCTCACTAGGGCAGAGTAGGGGAGAAGAACCTCCCTAGACCCACTGACCACACTCTTCTTAATGCAGCCCAAGAGACCATTAGCCTTCTTGGACACTAGGGCACATTGCCATCCCATGGATATCTTACTGTCCACCAAGACTCCATAGAGCTGCTTTCCAGCAGGTCAACCCCTAGTCTGTACTCCTGCATGGTGATATTCCTCCCCAGGTGTAGGACTCTAAACTTCTCCTTGTTGAACTTCATCAGGTTCACCTTCACCCAGCTCTCCAGTCTGTCCAGTTCTCACAGAATGACCACACACCCTTCTGGTGTACCAGCCACTCCTGCCACTTCTGTATCATCAGCAAACTTGCTGAGGTTACGCGCATATCTCATCCATGTCATTGATGAAGCTGTTGAGTAAGACTGACCCCTAGGGAACACCACTAGCAACCGGACTCTGCACCACTGATCACAACTCTCTGAGCTCTGTTGGATTTGTTACTCCTCAAGAACTGCTGTTCACACAAACAACTTACTTTCATTGGCATGAGTGTAAGGAATTCTGTGACAAGATTATGGATCTTGCGAACGTAAAATTCTTCCTGGTAGAAGGTTTCAGACCCCACAACAGATTCAGTCAGGAACAGGAAGACATTATCAGCAACTGCTAGCTCTGCCATTGCTTCATCAGCCTCAGTGAATTCTGCGAGAGCTAGGCCATAAAAATAACAGGATGGAAAAAGGGTAAATCACAATCATCTGTTACAAAGTAAAATCTATTTCATAATACCTGACTGAAATGTAAATCAACAAGCTTCTATCACCTGTGGTTTTTCTACTGTACAGGAAAACTCCAGGCACTTTCCACTAAAGCAGGTTGCTCAAGACCTTGTCCAACACTTATAGGGAAGGGGCATACACAACGCCCCTGAGCAACCTGTTCAACTGTCTCACCACCTTCACAGTAAAGAATTTTGTCCTAATATCCAATCTAAATCTGCCTTCCTTAAGCTTAAACCCATTCCCTATCACAAACAAACCTTTGTAAAAGTCCCTCCCCATTTGCAGATGTGAAAAGTTCTAAGCCTGAATCTATTCTTAAAGTGTTCAGATTAAGTGGAAGATGCTAAAATGCAATCTTCCACATTTTTCAGTACATTACAATCTCTTCCACTTCAATGACACTCCAGTGTCTAATAACCAGTTATTTCTAAATCTGTGTACATTTCAGAGCAATTCAATTCTCAACAACCAAACTCATAGACTGAGAAAGCTTTAAAGGAGCATCAATGATAATTTTATCATAAAGGTCAATACTAATACTTCAAAAAGATAACAGATACTTTGACTTACACCACATGCAAGCTCTGAATACTAATGTGCGGCAATTGCACGCTAGGGTAATTTACCTGTCACATCAGACAACTGAGATATTCCTCGTAATGCCAGTGCCCAGGCTAATCTAACAGTAGCTTGGAGGCCTGGCAGTTTCCAAGGCTGGGACTCCTGAAGACGAGTGTGTATGGTTGCTATGTATTGCCTTTCTGCCAGCAGAGGCAGTCGGTGCAGCAAATCTTCAAGAGAAACAAAAACTCACTGTAAATGAACGTGAAAACAAACATGCAAAATCCTATTTCTCACTGATCACTTACAAAATTGGTTAAATCATAAAACGGCTGCAGTAGAAAGATCATCTTGTTCCAACCCCATCCCACTATAGGCAGGATCACCTTCCACTAGACTACAGTGCTTAAGGTCCTGTCTAACCTAACCCTGAACACCTCCAAGGGAGGGGGCATCCACGACTGCCCTGGCCAGCCTGTTCCAGTGTCTCACCACCATCACTGCAAAAATTTCCTCCAAATCTCCAGTCTAAACCTGCACTCCTCAAGCTTCAATCCATTTCCTCTCATCCTATCACTACAAGCCCTTGTAAAAAGTCCTTCCCCAGCTTTCCTGTAGGTCCCCTTCAAATATTGGAAAGCAACTATAAGGTCTCCCTGGAGCCTTCTCTTCTGCGGGCTGAACAGCCCCAACTCTCAAAGGCTGTTCCTAGAGGGGACATGCTCCAGCCCATCTTTGTGGCCTCCTCTGGACCTGCTCCAACAGTGGATGTCCTTCTTGCATTGGGGACCCAAGAACTGGATGCAGTACCCACTACAGGTGGGTTCTCATCAGAGCAGAGGGGCAGAATCACCTCACTCCTCCTGGTCACGTTTCTTTTGCTGCAGCCCAGAATACAACTAGCCTGGGTTGGCAAGTGCACATTGCTGGCTTACACTGAGTTTTATTTCTCCATGTGCACAATTCAACCTCTTTGGGAAACCTGCCAGCATTACCTTCACGATCCTCTGCGCCTTGTTCCAGAAAGCTAACATCGAAGCAGTAAAGCAGAGCCATGAGAAGGGACAAGTTCACACCATCCAATGAGCCATCAGCTTCCACTGTTACTTTCTCCAGGTAACTTATGAGGATTATAGTGTCGTCCTTACTCAGTGGTGACTGGCAAGTCCAGGCAAACAAACTTTCAGCCAAGG
The DNA here is from genome assembly GCA_013396675.1 of Eubucco bourcierii. NCBI lineage: Eukaryota > Metazoa > Chordata > Aves > Piciformes > Ramphastidae > Eubucco > Eubucco bourcierii. Next base: position 192,706 of record VWZE01025050.1, on the reverse strand, counting down.
ACTGTCTGCATTCCTTAATGAGGTCAGAAACCTTTAAGAGAAAAAAACAAAACAAAAAATAGTGAATATAAATACTCTAAACACACTCCATTTGTCCTTTTCAGTCCACTAGTATGACTAGGTAAGTTAAAAAACATTGCATTTTTTTAACTTCTAAACAAAAGACACACATCTGCTTGTTGAATACATTCATATTTCCATATATTACATGAGGTGAGAGTAGATAACCTGGAGTATGACTACATGCAAACCAGCATTATCTTTTAAGATCATGAATCGATAGTGAACTTTCGTAGTTGTACATGTATCACAGAAAATTCATGTCTCCCATCTCTGCACTAACAGTTACGTTTAGTTACGGTCATAGTCTTCCCTTTGCCCTAAAAGAGATACTCTCAACTGACCATACTAATATCTAACGCCTAAGACACCGAGAAATATGAAAGAAATTTAAAATTAGAAGCTTCTTCTCCTAGACAAAATATTTATATCAACTGAGTATGCCCCAGCATCAGGGAGCAACAGCAAAACAGAAACACAGGATCACAGCATAGCACAAGCTGTAGAGTAGTTACTATGATCCTTCAGCTAGTAACAGCTTGCAAAGGCAGAGAAGAGATACTGTAAACTCAAATACACACCCCTCCCCAACCCCACTCTGTGTCTCTTAGAGGTCTAACTCTATTCTAATCTATCCAGTAATTCATTCAGAATAATATTCACATCCAGCGAATATTTACCTCTTTGCGATGTTTCTCACTGCCCAATCCTCGTTCTTTCTGGAGTTTATCAAATTCATTGTTCAAATCAATCTGAGACACAAGGGTGAGGATCTTCTGAGTCAAACCCTGCTCCATTAGCTCATCTGTGAATCGTGTTGTCATGGTCATTAACTCTTGGCTGTAATGGAAACACATATAAATTGAATAATTAATCACTAGCTACAGAGGAAGTCTGAAATGATGAATCCTACCAAATGTTATTTGCTTTATTTGTTTGAAAACCTGCAACTACATTTGGATACATAAAATAACTAAATGTGCATGACTAATCTGTAAGCAGTGCCCTCTCAAAACTTTATGTTGAATGGGTACAAATCCTTTAGCAGCATTGTGTTCAAGAACATGAAACATGAGAACGCACATCAATCACAGGTGACAAGTGGTGTCGCTCCAGGATCTGTACTGCAATCAGTGCTGTTCAGTACATTCATCAATAATAGTCAAGGAGACAGACTGCTCCCTCAGCAGGTCTACAGATGATACCACGCTGAGTGGTGTGGTTGGTTAAGACTGAAGGGCAAGATGCCATCCAGAGGAACCTGGACAGGCTGGAGAGGTGGGTTGAGGAGAATCTCATAAGGTTCAATAAGGCAAGGTGCAAGGTCCAGCACCTGGGTCAGGGCAACCCTTGATATCAATACAGATTGGGGGATGATGAAATTGAGAGCGGCCCTGCAGAAAACAACTTGGGGGTACCAGTGGATAAGAAGCTGGACAAGAACAAGCAATGGGTACTTGCAGCCCAGAAAACCAATGGCATCCTGGGATGCATCAAAAACTGCATGGCCAGCCGGTCAAGAGAGGTGATTCTGCCACTCTGGTCTGGTGAGACCTCACCTGGAGTACTGCATCCAGATCTGAGGCCCCCAACACAAGAGACATGGACCTGCTGAAACAGGTCCAGAGGAGGCCACAAAGATAAGCAGAGGGTTGGAGTACCTCTCCTGTGAAGACGGGCTGAAAGAACTGAGGCTGTTCAGCCTGGAAAAGGGAAGGCTCCAGGGAGGCCTTAAAGCTGCACTTCTACATCTGAAGGGGACCTACAAGAAGGCTGGGGAGAAACTGCTTAGAAGGGTTGTAGTGATAGGATGAGGGGTAATAGTTTTAAAGTGGAGTGGAGTAGATTTAGACTGGACTTGATTTAGGAAGTTCTTTATAGTGAGTGGCGAAATACTGGAACAGGCTGCCCAGGGATGTGATTGAAGCTCCATCACTGGAGACAGTCAAAACCAGACTCGATGTGGCCATGGGCAGTCTGATGTAGTTGGAGGTGTCCCTGCTGAATGTAGTGGGATTGGGCAAGATGACCTTTGAGGGTTCCTTCCAGCCCAATGCAAACAGTAAATCTGTGTGAATCGCCTAGTTAAGATTTCTGTCAAAAGGTAGAAGTACCATATGTAAGATGCACATAATTCTCAAGCTCACAGTCTCTTTCTCATTGGGAAATCACTCACAAGCTCAGTCTCTTTCTCACTGGTAAATGCAATTGTCCAATTCTGTACACCCTACTGAAGTGGTGAAGCTATTTCTGAGGTAATAATTTTTTATGTTTCAGTATTTATATCTACACTGGAACACATCTTTTCATCTTTCTCTAGTCAAGCAACTACTGTGCCTTGGAAGCACACTGTTTGCCAGCAAATAGTGCATCAATTCTAAGTAAAAGCAGGAGCACTACTGTTTCGTAGAACATCTGAAGACAGAACACAGCAAAGGTAAAAATTCAGTCTCTGAAATACTAAGTAATGATTGCTCGTTAGAGTTACAATGACTGGCGGGGTGTCTGAAACAAAACACTGCCGAAAAAGGTGAAACAGTATGAAAGAACTGAAATTAAAATTAATATCCTCATAATCCAATAAAACTATGTGTAAGAAAAAAGAATTATCATGCTTAAAAAATAAACATGGAAGCAGCTGCACCAAGTTATAAGAAGGAAACAAACCGGATACTATTTTTATTCCCTTGAGTCTAATTAGTCCTAAAAGCACTCAAAGCTAAAAGCTTTGACCAGCTCATCACACTAATACAGACCTGAGTTCAAATGTCCACGTCTTGCCTTGGCGTGACTGGATGAGGGTTCGTAGTGAATTGGCAATGCATCTTTTTCCATCCCAGTACAACAGAACAGCCACTAGACCTCTTGTAAGACCAGGAAAATGAGGCTGTTGGTGTCCTCCTGTTGAATACATTTTCATTCACAAGAGTAGTCCCAGGAAGTTGAACATGCACATTTTGACAACAGCTTAATACTTTCGCATTTCTAATTGCTATACAAGTGTACCATTCATGATAATCATTTTTTAATTCACTGTCACTTGGATTTGTTTCAGGCACTTAAAAAGAAATCACAGATCTTTGGGGTGCTATTACCAAAACTGATACTCAACTACTAAAACATCTGAAAAAAATTAAAAGTAGTGCAAGTCCAGAAATGTTCTAATTTAAATAGTTTTTGCAAAAGATATCTACTTGTCTTAATACTCAATTCAGGCTGATTACCAGCAAATTATCTTTTCTTTATTCAAAATGAAGTTTTCTGTCTGAATTTATATTGAAAATCCTAGTTCAAAACAGGAGGCTGACTTGAGGACTTTCCAAAGATAACAAATTCGCAAGCTACTTATCTAATGATTTTTTAAGCTAATAATGAACAGTAGCTAGTTATAACTAACAATTACATTTTAATGACCCTGAAATCAATTTTCTACATGCAAAGCATGTGTCACTTCCCAGAATATCTTTCCTACAAATCATAATCAGTTATTTTCATCCAAATAGAGTTGAATATCAAACTAACGCATACCGTGAAGAACCATTATCTATCCACTGCTTTATGGAAAAACCCTCATTCAACTGTTTTTAAGCTATTTTTAAATTCGGTGATCAAGTACATGAATAAAACCCCTCAAACTAATCCCCCCTCTGCAATAGCTGCATAAAATACGAACACTAAGGTGCAGAACATTGCTATTGTATTATATTACAGTGACAGCAGATTTCTTTTTAAGAACACTCTATATTAGGAAGTTAAGGCCTTGATTGAATCATGGATTCATGCTAAGCATACACTTAAATGAGAAGGCCCTATTTAAGTTACATTTCTCCAGCTCTTAAATATTTTCCCTTCTCACCAGCTAGAAGGAGCTCAACAGCTGCCAACTCTCCAATATCAAAGAGGTCACTGAGGATAAAGGCTTCTCTGATGAGTTGCTCTGGCAAAAGCCTAGTTCCCTGCTGACCCTGGATAGCAACCCCTTCTGTACTTGCTTTCTGAATTTTCTCATGCTGCTGAACATTCTTTGGCTGCAAGACAAACAAGCATCGGAAGTTATTCGAAACAGCAAAATCAAACACTGCACAAAGCTTTACACATTAATGCTTGCTCACAAATACAGCTCTGACAGGTTCGGTTGTCATTATAAAAACAAAGGCAGTGTTTTTAAATGCAGAGATAGTAAAAGCATTCTAAAAATGCCTCACACTTGCACAGCAACAGTCTCTTTGTGGGAATGCACTGGAAATAATCTTACACAACTAGTGCTGACATTTATTCAAAACATTGGAGATTCAAAGTAAATTTTGGTACAATTTTCAGCAGGGATTGGTATCAGATCAATGAAATACATCGGGGTTGTTGATCAGAAGTGCTGCATAACTCCAGAGTATGATTTTCTAACTATTTTTTTTTCCTATTAACCTCAGGCACTAAAATACATTGGTGAAAAACTACAGTCAACTGTCAACATTTCTGACCTGTAAGTTTAAAAAGCCATACAGTATTTCTGAAGTATCACCACTGAAAGAACATATAGTTGTAGTTACTACATTGTGATCCATTAGAAGCAGTAAATTTTTCCACATAATCTGCCATTCGTAACAAGACACCTTCAGTGCTTTGCAAATTTATGTGTTCTGTGTGCATTGACATGACCAAAATACAAGCATGGACCAAAACCCAACAAAGTAATTTTGAGCTTTATTTCAGACACACAAGAGTAGTGGGGAAAAAAAATAAATAGCTGACAGATGGATCATCAGATATTTTTACTAGTGCTTTCAAAATAGCACTCAAATAATGAGCAAAAAGAACATGCTATAGATAAAATCATCCTGCACAAGGCAAAATAAAACTCAAGTTATTTGTATTCTGACAATATAGAGTAAGATTGCACATTTTTGTTCTGTAAGAACACAGAACAAAAAGAACGGTCAGGGCCTAAATGGCAATACAGCAGTACAAGACAGACTCTCCAAGTCATTCCACAAGAAAGCATTAGTCCAGTACCGGATTTCTGAAGAGAGAAATGAAGTCAGATTTGTGTTTCTTCAAAACCTGGTCAAGGCGATGAATAGCTTCAGGTTGCCTTTTCCAAATGGCATTCACTACAGTCTGCCATATGTCCTTATATGGACCCCACAAGCTGGCAGCTAAAAAAAGAAGAAATAAAATGCTTACAGAGAAAGAAGGAAGACAAATTATTTACATGGTATAACCAGTAAGTAGATCTCTTTAACTCACTGTTAGTCTCAGCTTGATAGTACAGACCATTATGGCCATAAAACCAAACACGTTTTCTTTGCTCAAGGCACCAAAAATAATAACAATGGTCTGATATAATCTTTGTGTTTATAGAGCTAGAGAAGTAGAAACCATCATATATATGCAGCTAAGTTCTTGTCCTGAAGCCATCTCAAAGATATTTTATAAAAGTTCTGTAATATTTCACCCTTATATGCCTAAGAAATTACAACCTCTTTGATAAGAATAAAGGATAACCAAGAACCGGACAGTAGACCTCAAATCTGAATGTAACTTGTAAGGCAGGCTTCCTGTTGGTTTGGATTTTTCTGCCAAAAGTGGCAAACAATACCTAACATATGAAGGAGTGAAAATGATGAGTAGAGCTATCAGAATTTGTCACATGATTGCATCAGTCTACATAGAATAAAATCAGAAAGCAAAAACGAAATACTAAATGCGATACTAAGAAACAAAATTCATAAGCATAAGGACATTTTCTTTCACATTTTAACTTAAATGATAAACACAAGACCTTTTGATTCCTAAGATGCAATTGCTGCTAACATTCTGCACAAGAAGTTATGAATTTCCTTTACTAGAAGTAGACAAACTCATATTAACGGAAGTACCAAAATGCTCTACCAATTGCTAGATCTCATTTGTATTTGTGGATGTTTCAGATTCTACAAACCACAAGTCACTTTGAACATACAAGACAAATTTATTACCAACTGTGATGTTTGCCTGCAAGCTGCCACATAATTACTGCCTGATTGCAAGTTGTGTTATGAGTTTCTGAGTATTTACCAAGACGGTCACTGCCCAAAGAGATTTAAGCTGGCAATGGTCTGTACAATTTTACTAGAGGAAAAGCTTTTTTAAGGGGTTGTTGCCCTCTGTCATTCAGAGGAATGAACGTGCCTGCTTCATTAATCCTGAAGGACTACACTGTAAGTTATGTTCATCAAGTGACCCATCTTAAAGAAGAACAGAAAACCCAACATTTTCCAGAGTTCTTCCAATCTTGTTTTTAAAAATCAGACTATTTCATTAACACAGGTTACAAAGTGACCTCACTAATTATAAAAACAACTGAAAGGGCAACACCTGAAGCACAGAAAGAACAAGTAGGTAGCGAACAGCAGAGACCTCTGAAACTGGCTGTGTTTCTGAAGACATGATAAAATAGAATTATGCCTTGCAGAATAGCCTATATTAAAAAAAAAACAAACTATCATTTCACTTAAAAGTGGCTTACGTTCGGAGGATTTTTTTACTTCTCTTTAAACTTCAAGGCAACACCATACTATAAAATCAAATAGAGAGGCAATATTTTATCTTTACATAGCTTGTGACCAGCTCTAAACCTGACCAGGTGCACCAAAGTCAACCATATCCAAACTTTGTCTTAACCTTAACCTGCTTATGTTAAGACAGCAGGCGAGTGGAAGCTACTCTGACATGAAGATACCCCTCTTTTTCGTACAATCAAGACACTCCCCACCCCCCACCCCCAAATTAATTCAAAATGCTACATGAGTGTCCCAAATAATGAGGAAGTGCTAGTCAAGCTGAAGTGTAGAGAGTGAGCATGGAAACAACAGCAGATCTCAGAGCAAGACTACTGGTTTCAGCCACCACTACCTAAGACATCTTGGAAGCAGCAAACCAAATGAAACTTTGTTAGTTTTGTTCTGTTACAAAGGAAGAAGCCACATAAAACAAACCTTCTCATCCCAAAATAAGCTCAAGCAAAAACTATCATGATTTATGATACATTTATAGTGCAAATAGAACTGCATCTGAGAGGACAGGTTTAAAGAAAGGACAAATCCTCTGTCCTTTTTAAGCATCAGTGTTTTTATCATACAATGTTGTCCTTGCCTAGATGAATTCACTTAAAACAGCTACTCTTACTGGACAAGTAACTTCACACTCCAGACTGTTACTGGCTGTCCCATACAATTTCAGAGTTCAAAGATTTACTTCCACTTGAAACAGCCTTTTCACTCTTAAGTTCACCGAGTCCAATAAACACTAGCAGCAATCCACAGCCCTTGCCAAAAGTTGTTCAACTATTATCCTGGCCCATTTGTTTGCTCGTGTCCCTACAACATAATTGCTTTCCACCAGCCAAAATGCATGCACTGTAAGACATCAAAACAAACTAAGGCTCTAGTTTTTCTAACCGAAAACTAAGGAGAAAAGAGAAGGAAAAAAAAAAAAAAAAAAAGAGAGAGAGTTTATTTTCAGCAGGATGACATAGAATCATAGAATGGCTTGAATTGGAAGGTACCTTAAACCATATAGTTCCAATACCCCTGCTACAGGCAGGGAGAATTCCCACTAGACCAGGTTGCTAAAGCCTCATTCAGGCTGGCCTTAAAACACTTTCCAGGGATAACGCATCCACAACTTCCCACAGCAACCCATTCCAGTGTCTCACCACCCTCACAGTAAAGAGCATCTTCCTAATCTAAAACTACCCTACTCTAGATTAAAACCATTGCCCCTTGTCCCATCACCACATCACACAGGAATAGCATCCCCAGCCTTCCCACAGGCCCCCTTTAGGTACTCTTAAGGGTGCCATAAGGTCTCCCCAGAGCCTTCTCTTCCTCAGGTTGAACAGCCCAACTCTCCCAGCTTGTCCTCATAGGAGAGGTGCTCCAACTGCCTGTCCATTTTTATGGCCCTCCTCTAGACCCTCTCCAACAGGTCCATGTCCTTCTCATGTTCTACAACCCAGTTTGCTGTGTGGCAGCACAAGCTAGCACAAAGATAGAATACTGCAGAGGAAGTAATAAGCAACTGGGATGTAAAATGGGTTGGACTTCAATAACCTGGCTGACTTGCTCCCACTTATGCCATTTCTATTATTATTAGTTTTAGAAAAGCTAGCCATCCTATCAGGGACAGGGAAGGACAGAGACAGTTGCTTCTTTTGGCAACAGTTGCATGCTATGTCTGTTCCCACAACCAATATAATATAAAGTAAAACCTTGATTTTAGTGCCACATCTGCTTTCATTTCTCTTTCATTTTTCATGGATAAAATTCCTTCTTCCACTATATTTTTTATTATTATTTCTCACATAATGAAGTCAATTTCAAATGAAAGGTCTCTGTTAACACTTTTTTAGTCAGGGGGCACCAATGTAATTGATTCATCTAGATCACAGGATCACAGAATGTTAGGGGTTGGAAGGGATTCAAAGAGATCATCAAGTCCAACCCCCCCGCCAGAGCAGGACGACATAACCTATCTCAGGTCACAGAGGAATGCACCCAGATAGGCCTTGAAAGTCTCCAGAGAAGGAGACTCCACAGCCTCTCTGGGGATCCTGTGACCCTTAGAGAAAAGAAGTTTACCCCTGTGTTGAGGTGGAGCCTCCTGTTCTGCATCTTACACCCATTGCTCCTTGTCTTATCACAGGGAGCAAGCGAGTAGAGCCTGCTGTCCCCCCCAGCCCTCAGATATTTATAAACATTTATTAAATCCCTTCTCAGCCTTCTCTTCTCCAGACTAAAAAGTCCCAGGTCCCTCAGCCTCTCCTCATCAGGTAGTGTTTGTTCCAGTCCCCTAATAATCCTTGTAGTCCTCAGCTGACTCTCTCAAGTAGATCCCTGTCCCTCTTAAAACAGGGGAGCCCAAAACTGAACACAGTACTCGAGATGGGGTCTCACCAAGGCAGAGTAGATCTAAGAATATTCTCTGTAAAATTTACTCCTTGCCTGACACAAAAATGGAGATTCTAGTTTTATTAAATAGACACTATGACATATGCCACCTTTGGTGCAGGACTTCTTCCCATGCCCATATTCTAGTCACACGGGCTTCTCACAGAGTCTCCATTCTGCCTTTATTAATCAAACAAAGCTCAACAGCAGCAAATGCAACATTCTGTATCTGAAACAATATAGGCTAGAAAACAACTTTACAGAGAAACATCCGAGTGTGCTGGTAGACAGGGAGCTGAAGAGTCAAGCAGCTTATCCTCATAGCAAGAACTCTGTGCATTAGGCTATATTAACAGAGTTGCAGCCAGCAGGTGTAGGAAAGTGATTTAGACATCTCAGAGCTCCTCACCCTGTGTCCAGTTTTGACAGATCAAGACACTGACATAGGGAGTAGGAGAATAGGATGAATGAGGAGAGGCTGAAAGAATTGACCTTGTTCAGTTTTAAAAAGACTAAAAATGGATGGGAGCTTTGTCCTCTTCAACTACTGAACAGCACTATACACAGAAAAGAGAGACAGAAGTACCCCAGGAGATTAGCAGCAACTGCCACAAGCTGCAATACCAAAAATTCCAATTTGTCATCACGAAAAAGTGAAAAATAAAAAGTAGAAAATTACTGTGAGGGTGGTTATACTGTGACAGAGGCCCAGACAGGCGTCTAGGAGGATCTTCACCTTTTCACATACTCAAAACTAGTTTAGATAAAGGCTATGAGCCACCTGAAAGTTAACCTTGCTTTAGGAGGGAAGAAGAGGAGAAGGAATGCTGGACCAAGATGACATATATTATTGTCTAATTACCTAGTAATTTCCTTTTATATTACATATAATCCCAGTTACAATGGGCAAGTGCTGCCTTAGTAACCCAAAACTGCTTCATGTGGACAGTCTCTGAAAACAGCATGGATAATCCTGATGTTCCTAATCCTTAACAACGCAAGGGAAACCAGCTCAAATTTCCAGAATCCCCGTGTTGCAGCATGGCACAAAATTCAGGACTGATTTCTTTCTTGCCTTTTATTGTACACAGCACTAAGATACAAATGGAAGAGAGAAGCGATGCTTAATCATACACACAGTGATTATCCACAGTCCTCTCGAACCAAAGCGGCCTTTGGCATCACATTTCACCAGCTCCATGCACGCCATGACAGGATCAGGATCAGCCAGGTATGGCATCTCTGACCGCAGAGCTCCATCACCCTGCCGGCCACCTTTCCGCGGCCTGAGTGGCCCAAATACCACCGGACGGGAGGAGACCAACATAGAGGCCGCCCTGCTCACGGCCTGCCAGCACCACCGCGGCCACCACAGCCTGGCGCCCCGCAGCCCTGCCCGCCGCTCTCTCGGGCCACGCTGACTCCTCCCGCCCAGCCTTCCCAGGGCTGCCATCCCCGGATCCGCCGGCTTTGAGAGGAGGCGCGGGGCCACCACACCCGGACTGCCTGGGCGGCGGGCCGGCGGCACCGTGAAGAAAGCGGCAGAACCACCACCCCGCACTCACGCTCCTCTTACCCGAATTTACCGCCAGCGGCGCCGCCATCTTGGAGAGCGGGAGACGCGATGGCCCCGCCGCCACCTGAGGAAGGGCCACCGGCAGCCCGGGCTGCCCACCGCGGCGCCTCCCGACGAGAGAGGCACCGTCCCGCCAGCGCCTCTAGCCGCGAAGGGCGGGCAGCAGGTCCTACGTTTTCCCCCTTTTCCGGTTTTGGGGCAGCCTCGTTAGCGAAAGTTAACGAACGGTCGTTCGCGCGGCTCCGGCAGGGGCAGGCCGACGCCAGAAGCCCTGCGCCGTGGGCTGACGGGAGTTGTAGTGGCGAAGGAGCACGGATCCGCGCATTGTCCTGTGGCTGAGGCGACCGCGCGTTTTTCTGGCGCAAGGTGCAGTTTGATAGTTCACGGTGTCCGTCGGCTTCGTGGTCAAACCTTTCCGAGGTGGCTGCGGAAAAGGAGGACTACCGGAATTCGGCCTTCTCATGTTCACTTCTCCGTTGTGAATAACAACATTACCTCTATGTCTGGGAGATGTGAAGGGATTGAGACCTGCCTTGCCAAGAAAAACTCGGGGGTAATGGCAGATAAAAAGTTGGACATGAGCCAGCAGTGTGCGCTTGCAGCTCTCGAAGTAAATCATACTTTCAGCTGCATCAGGAGAAGGATTGCCAGGAGGTCAAGGGAAGTGATTCTCCTTCCCTGCTCAAGCTCTTGTGAGACTACAGCTGGAGTACTGTGTCCAGCTCTGGAGTCTTCTGTACAAAAAAGACATGAACCTGTTGGAAAGGGTCCAGAGAAGGGCTGCAAAAATGATCAGAGAGATGGAACACCTCTCCTGTTAAGAAAGATTGAGAGTGTTTGGCTTGGTCAGTCTGGAGAAGAGGTTTTGGGGAGACCTTATTGGAGCCTTTCAATACTTAGAGAGGGTCTATTAGAAGGATGGGGATAATCTTTTTAACAGGACCTGTTGTGACAGAACAAGAGGTAATGATTTTAAATCAAAGGAAGGTAGCTCTAGAGTAGATGGAAGACCTTTTTTGGTTTTTTTAATGTGGGTGGCAAAGCAGTGGCCAAGGTTGCCCAGAGAGGGGGTTAGAAGCCCCATCCCTGTAAGCGTTCAAGGCCAGGTTGTACATGGTTCTGATCAACCTGATGTAGTTAAAAACATCTCCACTCGCTTCAGGAGGCTTGGACTAGATGACCTTTACAGGTCCCTTCCAACACAAAACATTTTATGATGAGTTGGTTTCTTTTTTCCACTTCCTTTCCTATATTATGCTGAAGGAAGTCTTTGCTTCCTGGCCCTGCCTTGTAGGTGGTGTTCACTGAATAAGGCAAAATGCCTTGAGTCAGATGCTGCACCAGGTGTTTAATACAGTTTTCATTTTAGTGGGGAAAAAAAAGCTTTAACAGAATGGTTTCAGGTTCTGTGATTTCAAATTGACATCTTAAAAAAAATAAGTAATGAGTAAATGTTTCAGTGATGGATTATCCTTATTTGAAATACAGATAATTAAACCATCACTAATCATTAAAATCAGTAAACTGTCTCTTGGCCAATTTTGCTAGCAGGTGTGTGCGATTTAAAACTCAGGTTTATCAAGCTTCAATTGGTGAGCTACGGTTTGCAATCTTGTAAGAAAATAAAAGCAGCCCTAAATTGAAGAAAGCTGTATGGAAATCTCAGGTATGTGCAAGAAAAGGGACAAGAAATGAAGAAACGCAAAAAGGGTATTTGTGCATGTTTGTATATGGAACTAATGAACAAATATGGGATACTTCTAAGATACTAAAATCCGAAGTCAATTTACCACCCTCTGTCCCAGAAGTAATCAATTCTCCTCCAAAAATTCCTTTCTGTATTACCTTTAAGAAAAAAGATTCCATTAAAAGTACGTATTCATTTTTAGTGCCAATAGTTTCCCCTCTTGAACTTTATTAAAACAATATTTCATGTTTGCAACCCCATGTCCAATGAACTAGACCCATAGGAAATTGGCAAAATGACTATCTTTGCTTTTCTAGATCTTCCCTATAATGGGATTGCAAAGGAGGCAATATATAGAGAGCAGTAGGCCTGGGGTTAGAGTGAATTGGCAGGGCAGCTATGAGGAAAAAAAAGACACAGTAACTGTCTCAAGGGTTAGTCAAAAAAAAAAAGAAAGAGAAAAGGAAGTTTTTAAAGGGAGGGGTGAACTCTGTCCTGTCAAGAACAGTTCAACAGATGAATCCATTCTCATTGATTTGGCTTAATTTGTTTGTTTAGGGCTCCTATTTCCTTGAAAACTCCCTTTTCCTGGTCTTAGCAATGAACTAGAGCAGACCTATTGCAATGAGAATGATAGACAGTGACTTACGTGTTTTATTGCAGGAAAAGAAGAGTGCCAGGCAAGAAGTGGCATCAGAAAATAAGTGAAGTTACTTCACAAGCAGCAGAACTAAAGCAACCTTGGTAGCTGGGTATGGCATTCCTGTGTACCTGTCACTGTGAAGCTCTGCTCCTACACTGCCTGTGTGCCACCCCTGGACCCATGACTGTGAAAGGCAAGTATTGTGGTAAATTTGGAGATGCATGTACTGATCACCTGGCCACAGTAAACATGCTGCACAGCTTGAGGTTTTGCTTCAGCCTTTCCAAACACAGAGATCCAAATTTTGATCTTTTTCCATTACACATTCCCTGATTTTAACAAAGTTTCATAGAATCATTAAGGTTGGAAAAGACCTCTAAGATCTTCAACTCCCAAGACCACCATGGCTATTAAACCATGTCCTAACATGCCATGTCCACACAATTCTTGAACACCTCCAAGAATAGTGACCACTGCTTCCCTGGGCAGCCCATTCTAATGCCTGCCCACTCTTCCAGTACAGTTTTTTTTCCTAATATCCAATCTAAACCTATCCTGATGCAACTTGAGGCCATTTCCTCTTGTTGTGTTGCTAGTTCATTGGGAGAAGAGATACTGATCCCCTCCTCACTACAACCTGCTTTCAGGTAGTTGTAGAGAGCAGCTAATCTTTGTGAGAATGTAAGTTTTTAACCCTTTGATCAGGTTAGGTTGGAATTGGTCCAGGAATTATAACAGGTTCAAAAGTTACTGAAAAAAATTGGCAGATAGAGTGAAATATCCTAACCTTGTTCCTTATGAATCAACATTTACAAAATATATAAATGGAAATGTAGAAATAGGTAATAATTTTTTTAAAAGCATTTCACAGTCATTAAGAGCTGTCATACGTCTTTTGGCAGTCAGATGCAGCCAGATTGAACATACTTTATTTTTTGTCTTTGAATCTCTGTTGGAGGAAAAAATCCTTTCTAACCACTGCAGATTTAATATTTTAAATTTCCAGATAATTCTGTCCTCTCTTTGCCAATTTGCCAATGGTCACATAGCAACATGGAAAAAAAAAAAACCACTCTGAAAAGAGTGGATGGAATGGGGTATATCATTGGGCAACTGAACTTCAGAAGAAAAATACCACATTTAGCTCCAGCTGCGCAGCATTTATTACACTCCTTCTCTGTCAGCAATGTGATATTTTAATGCAAAATAGTTGTGACAGTACAGCTCCTAGTATGGATGAAGTAAAAGCGGTATCTAGACACACCATAGCATGCATTCTGCACATACTTATGTTGGCTTAACTGCCTCCATCCATGCTTTGATGAGCAGGCAAGTCCATGAATAGTAATCCTTTACTTATTCTCCCTTTATTTGCTACTCTTTAATTGAGGATCTTATTGTTTACCCAGGATCAGTGACTGGTTTGGGAGACTGTTTTTGCCAAGTCACTCTATGGAAAGAATACCTCATTCCTCTTCCTTACAATAGTCCTCCAGAACAGCTGGGTTCAGCGAGGGACACTGGCTTCTTTCATCCTTAATTACTAGACAGAAATCTGTGATGTATCAAAGGCAGACTTACACTAAATACCTGGGATGGATATTATTTCTTCTTGATTCCAAGGAAGGGCGATCCCAAATCACCTGTAGGGTAGCAAATTCTGCTTCTATTGTGAGAGACCTTAATGTAAGAGATGTTATTTTCTGTAAGTGGAAATAACTACTAGTAATAACTAACTAACATGAGCTGCACAATGGGAACCTGGGTTTTTTTATTAGATTATCTAGGTTGTTTGTGATGTGCTACAGGTGTAACATTGTTAATTTTAATAATAATTTAGTCACTGCACTTCATAGCCAAGTCACGTATCAGGATACAAAGATAGCAATTATGATGATATTGTCTATTTTCTTTACATTTTATTATGATCAGGAAGAGCCATTATTAGCCAAAAAATCTACTATTCAAATGCCCAGGAGGCCATGCTTAATTTCCTACCTTTGCTCTTGAATGTCATTGTGATCATATCCTGCCTGATAGAGTAAACTGAAAACTAAAAGGCTGTTCTGCATTGCAGCTGAGAAAGGTGCTGTGTAGAATTGCATCTACATAAACAGACCAGCCTTCACTTTGTGAAATATGCCCAAAAAGCATTTCAGGCTACTGATTAGACCATAAAACTTCCTTGAGTGCTTTTGACTGACACTAACTCAGTGCATCTCAGCTTACTGGTCTGTAAAAATGGGTATAACATTTCAGGCAGGCCTGGAATGTCAATCAACTGGTTCTTTAGCCTGGTCCCTTTTGAACAGAGAAAGAGAGTGGTTTGTTTTTTTTTTTAAGTTAATGGAGTAAAATCCCCTGAATTCTCTTACTATGCTAATTGTCCTGAAAACTTGGTAGCTAGCTATGGTCCTGCCTTTCTTTCATTATCAAATCTTAGACTTTTCCCCTTGATGATTTTCAGCAAAATAACTTAGTAATTTCTCTGTTTCCCATCCTAAATATTTCTGCTGTCACCACGGTGTCTAAGCTCGTCAGAGAAACTGTAAAACTTGTTGCTAGTTTGGGTAAGTGGTTTATCCAGTCCAAGACAACAAAGAGCTAAGCATTCTCAAATTTATATCAATAGCTTCCTCGGGGTCTAGGAACAAGAGGAGAGATGAGCGGCAACTACTGCCCTTCCTGTGTAGGTGAGGACAATTATTGACTGTAGGCATCTGACCAAAAGCAAATGTCTTCCTAAACAGTATCAGTAATTTTCCTGCTTGACAGTTGTGTCTTTATGATCCCTGTTCAGGCTTCAGAGGTAAAATGAACATACTGTTCTTGGCCATGTGATGTACTGCAAGTTAATTTTTTCCTAATCCCTGCTTTGGGGCCCTTAGAGCTATCTGTCTTGTTAATCTTCGTTCTCTATCCTGAAATGAAGATTTGTCTTTTTTGTGATAATTTCTCTATTCAGTCTCTAAAGGGAGTGAAGCAGTTACTAGGCCAGGAGATAATCTGATTATTGCAACGATGTAGCTGCTGGTAATTGACAACAAGAGGTGGAGAAACATAAAATAGGGAAAGGGATGGAAAGACAAAGTGTGAGCAAAGTAGAGATATTTGATATAGAAAGTAGAAGTGTTGGCACATCAGTTGCCTTACTGATGTCCATTCTGTTCAGTGATTTCCATATCAGATTTGCAGATGGTTAATGTTTTTACTAGTTGCTAGTCCTGCAAATTCAGGCTTCATCCTGAAATGCACACTGAGCACTTCCCATCCCCTGTCCCTTGTCCTATCACTACATGCTCTTGTAAAAAGTCCCTCTACAGCTTTCTTGTAAACTCATTTAGGTGCTAGAAGGCTTCTATAAAGTCTTCCTGGAGTCTTCTCTTCTCCAGACTGAACAACCCCAACTCTCTCAGCCTGTCTTCATAGGTGAGGTGCTCCTGCCCTTTGTGGCTCTCTCTGGACCCACTGAAGCTAGATCTATGTCTTTCTTACACTGGAAGCCCCAGAGTTGAATGCAGTACTCCAGGTGAGGTCTGATGAGAAGAGAGGGGGAGAATTAATTCCCTCAGCCTGCTAGCCATGCTTATTTTGATGCAGCCCAGAATACAGTTGGCTTTCTGGGCTACAAATGTGCATTGCCAGGTCATGTTGAGCTTCTTGTATAGCAGCACCCCCAAGTCCTTCTCCCCAGGGCTTCTTCCAGCCTGTATTTATGCTTGGGATTGCTCCAGCCCAAGTGCAGGACCTTACACTTGGTCTTTCATGGCCTTTATGAACTTCATGAGGCTGGTGTGGGCCATCTCTCAAGCCTGTCAAAGCTCCTCTGGATGGTATCCCTTCTCTCCAGCATATTGACCACACCACAGGTGATAGTACAGGATATGGGAGAGAAAGAGTCTTGACAGCCAATCCAAGCTACACTGGAAGAGATCATTACTTAATACTTACAAATTGAGTAAATGTGGTATGGGAATGAGTGACACTCAGGACAAAGGGCAGTTCACAATGCCATCACTACTGCAATGTAAAATCGCTCCACAAATTATACTACCATTCTGTTAATAATCTTACCAGCACTGTCCACTTCTTTGGAGTTCTCTGGGTACAAAATAAGAAGCTCCTGTGCACCAAAGATGTGTGCAGAATTTAGGTTGTGCACTTCTGACAGCCAGTTAATGAAATACTTTCCCTGGCCTGGTACTCTGAGATATATTATTTGAGGAAAAACCCTGATTGAATAGGCAGCATAAAAAAGGATTTGCTTTTTTGCTCCAGTCTGTTGTCTTGTTGAAGTTTCCTGAGGATCAGGGAGAATTATCCTTAGGAACAAGAATCTGAACGACATGGACTGAACAAATCCAATTTCTGGAATAGGCAACCATATTAACTGGATCTGGTGTCAAAATACTACACTGTAAGTCATGTGTCTGTTAAAGTCTCCTCCTGCCTTATTTGGTTATGACTGTGCTGCAGAAGGGTAATGAGAAGCAATATTAGCTGTTCCAAATTAATGGAGTAATTGTTGAGAGCACATGTTCCATAACTCTTACCAAGGTGACACCTCAGACATTGGAGCACTAAACTATATTATGTGCTTGAGTGATCAAGGCTGGAGTTTATGGCTTATGCTTATTTGGTTGCTTGAGCAGAACAGTGAAAAACTTTATCTTGTGTGCAGGTTTTTTAGTTGCTTGGCAAATATAACCCTCATATCTTTCTTCTAGATGATGTCAGATGGTCAAAATTTGTTTTCCTTATCATTCAGGAACATTCCTATTCTAAATCAGAGAAAGCTAAGTCTCAGTCTTTAAAATGCAGTGGTTAAAAACACCTGGTCAGCCAATCTGAACCCTCTAAGAAAATGAGACCTAAGCAATGGGGAAAACAAAATTCTCAGTTAATTGTGTGTGTCTGTAGATGTCCAGTATGGTGGAACAGTAATCCTTTAGGTCCTTCTGCAAGCCAAAACTACTACTATTGTGGATTTACTTCAGTGGAATTATAATGAAGCATACCTAGGAGAATAGTTCACCTAGAGTTAATAACCTATTGAAAGCATACTAAAAGAAATACTGATTTGAACAGAGATTCCAAGGTCAAGACCTGCATTCATCTTTATGGTTGGTATCTGCATAAAGGGTCAGGCCAGTTATCTTTTAAGTTGACAGCAGCACATTATCATTATGATCTCGGGTAGCTTTACATCCTGTGCTCTCTCTTTACAAACGGCAATCAATATTTGCTTGGAAATAACACTCAGTGTGTGTCACTCGGCTGCATTCCTGGCCCTATTAACAATAGAATCTTGGTTTTGTCATGCATCACTCTCAGTCTTACTTAATGCACACTCTGTCTGCAGAGACTAGGACTTGTGCTGAGGTTCAGCCCAGGAGAAGCTTGAGTCATTCGGAGACACCGAGGAAAATATTTGCCTGGAGGTGTATTTAGACTATAAGGACATAAAGCTATGAGAAACCCCTAAGAATTAGGTGGCCTCATTTTTAATGAATATTTAATTGCACCTTTTGGGTGGCTTAGTTTGACATTGTTTTATACTGATAGATGATAAACATGTCCAATAAGAGAGTCCAACAGAGAGCTACAAGGATAATTAGAGGACTTGAACACCTCCTATGAAGAAAGAGTGAGAGAGATGGAGCTGTTTAGTCTTGGGAAAAGAAGGCTGAGAGAGGATCTTATTAATGTCTATAGATATCTGAGGGGTAAGTGTCAAGATGAAGGTGACAGTCTCTTTTTGGTGGTTCCCAGGTGGTGGACAAGGGTACAAGCTGGAACCTAGGAAGTTCCATCTGAACTTGAGGGGAAAATTCTTTACTGTGAAGGTGCCACAGCACTGGAACAGGCTGCCCAGGAAGGTTGTGAAGTCTCCTTCTCTGGAAACTTTCAGAAACTGCCTGGGTTTGTTCCTGTGTGGCCTGCCTTACGTGATCCTGCTTTGGCAGGGCCATTGAACTAGATGATCTCTAGAAGGCCTTTTCAACCTCTAACATTCTCTGTTTCTATGATTCTGTGTTTAAACCTGTGACTTCCTAGCGCTTTTCAGAAATTCTTGTGTCAATTTTGAAGTGAAATCCAAACAGCATCATAGGAAAGATTAATGCCTCCCTTTCACTGGAGGAGTTCACTTCACTTGCTGAGGTTGTGAGAGGCTTCTTAAGTTCTGCCTCCCCAGATTAACATACATCTCCTACCTTCAATAAATGTCGGACTTTGGCGTTGTATGCTCTCACTCTCTCACTGGCGACACTTCACTTTGCAAATACAAAGTTTCAACAGATACGGAACTGAAACCTGCCAGGGAGCAGGGTAGAGATAATCTCACCATTCAAAAAACTAAATTAACCACCAGGCAACGAATATTTCTCCTGTGATTTGTCTTAATGATTAAGTCTTTTGGACAAAAGCATCAGCATCAACCATAAGAATGGAAGGAAGCATAATCCCAGGCCTTCAGCTGTCTAGAATTCTTGCTTAAGTAATGTGAGACTTTCTGCCTAGGCCACAAAGAATTATAAGTTGACTGCTACTTTGGAGAGTTCTTGAAACCCTAAGCCATATGTGAAAGGGGGCATCAGCTCTAAACCTGACCAGCAATAGCCTTTTTTTCCTTACAGATATTCCGGACCAAGACAATGTATATTCTAAAGGTGGTGAGGTTTTTTTGTCTGATTTCAGCAAGAACAGAAGCATGTTTTTATTACTATTGATCAGAGCTACTCGTAATACCTTCTGGTTTGTTTGCCTATTCAGATTAATTGGTGGGTCACATAGCCCTCGTGCTCTCACTAAACTGAATTATTGTCTGAAAGTTGTTTCTTTTCTCTTTCTATTCAGAGCTTCATAAAATAATGATCCAACTTTACTTGACACTTTCATGCATAATACCAAAAAAAGGACTTTCTGAGGACTTCATCTCCCTTTAGAGCTAACAGCTTTCCACACTGCTAGTTCATAACCTCCTTCACTTATCTTTAAATACTATGCAAATAGACAGAATGAAGAGGCTAGTATTACTTGTTGGTATTTAAAATTAAGGGGGGGAAATAAGGGAACAGCAAGTACTCACTTTTTGTTATGAACTGGTTGATTCATGACATGCAGAACTGTTTTATCCAAAGGTGAGGGGGACATAACATGCCTAAAGTGGTTCTATCTATCCTCTTAATTCCTTAGTTATCTGAGATAAAAGATACCAATTAAAAGTGAATACTAAGATTTCTAAGAAATTACATTTCTCAGGATACGAACCAAGTGCATTTTTTAGAGTTTTGGTTGTCCAGTGACATCAACAATTAGAAGGTAATGCCTAGCAAAACTCAGTTGGCCCATTATGCTCTGCTTTGTACAGGTGTACAACAGAACCATTTTTTACCATGAGAGTAGTGGAACACTGTAACAGGTTGCCCAGGGAGGTGGTTGAGGCCCTGTCCTTGGAGATACTCAAAATGAGGGTCAACGGGGCTCTAGGCAGCCTGATCTAATGAAGAATGTCCCTACCTACAGCAGGGAGGTTGGAGTAGATGACCTTTGGAGGTCCCCTCCAACCCAAACCATTCTATGATTCTATTCTCTCAACAGTTTTACCTCACATTTTGAAACTTGCATTCTTTGTTTCTTCTCTTTTACTTTTCTTGGAAGTAATACTATTGCTATTTATTTTTAAACAAAATCTATAGGCATATTTTCACTTACATTACTAAGTTAAGTTATGCTTGGATTTTTAACTCTGTCTCAGAGATGGAAAAATAACTCCCTTGTCTTAACTAAGACCTCAGCTGAGACAAGTTACTGTTTGTTTACCTGTCCTGAGGTGAGGAGGTATGACTTCACTCTAGTGAGAAAAGGTCTGAGGGTGCTTCCTCTGATTTCTGTGCCTTTGAAGTAGGCCTGCGATGAGTCAAGATATATACTGCTCAGAAGAATGAGGAAAGATTACTCAGAAGGAAGAAAGTCCAGTGTCTGGATTCCTGTCTGCAAAGAGGAGGAGCAAAGAAGCAAGCAACCAACAACTCATTTTCTGCCCATCCCTGATTTTAACTGGGTCTTTTTATCCAAATAAGAAGTAGCTGCCTACCCACTTAACACTCATGCTCTGCTGTTTCTGCACTGGAGAGGGAAGAAAGTGATGGCCCACCATGTTGACTGAATGATTGGGTTGCCTTTGAAGGAAAGCAAAACTGTCCATAGACTTCTGACAGAACCTCCTGTTAGGCATCACTCAGTGCATCTTACTCTGCTGTACACCCCTGCTCTCTTCTCTCAGGAGAGTCTTCGTTACCTGCTATTCTGCTTAGTCATAGCTTTACCCTGAAGTATTTTCAAAATTTATTCCAAGAGATTAAACATGGAAGATTCTGGATACGTTTGGTTGACTCTGGTGAGTATCTACCTTTTTTCACTGTGTGTATGTTATCATAATACTGTGCCTAGTGGATTTCACAGTG
Source organism: Eubucco bourcierii (assembly GCA_013396675.1). Lineage (NCBI taxonomy): Eukaryota > Metazoa > Chordata > Aves > Piciformes > Ramphastidae > Eubucco > Eubucco bourcierii. Next base: position 171,345 of record VWZE01025050.1, on the reverse strand, counting down.
TAGATCTAACACTCAATACGGACATCCTGTGTGGAAAACTTGCAGACTGGAACCATCTTTCCAAGAAGGTGAGTTTTCACTGGCCTCAGGACAAGTTGCAAATGCTCACCTGTTTTGAAAATCAGGCTACTTTCAGGGGATCTCATGCAAATAAAAATATCTGCAAGTTTTGACAGGTTTCACTTTTAGACATGATATTGCTAGTTGGAAGAAATACTGCTAAACGTGGACTAAAACCACCCAAAGACCTCAGCATATCCTTTCTTCTCCCTATTTCAGTCCAACACCTGTGCAGTACATTTTAAGGCCCAGCATACAGTGAGTTTGCATAAAATAAATTCTATATACTGGTGGCACATCTGTTGTGAAGCTTGCCATGCAAAAATTTATTTAGATTTCCCAAGTGTGATACCAATAAGAGAGTAAGGAGATGAAAATAAAAGTAAGCTAAAGTCAAAATCAGCACATGATTTACATGGTTTAGCAAAATACTGCTTCTATCAGAGGCTGACTGGCTACAGTTTAAATTAACCTATTCAAGAATTAGAGGCAATTTATCATTCCTTAAAATCCCAAGTGCTAGACTATTAGGACTAAAACAAGCTTAAGTCTACCCAGGGCTTTAATCCTACACCTGGGCTGTCAGCAGGAAATTCTCCTATTCATGCAGTAATGTGCTAATTATTTTTAAATGTTGCAGTAAAAATTTTAAATGCATATGAAAGAATGAAAACTATATATTAAAACAGAAAGTTATCTACCATCCTTTAAGTGCTTAAGAGCCATATAATATGGTCAAGATACCAACCTGGTCTCTGCTCCCCCTGGACGTGATCCCTGCTCTTAGTAGCTCTCAGCCTGGCCCAATCATGCAGGAGGGAAGATCACAGTATCGCAAGGGTTGGAAGAGACCTCAGAGATCATCAAGTCCAAGATGGAGCAGAAGAGAAAAGATTGCAGCACAAAGCACAACCTTTGCTTTGCCAACATGTCAAGCACAGGCTGTTAAGAAGAGAAAATGTTTTCTGTCGGAATATGAGGGCCCAATTTCTCTGTACAACAAGCACATCTATGTCACACAGAGTCTCGGTTATGGTGCTGCCTATATGCAAGACTGATCTTATTATTCTGAGATCTCTCATTTGTCATCATTACAGTCAGATTCCTGCAGCTCCCTAGGAAACATTCATATTTCTGATTAACAAATGCAGTGACTTTCCTATTTAATCTATTATTTTGCCTATCTAACCTACCTAATTTCAGGCTTGTCTCTTTACTGCCATTATTTATATGGCATAAAATTAGCTGTGGTAGCTCCTTTGACAAAAGGAAGTAGATCTGTCTGGAAAAATGCAAGATTGCAGCTGAAACTTGGCTAGTGCAACATATTTACAAGCATTAAAGTTCACCCCAGCCCTTTAGCACAGAGTTGCATGCTCTTGACAGGTGAGCTGTCATCATACCTGCTCTGCACAGGACGCAAGATCCAATGAAATAAACTCAGGGGCAATTCTCGTAACTAACAGTTCCTGTTTGTATGGCAGCCATGGAATCAATAGGAGCAAATATTACATTTTCTCAAGTCGTGCACTTTTTTATTTCATCTCAGCAAATCCCATATGGCCAAGGCATTTTTATAAGAATGTGAGCAATTTGGAACTCTGTGGAAAATGCTGAGTGTTGTCAGATGCAGGCAGAGGGGAGAAGAGAAGAAAATGCATTCCTTTGAACACTCTAATATAGAAGCCAATTAAGGAATACAACAATAATGAGCAATCATTCTCTCTCATAATGTATGTTGTGCTTTAAAGAGCTGGTAGTGGACTCCCTGAAAACATTAACACGTGATTGAATGAAGTCCTGTCCACACAGGAATGTTACTTCAAGTATTTTTGATGAGCTGGCTTGAGTGCATTTGCAAAGATTGTTTTAAAGTGACTGGGCTTTCTTTTTTGCATGAATGAAACTCAGGCTTGCAACCCCACACCCGTCAGCTAGGAGCTGCAACAAGCTCATGAGAAGGTTCTGTCCATTTGTAAATCATTTTCCCTCGTTCTCTGATGTGATAAGCTTTACACTGTCTGGCCCCTGAGTGCCACTTTCTATTACAAGATCATCTGGATTACACATTATCTTGGTGAATGCTAATGGCTTCCTTTGCAATTCCAGTCTGTGTGTGTCCCCCCAGATTCATACCATTTTTAGAGCAGCACCTCTTTTCCTCCCCTCATATTGTCTTGTAATTCATGTTGTGCTTAGTCCTGCACTTGGGTCACAACAGCCTCATGCGATGCCGCAGGCTTGGGGCAAAGCGGCTGGAAAGCTGTTGGGCAGAAAAATACCTGGGGGTGCTGGTTGACAACTGGCTGAACTTGAGCCAGCAGTGTGCTCAGATGGCCAAGAAGGCCAAGAGCATCCTGGCCTGGATCAGCAACAGTGTGGCCAGCAGGGTTAGGGTAGTGATTGTCCCCTTCTACTCAAGAGTGGTGAGAACACACCTCAAATACTATGTTCTGTTTTAGAAGAAAGACATGGAGGTGCTGGAACATGTCCAGAAAAGGGCAGCAAAGCTGGTGAAGAGTCTAGAGAACAAGGCTTACAAGGAGTGACTGAGGGAACTGGGATTGTCTGAAGAAGAGGAGGCTGAGGTGAGACCTCATTGCTCTCTACAGCTACCTGAAAGGAGGTTGTAGTAAGTGGGGGTTGGTCTTTTCCCCATGATATCAAGTGCTAGAACAAAAGGAAATGGCCTGAAATTGTGATGGTTGGATATTAGGAAAATTTTATTCCTGAAAGAGTGGTCAGGCATTGGAACAGGCTGCTCCAGGAGGTGGTGTTCAAGAAATGTGTGGAAATGGCATGTTTGGACCTCGTTTAATGGGTGTGGTGGTGGTGTGGTGACGGTTGAATTTGCTGATCTTAGAGGCGTTTTCCAATCTTAATGATTCTATGATGCTATATCTAGCTCCAACTCCATGACACTGCCTCAGGTATCAGTATTTGCAAGTGTTTGCCAATTCGAATGCAAAAGAGAGACATTCCTGAGAAATGGACCACCATAAAGCAAAATAGAGCAACACAAGAGCACAAGGGATGTAAACAGGACCTCCAGGACTTCTAACTGTCCAGAAAAGGATGAACTGTGAAAGATTTCTCCATGGGAAGTCACAGTTGAACCCCAGTATTGTAACATATCTAGGTGATTTACCACAGCTGTCAGTGGATGTCATTTCAAATATGGAGTTGTAGTGCTAGTTGTTTGGGTGGTTTTGAACCACTAAAATGAAAAGATGAGGTTACAAAAATGCTGTTTAAAATCCAGTTAGGTGGTCAGGTTTAAAACGTTGTAGAGGGAAATATCAAAGCTTTTTTTTGTATTGTATCTCTGCGTCACTAAATCAAGTCGTATCTGGATGCCATCACCAGTGGTGGAAATGAGCTGTATGAACCATGAACCTCATTCCAACCATTTGGCACCAGTGTGGTTGTTGTGGTGCTCCGCAAATGAGAACTCAATCTTCTGTCTCCACCTCGTGCTGCTTGACTATGCATTTGGGCTTGCTGCCTCTCTTCCTGCCACTCAAATAACATGGCAGCACAGAGTGAGTTAAAGCGAATGCAGTTTGCAGGGCAGGCCCGTTTATTACAACAATGGATGCAGAAGAAAAAGCAAAAGCAAACATGCTTTTGGTCACAGTTTGTTCAAAGCTCTTTAGCTCCTTTCACATTTTATGAGACTAATTACTCAAATTAAACATTTCCAAATGCTGAGAATATAAGAAACTCATAATCAAATCTTTAGCAATATAACATTCTTGAGTTCAGGCCAATTGCTCTAAAGTCCGTTCCCTTCTAGTGCACATGATGCTGACCTCTGTGTGTTATAGGATATCTTAAGGCAGAGACAGCACTGCATTTTACTATGCACAGAGCAAAGCAATGCAGCCTTCTTGGTCGCTTGTCTGCATGATGTCTCTCTCACTTCTGCAGTTGAATGTATTTCATTCATATGCATATGAATATTGAAAATATCCATACATTTGTGAATAACGTGTACTAAACCTGCATGTATATCTATAGTGAAACAGAATATATTCTGTGCAATGCTACATATTCTTCTGATTTATCCACTGCCTCTTTCATTAAGACTTTTTCTCATCACTTGGATGAGAAAGGTGACTTCAAGGTAACACTGCTACAGAGGTGCATGCAGAACTGCAAACCTGAATTCTGTTACAGTTTTCCTCTCATGAGCCCAGCATCTCCTTAGGATCTAGAGCACAAGTCTTGTGAGGAGTGGCTGAGGGGTTGGCAGTTGTTCAGCCTGGAGAAAAGGAGTCTCAGGGGAGACCTCATTGCTCACTACAACTGCCTGAAAGGAGACCACAGCAAGGTGGGGCTTGCTCTCTTCTCCCAAAGAACAAGCAATAGGACGAAAGGAAACAGGCTTAAGTTGTTCCAGGAGAGGTGTAGGTTATATATTAAGAATAATTTATTCCCTGAAAGGTTTCTCAAGGCTTGGAATAGGCTGCTCAGGGCAGTGATGGAGTCCCCAGCCCTAGAGGGATTGAAGAGCTGTTTACATGTGGTGCTGAGACAAATGGTTTAGTGGTGAACCGGCAGTGCTGGATTAATAGTTGGAGTCAATGATCTTGGAGGTCTTTTCCAGGCTTTACAATTCTATAACTCTATGATTCCTTCCTTCCCATTCCAACAACAGCACAGGATTGCTACAAAAAGGAGATGTAGAGTGGGAGGCATCTTATTTTGTTACATACTGCCAGGTTCTCCGAGAACATCCATTTCCTAGGGAAGCCCAGACTAGAAAAGCAGATGAGAATGACATTCCAAAATTGAGGGAAAAAAAAAAAAACCACAACAGCAAAACAAAAAACAAACAAACAAAAAAACCCCCAACCAACAAACCCAGAAACCTGTCATCATTTGCATCATGTTTAGTGTAGAACTAACAAATATTTGCAATTTGTTTCTGGCAACTGAGACACCGTCTTGAAGAGGGACATGAGCCCTGCAAACTGCTTGATACATAAAAGATGTTTCAAAAAATAAAAGAAGGATAGGAAGGAGAAGTACAAGGATCCTGTGAATGGATTTCAACACAGGAACCAGAAGGCTAAAAAAGAGCTGAAAGGATGCTGGTGGATCAAGTAAAACATCAGGAAGATTTCCTGCAAACTAAGAAGAAGGAAAGAGACTTCTGAAAAATATTAGGATGTTACACCACAACTTCAAGTGTATCCTGAGGTTAACAACAGTAGTGGTAGCTTCCCAGATGTCCCCCCTGCACCCTTTCCAGAAATCAGGAGTGATTCCTGTTTCCATTTGCAAAGATAAGTGGACTTAGCAGGTGAGGTGCACTGTGCTGGAGTTATGCTGAGTAGGTAAAGCTTAGCATGAAAAAACTGGCTGAGGCATCCCATTAAAGTTCTTATTTTCCCCTAATGACACAAAAATATTAACAAAGATGCGTGTCTCCCATATCTTACAAAACATTTTTTTTTTCACTCCTATTTTCTCTCGTTTGAAAAAGAGCAGGGCAAATCCCTCATCCTGTCTCCCCAAGCAGCATAGACAACGACAACACCTCCTTCTCTCATGGATTTCAAACAGAACATGGTGAACATCTGCTGCTTGCAGCAAATATTGATCAGAGTGTTTTTAAGGCTCCTCCACCTGCCCTTCAATTTCCCAACAAAGCTCTTCATTATTATTCTGCAGTTACTCAGAGCAGTCATACAGTTCCATTCTCCAACACATTTGCCCCATAAAAGGCATCATTAGCCAGAGAAGCAGAAAGATGTCTGGATCTCCCAGAGCGACAGAAAGAATAGACATATGATTAACATCCGTTGCAGTCTGGGGAGCAATTCTTAGTTTTGTTGTGGTAAATAAGGCTGAATTCCAAAATAACCTGTCACCAATTATTGTATATCATTCTGCATTAATATCTGTGAACCTTCCATAATAATCAATGAGGCTTTGCAGAAGCTAGGGAAAAAAAAAAAAAATTTTTTTCCTATTTCTGAAACCTAACTTTCAGTCTGAAATGTAGATGTGTCCAGCCACTGTTTCCAGCAGAACTGGATCAAAAACTTTCCAGATCTTGAAGTATTTCCTCAGTACCAGCACATTGAAACACACATGTAATACATATTTCCAGTATACACTGGCAGATAAGCATCGATCCAGTGAGCAACAAGCCAGCTGGATTGCTGGCAAGCACTGAAGCACTGATGGTCCCTCTTGCTGATGCAGAAGTGCTGCTGTCTTGGGTTTTTGTGGTTGAACATTCAGACTGCAGTCTGTGCAAATACTTTGCAAACTTCACCATCTTGAAGTCCCAGCCTAACTGCTCTTCATCGCAACCAGGTATGGGAATTACTCAGTCTCTACCTCCTCCTTTTCCGTCAGTATGAGTACTCCACCATCACATCTCTCTCACTCCACTGTCAGTCTCTGCTGCATTTCCTCCATACATCTTGGCAGCCATTTTAAATGGTGATGGAGTCCAGAACTACCAGAGTCCTGAAAATAGCTTGTTTCACCCCATACAGGAGAATCCCAGTAGATTCCTCTATTTGTTCCACAAGACAGCAACCATGGAGCATTGTCTGGGTGAACACCTTCTCAGCATGTGGTGAGAATCAGTGCCCAGTAGCATGTATGCAATGAATCATGGGGAGATGGGACTAAAACAAAGTTTTTGCTTTGGCTAACAGAGAGTTTTTACTCTGGTTATTTATCTGTTCTGTGTTATCTCTCAGAGTTTTTATTCTAGTTATTTCCAAGAAAATGTATTCTGAGAGCTTTTGCCTTGTAGATATGGAAATGATTTCTTAGAGACAGCCTTGCTCAGTTATCATCAGACCTATTCAAAACAAATAGAAAACAAACATTTCCAAATAAAGCGTTAAAATGTGGCCATGTAAGACCAATCTAATGGAAACAACTACAATTACTTATAAGCGAGAAAGTAATTAGTTTAGGGATGTTTAAAATATTAAAATAGCCACGTGATGGCCTAGTGAATTACTCATACCAGATTAAAGCAGAGGTGGAAGTAGGGCTATGGATAACCTTCAGTAATACCAGCCAAAGTAATCTTCAGACATGTAGAATTTTTGTCTATGTTATTACTGGATGATGATGCTGAAATTTGTGTTTGGCCTATGACCAAACTCTTCCTAAGGGAAAGACTCCTCACTTAATCAACAGCTTCAACTCTGACCAAGAACCGCAGCTTTTAGATGTATTAATTTTAAATGTTCTTTCTTAGTACTTGCTTTTATTCAGCAGGAAGCATTGCCAGGTATTAGGTCTGTCAATAATGACATTACTCACAAAAGTTACTTATATAATTTACTTACAAAAGTACTTATATAAAAGTACTTATAGACTTATATGTAGGTTGATCTGAAAACATGAAAGCTATAACCTTTATTAGAAATACATTATTTTATGTATTTCTTCACCTGAATTTGGTTAGTATGTACCTATATGTATATGAAGTATACATAACAGCTGAATATACATACAGAGCAATGTGGAATTTATCACATATATAGATGTTTATATTTTGTGTTTTGTTTTCAAAAGAACATTGTGTTTTTCCTCACTTGTCAAGAATACTGCTGAAAATAACCGTTAATTTTAATGCAGACTTGGGTCTTGCTTACATCCAGAGGTGGTAAAGTTTATTAATACATTTTTTTTCTGTATACACTTATAGCAATATAAAACTCAATATGCACAAGGTAATGTAGTTTCAGGAGGAAGAATAAGCTATGCCAAGACAAGGAACTACTATTAGTGGAACAGGGATATTGTACGAGGCTGTACCAATATAACGCTTCAGCCAAAGACAAAAAAGTGAAGAAGAAAACCCCAGTCTGGCTTGGGGGAAAAAAAGAAAAAAAAAAAAAAAAAAAAAAAAAAGAGGAGTAAGGGAGGGAGGTGGTACGGAGGTGCCCTCCCAAAAGACGGGGCTGGCAGGATGGCGCGATGGCAGAAGGACAGCGCAGGGGCACGGTCCCGGTCTCCTGGCGTGAGGGAAAGAATGAGCTGGGAGAAACCGTTGCCGGTGTTGAATTTACTGGAGCTGCATCCAGTCGCGACCGAGCCGCCGTG
>VWZE01025050.1:54636-163147 GCA_013396675.1 Eubucco bourcierii | reverse complement strand
AAAAAAAAAAACAACCAAAGAAAAAAAGATCAATGTGCAGAAAAAAAGTAATATGCAAGCCAATGCTGTAAACGTGCACAGGTTTAACGGCTAGCAACAGGTGCCTGAACTTGCAGCGGGTTTTCGGCTGAGGACGCAACGAGGCGCCGGGCTGACCTGGAGAGAGCAGTGGGAGATAGCAGCGTTATACAGGTAGCAGCGGTGCCGGACGCCACCCCCGCTTGCCCGGTTCGGGACCGCAGAGCGAGCGCCTTCTACCGCCCTGCCCGCGCCTCCGCCGTTGCCTACAAGTCCCGTCATGCCCAGCGCGTCGCTGCCGTTGCGCCCCGTTTTCCCCTCCTGCCGCTCCTCTCCGCCTACTGACGGCGGCGCAAGCGCAGGAGAGGCGGCGTCCAGGGCAAGTCTCCCTAATGTAAGATGGTGGCCGGGCTGGCAGCGGAGCGCCCCGAGCTCGGAGATTACTCGTCTCTCGCGTAAAGGTCGTCGGAGCAGCCGCTCAAGCGTCCGGACGGCCGCCGCCGCAGGTCCCGCCCCAGGAGCGTCGCTGCGGTTTTCTCCCCTCCGCTTCTCTCTTTTCTCGCTGCCTCTTCTCTTTNCGCCCGCCCCCGCCGGCCCGGCAGCCACCGCCGCGCCGGGCAGCGTGAGGGAGAGCCGCGCACACGCACCGCGGGCCGGGCAGGGAGGAGGAAGGCGGGTGAGTGCGAGCTGAAGGCCGGGCCGGGAAAGGAAGGAGGGAGGGAAGGAGAGGCGAGGAGGAGGCGGGGGGAGCCGGGCCGCTCTGCCTGCTAGAACGCCGAGGCTTCGCCGGGACGGTGCAGGCCTCATCCCACCTCCCGGTACTAGCCCCGGCGGCTGGGAAGACGCGCCGGGCCTCCGCCGTGCGCTGAGTGCGCTCGGCCATGTGGGGAGGGCGAGGGGGCGAGCGGGCGACTTTTCCCTGGGGGCGCCAGGAAAGGGGACTCCCTCCGCTCGGAGCAGGCTTTATTGATTTCCTCCTTACTGCCCCGGCGCTGCAGGGAAGCCGTTGGGCCGGGCCGGGCCACCGGCCGGGGCACGGGGGGACAGTGTCCCGAGAGCCGCTCGCGTCTGCGGGGGAAGGCCGGCGCGACCGGCTGCGGGGATCGCAACGTGATTCACTTAGGATTTGCGTGGAAATTTCCTCTCTCCTCTTCTTCCTCCTCTCTGGAGCCAGACTCCATTTGTTCTTGTGATATGCACTTTTTTTTTTTCCCTTGAGAGTCACAGGCAAACAGATGGTAAATGGCAGCCTTTTATTTTTTGCGTTATTTCGGACAGTCCGTGTAACGTCCCGAGTGTTGCTTGTCGGTAGAATAACCGGTACATAACTTTCTGTCTCCTACTTGCGAAATACTCGAAGTTATTTCCATTTTGTGCGTTAGCAGAAGTGAATGACAAGGCTGTGGATGGGGTCTCATCCTACTTCCAGCGGCGGTTTTACTGCTCTACTTGGCAGTCAAAGTGAACTGGCGATGCCTTCGTCTGTACAGTAAAAGGGGAGGGGAAAATATGCTAGGTAATTATATAAAAAATGCGTTGTTATCGTCCCTGAAAAGATTTAATTGTCCATGGCTTCTGTATTTGTTTCAGTATGGTAATATCAAGCATGTAGTTCAGAGGAGAAGCAGTTCTCTCCGGAGCATATGTTAATGTCAGCAAAAGCCATCAGCTAGTTAAAGCAGTGGAAAACTCAAGGCCTGCAGATGTTAGCTTGCTTCTATCCAAAAGTTTTAGAAGTTAGTGTTTGCTGAGCCTGTAGAGGTTTCCACCTTGCTCTGTTTTAACTGTCTGTATGTTGTTTTAGTTTAAAAATATCTCGACTTGAGCATCTCTGTACTTCTGACTTGACATTCTTGTAAACCTCATGGACTGGCACTAATGGAAGAGAAACTTGTACCAGAAGATGAATATGTGGAAGAATGAAATATTTTCCAGCTCCTTTCTCTCCCTGCTTTATAGAAAGTTGAAAAATAAAATTCAGGGTTTGAAGAGCAGAGAATAAAATAGCTGTTTGGCTTGAGAGGGTGAACTAGTTTTAGATGGCCTACAAATACTGAAATATGCTCCTGGTTTCTTAGCACTCCTCTAATATAGTAAAGTAACACATGGCCTAGGATTCAGGTGTGTTGTACCTTTAGAGCTTTGGGATTCTGTGGTAGACTTTCCATTTCATAAAGAAGATGAGTGTGTGCAAATATTCAGAAACGTTTGGCAGTTGAACTTGGCTGAATTGCAAACAAAGTTCATTCTAGGAGAAAGGATTGTTTTGGAAAGGAGGGATCCAGTGATAAAATGATCTCTGCTTTTAACTTTTTGTGTTTCTTCAGGTGCTTCTTTGTTAGCTTTTAAAATGATGAGTTCTGGAGGAACTTAACAATTGTTCTTACCAAGAAAAGGCGGTGACTGTCAGAAACAGTACCCTGTTAGTTTCTTGGTACCTTGTCTTCAGACAGTTTAAGAACAGCTATGCAGTGCCCACTAAAGGCTTGTCTTAAAGAAGTTGGTGAGAGAATATGTACAAGTATGTGGCTTTTTTAATGTAGTCAAAATATTCATTATAAACAGATATGTGTTGTCCTTCATGGCTGTTGTTCAGGAAAGTTAGAATATTCTTTGAGTGCCATATTTTGAAATTACCCTGACCAAGATCCTTAAATATGGGCCCTGGAGGTGTAACTTTGACAACTGCTTCTCAAAACTTTGCCTACCTTGTTGGAATAAATGAGATAATTAAAAATAATGTTTTGTAAGCACAGGTAACTGCTAAGTGGCTGATCATAGATTGCGTCTTAGGCCTCGGACAACTAAATTCACTGTTCTGGTAAGATAAAGCTGATCTCTAGGCCTTACCACATGTTTGAAGGAAGTTACTTGTTCAGCAAGTCCCCTAGGATCAAGAGTTCTTACATTTTCACATGGTAAATGCTGTCTTAGATTGTACAAACCACCTTTTGTCCAGCTTGCAGTTGTGTGGTATTGCTGAGAAGTTGAATAAGTGCATAATTTACCTTGCTTTAACGTCTTGAGTGTTTCAGCTCTTTAAAGATGTTGGTGCTTGCTTTTGCTTTTTGGTGTGTATCTTTCTACCTATTTTGTCCTGTTTTATCATGTAGAAACAGCATGAGAAATCACAACTCTGGGAATGACCAGAGCCTCGCCTCATCTCTCTGGGTCCCTCTTTTCTGCTTCTTGGAGAATAGTCCTGGAATTTATTTCCTGCATGAGATTGGTTAACATTTGTTAACATTTTAACAACTGTAAACGTCAGACTTGGATAATGAAGTAAAACTGAAAATGGTTTGACATTACTGGAAATGCTTCTCAGACCTTCTTGTTCTCCCTGGAAGCAAATTGGGAGGGCAGTGCAAGTCTTCAGCAGGGAAAAATGAGTAAAACCTCTGGAAGTAAAAATGGGTGTACATCTTTGTGTTAAACCATTGGGATCAATTAGGCACATGGTTTCGTCAGACCGAGTTGTGTTGTTCTGTGATACATTCAATTTGGTCAGGTGACATTTTTCTTGTGTGAGCTTGCAAAGGGAATCCTCAGTGTTCTATTGAAATTTCTGATGATTTAGTGAACATTGAAAATGCATATTCTTGACTTCTAACTGCCTGTTACTAGACTGGCTACACCAGCTTAAAGGAAAGAATTAGTGTTTAAACTAGTAATTTACACATAGTACTAAGATCAAGTAGGTTTTGTCCTGTGATGTTTTGTTGTTTTCTTTCTTCTCCTTGGCTGTTCTGGGAATGTGACAGTTCCAAGGTATTTCTCGTAGGAGTCTGTAATTTAAGTGAAGCTTACAGGTGTTTTCTAAGCACACATGCAAAAAGCAATGCATTCATAAAACCTGTGTGTAAGACAGTTGGACAATTTGAGGATGCCTGCATCCAAAACCACCAGGGAAGTACAGACCAAGAGGGTAGCACTTGTCCCGTTCTGCATTCCCTGAAAGTTATGGTATCTTAGAGCAGAACATGTTAATTTTATTTCCATGATGATTAATCATTTCTGTATTTTTATTATATAATTCATCAGTTGCTGGTTTTCAAACTGGGGAAAGGTGGATTTGGGTCAGCATAAGGGAGATTTTTGTCTTTCAGTCACTTGAGTTAAAAATAAAGGTCGATGTAGTGATCAAGCAAACATGCTACCAAACTTGGTGGAAAGGGAGCTTAGCTCCTAACTGAGGCTTGTTCTCTGAGCAATGATACCTGCTTTGACCAAGTTCTGTTTTTTATTGTGAGGAAAAACTACAGCTATCAGTGAATGATTTTTTTTTTTTTTTTAAACACACTGTGATTCTAGCATCAGTTTCTTCTGTCTTGCTGCTGTCTTGAGAAGAGTAGTTGCCTAATATGAAGTGGATTCTAGTTGACTGCCATGTCTGATATAAAGGAACTGTACTTCTACGTGTCTTCCTTGTGGGATGGAGGGTCTCCTGTTGTAGTGCAGATCCTTGGGCTCTCCACAGCAGAACTTTAGGTATTTTACTCGGCACAGCTTAGCAATCCTTGGTTGCTGGAAGGTGGCATTGCGAAGTCTTCTGTTTGACTGCAAGTGTTAGCTATTACCACTAGGAATTGAAGGTGCATTTTTGGTTTGTGTTTTGGTTGGGTTTTTTCAAGAGATTAAGTGGATGGAGAAAGAAACTGTCAAAATGACAGTGCCCTTCCCTTTCTTGACTTAGAACACCTTGTAATGAACTCTTCAAATTCTGAGCAGAATCACCGGAGCTTGTAGGAATGGTCAAAAGACTTGTCAGGAGAGCATCCTATGGTTTTCAACTACTACTTCATCCCCAGTTTTACTTCAGCACTTTATGCCTTGTTTGTGTTAGATGGGAAACGAATGTTACATTTTGGACTACTGAACTCTATAATCTTTCCCTCGCTTAACAGAAGGGGCTTTTATTTTTCCTGGTGTGGGTGTTCTTAAATGTTCTTTTTCTACGTAAGATTTGATACAGAAGAGCAGTAACTAAAAGGGTAGCAGTCTCTCTTTTGTAGGATGAAATGCACTGCACAGAAAGACTCATTACCAGTTTCCCAGCTTAATGTGGTGGAAAAATGGGAAGCTGGGCAACTTGTGTCAGGAACACTGAATTCAACAGATGCGACTTTTTTGAAGACAGGCAACGTTTTGTGTTTTGGTTTATAGTTTCTATCACCAACATAGATTTAACGTGAATACTGTTTGAGTGGTGTGTATTTAATGGCAAGATCCACAGGCTCAGACACAGAGTGAGAAATACTGTACTTGGAGTAATTTTATTACTTCTAAACCAGTCTTCTATACATGTTACAATAACTTTGCCATCTAACAGAATTTGAGTGCAGGAATGGGAGGAAGTACTTTCATTGTATTTATATGTGCTTTGGAACTACCTACCTGAGGGAGTGAATGATAGAAGTTTTGGTGAAGGTAGTGTCCCAGATAGATAAGCATGTGGTAGTTGCTGCTCACAAAAATGAGATGGGAAAATAAGTACTTAGCAGTTATCACCGGATGTATGGAGAAAATGTTCAGTTACCTTTTTCTCTTCATCTTTTCTCTAAATATAATGAATGAAGATAGGTGTATGTAGCCATAACTGTGCCTGTCAGTTAAAGACCTAAAGCTTGTCTGTGATCTGTACCTTGGGCTGTTGGACATTGCAAAAATAGAAGCTATTCCTTTTCTTTGAATAGCTACTGCTTCACTGCATGTGACTTCTTCCTCTGTTATTGAATGAAATCTAGAATGAGTCTTTGGTATCTCATTCATTAAAAGTGTCCTCTGAGAGCTTCTAAACTAGCATAAAATGAAAGGTCAGAGCCTGGTAGGTCAAAACTAGTGTTTATAGGTCATCTTGCTTGATAGTGCATTTGAATGCATTTCCTTCAATCCATGTGAACTGTAGGAGCCTCAGAATTGCTGGAGTTCTGTTAAAAGCACTGGTCTGAATGTGAGGACCAGTAATCCAATTTGTCTAGTGGCTTAATCTTTCTGCCATTTATCATGGAACTGCTGCTTCTCTGAAGTAGCCTACTTATGTGTGTTTGTGTTGATTGTTTAGCAGGTGGTTGGCCTTTTCCTAAAAAGGTAAGCTTTCCTTTTAAAAAAACACTTCATCCTAGGTTGAAGGTCAATGAAGTTATAACTGAGGAACCACGCTGGAGAAATTACAGCTTCTTTCCGTCTTTAGTAAAGCATATATTTAACATATTAATGTTGTGGTTTCACAGTTAGTGGCAAACTGGTTCCAGGACATCAGCTGGTAAGTCTGAGACTAGAGGATAATCACTGGTTTTCTTTTACATAACTGTTGGTGTGTGTTGAAAATATGATAGAACAGCTGGGGAATTTAAAGAAATATCAACGCTTGTACTCATCAGGCTATCTTCTGCACATGGATAGTGTCATCTTCTGGCTGGATTACACTTTCAGTTTGCTCTTGAATAGTAGTTGTAAGTATGCTTCAGAGTAGGTCTCTTCTCATGTTTTCACCTGTGGCTTCATGTTCTAATTGAGTTCTTTTAGAAACAGTAATTTCTTAAATCAGAGTGAAACCATGAGCAAAAGAATTGACCTTGAGGTTCATGATTCCTAGGGGTGGGACTGTGCCATCCCTTGAATGAGAACTATCACTGGTTGCTACTGTATAAATACATAGCACGGTGAAACTTGGTAAGAACTATCTGTGTTCTGTGACCATGTGACTCTGGCAGTGTTAGGAAAACACTGTACCTCAGGCAGAAACTGCTTAGAATTGGTTCTGTAGACAGCAGTATCATCTTCTCTGGGAAATAAGTTATTTCCAGTTTGACAGTAAAAGCTCCATCCAATGATCTTTGTTGTACAAAGTATAAAGTGAAGAATCAGAAAACAGACATCAGTAAAATACTTTTTGTGGCCTCACTGATAGTTAATAACACTTACCATGAGTCTTTGTGTATATATATTAAACTATTGAGTAGAGGTGAAGCAAGATTTGTTTTCAAAGACACTTAATTGATAGGATGAGGTGAGGGAGGTTTTCTTTTGGCACTTGAAATGCTGTAGTCATCTTTGCTTAATAAATGAGCTACTTGTTGGTTGAGAGGAGGAACCTCTTAACCTGCTGTTCCTGCTGTAGTCAGTGTGCCAAACAGTGGTGAAGGTAACTTCCATAGAGGTGCAATGCAGCATTTTTCGGCAGTGCCACCTCTTTGAGTGACTTAAAATGGGCTCAGGAAAGATCCTACCTAACATATGGAAATACAAGACCCGAGGTGGACCAAGTGTCACTCATTGGATATAAAGCCAAATATGTGTCCAGTTCTGGGCACCCCAGCTCAAGAAGGAACTGCTGCAGGGTATCCAGCACAGGGCCACAAAAGTGATTACAGGACTGGAATATTTCTCATGAGGAAAAGCTGAGAGCCAGGTCTGTTTAGTCTGGAGAACAGGAGACTGATGGGTGGGATCGTGTTGATGCTTACAAATACATAAGGGCTGTATGTCAAGAAGATGGGGCAAGACTCTTCTCCGTGGTCCCCAGTGTCAAGACTAGGGTAATGGACATAAACTTGAACATAAGTTATTTCATCTAAACATGAGAAGCAATTCCTTTTCTTTGAGGGCAGCACGGCATTGTAGTAGGCTACTCAGAGAGGTGATTGAGTTTCTGTCTCTGGAGACTTTCAAGGTCTGTCTGGACATGTTCCTATGTGATCTGCTTTAGGTGATCATGCTCTGGTGATCATGCATCTTGATATTCAGAGGTTCCTTCTAACCCCTACCATTCTATAATATTAGAAAGCATCCACACTAACAGAGCCAACATCAGCATACATATTTCTGAGACCTCCTTAATATTGTCTGTCTTTTTTTGCTCTGCTTTTCTAGAGAGACTTGGGTCTAACAGCCAATTCTTCATTCTCTTAAGGCAATTATTTGAGTTTCATGCAGGTTTTGGTTAGTTTGCATCTCATGTGAGTTTAGGCTTCTCCAAAGGAAATGCATTTACCTGCTTTTGATCAGTAATTGACTCTTGGTATTAAAAAGTCATAATATTTAAAGGGTGTACTGGACAAGTGCATTCATAGTCAACTTGAACTTCAGAGCTTTTTATAGCATAAATTTGTCCTAGTGTGACAGATAATTTGGGATTTAATTCAGTGCTTTGTATGTATCAAAATGACTCCTTAACTTCACCCGCTTGAGTTAATGCTGTTCCATATAGCTGAGGTTGCAGTAGAAGGAATTTATCTGAAACCAGTACTACACATCCTACTTAAGTTTGTGGAAGCTGATGCTGATTTTTTAGAGTATTTTACTAGATGGCTGTGGTTTACAGTACTAAATGAATTTTCTGCACAGCCTTTTTAGAAAATGACCTGAAAAACTGTGTCCCCAAGATACCTCATAATGCTCTTCCTTTCCCTTTTTTTTTTCTTTAAGACAGTTGTTTTATATGTGACTGTCTCTAGAGTTTTACAACAGCATATAGATTATATTCAAACAGTTACATGTTCTCTTCCCCACTGAGAAAAAGATGCTTTCCTTAATGCAGGTCCTGATGTTTCTCAACTTCCTTCTTCAGTAACAAATACAGATTTCTCTGAAAAGTAGAAGCAGAAAATTGTAGCTTATATACCAGCTATGTGGGAATTGGGATTTATGATGTGAGTGAATATTGCACAGAACTACTGCCTTTCCGGATTTATACCAGGGGTGAAAAGTGAGTGATGGAAAGATTTCTTGCTCCTAGGTTAAATGTTTTATCCCACTGGGGAATGCAGCCTTTATTTGAAGGCAGTGATGCAAGATTCTTATCTGGGGTCCTTTAAACTGCTATGTCTAGGTATAATAAATAACAGCTTGTGAATAATTTTAAGTTCATCCCTAATTTCTTCCCCAAACGAATAGAGTTTAGTTCCTTGTAGTGTAACTTTTACCCTTGGGACAATCTTGGGGTTGGAGTTTCCATCTTTATTTTCATTTGCATAGCTTTTAGAATTTCTTATACTTATTTCTGGCTGACAAAATGAACCAGAATCAATTTCTGAGAGCTGTTGCCTAAATTACTTAGGCTTTTAGATCTGAGCTCTGTTTTTTGTTGTTAGGGCAATCTGATTGGCTAAAGGGTACTGAAGAGAATGGAAATCTTCCACCTTCTGAAAGGTGTATTTTATAGAAAATGAGAATGTGCGCTACAGTAGTAGAAAAGTTAGGAATGAAATGGTTGCTTCTGAAGTAAATTTTACCTTGAATTCCTAACCTTTTTCATTCTTGTTCCAGCAGTGTCTCCAAGGTGTGTAAGATTCAGAAGTACAACTCAGGAAAAAAGTGAGCATGGGGGAGAGATGTAGGGGTTTTGTTGTTTTCCAGTTCTGCATTTGTGGAGTGGTGGCGTTTCTGTGGGCTGTTTCCTCCTCCTCCCCAGGTAAAATGCTAGGCAAGGTAAAATACACATTCTGTTTAGAAACCACCAACAATCCAAAAGCATGACTGAGTGTGACTCTGACCATGGTAGGTAGATTTTTGTACTATTTGCTGTTGATTCAGATGTCAGTGAATCCTTTTGAAGTAGACTAGATGTTAGGAGGAAGTTCTTTACAGTGAGGGTGGTGAGGCACTGGCACAGGTTGCCCAGGGAGGTTGTGGATGCTCCCTCCCTGGATGTGTTCAAGGCCAGATTGGATGAGGCCTTGAGTGAGCTGTACTAGTGGGAGGTGTCCCTGCCTATGGCAGGGGGTTGGAACTAGATGATCCTTGAGGTCCCTTCCAACCTTACCATTCTATGATTCTATGATAAGTACCATTCTTCTGTATGTTCCAAATAGACAGTGTCCTAAGCACGGTATTCTTATTTTATGTACTTCAGCTGAGCTCTGAGTCAAGATTTTTCTTCAACCAATAGAACCAGTAGATCATTGGATTTTTCATCTTACATGTTAGTTAGATAACAGGTAAATAAAATGCAAACTATCTTTGAATTGCAAAAAGAGATACTTTATTTTCTTGAACTGTTACAGAATTCCAGATTTTAAAGAAGCTTTACCATTTACCATTTTCAGCATCATATAAGATCTAATTTCCACCTACCTAATGGTGATGCCACAAATTTAAAGACAAGATGTGTGCTATACTGGCAATCAACTTTACTTTCCAGATGTGCATCAGGTTTTGCAGTTACTGGCCACAGAGGCTAATACTTCACTTTCTTGTGTACTCATGATCTAGTGGAAGATTTCCCTGCCTATGGCAGAGTGGTTAGAACTAAATGAAGAGGACACTCCAGGAAGACTTAATAGCAGCCTTTCAGTACCTGGAGGGTGCCTACAAGAAGGATGGAGAGAGACTGTTTACAAAGGCCTGTGGTGATAGCATGAGGGGCAATGGCTTCAAACTAGATAAGAGCAGATTTAGGTTGGATGTTAGGAACAAGTTCTTTACCATGAGGGTGGTAGAACATTGGAACAGGTTGCCCAGGGAGGTGATTGGGGTCCCATCCCTGGAGATATTCAAGGTGAGGCTCAACAGGGCTGTGGACAATCTAATCTAGTTGAGGATGTCCCTGCTGACTGCAGTGGGGGTTGGACTAGATGGCCTTAGGAGGTCCCTTCCAACCCAGACCATTCTTTTGAGTCTATCATGTTGATTTGCATGCTAAGACTATTATTGTGCAACAGCGATTTTTATGTCAGGGAATTATTTTAATAAAGCTTTGCACTTCAATATTGCAAATATAAGCTTGGTTCTCTGGTTCAAACACATTCTGTAATTTGATGATAGCTAATGAATCTATTCCATTGGGTAAAGTTTACTACTTAAATGAGAATCAAGACATGAAATGTAGGATCAGGGCCTTAATTTATAGTATTTTGTATTTCTGCCTTGAGCAGTGCCTAAATGCAATTAATTTCTGATGCATCAGTGTGTTGCCTTGGATTTAAAAGGTATAGACAAGTTTGTAGAACTGTACAATGGCTTGAGTAGGAAGAGACCTTTAAAGATCTAGTTCCAAGACCCTTGCCATGGGCAGGGACAATTTCCACTTAGACCAAACTGGTCAAAGCATCTGGTCACATACACGTCCAGGGAGGGGTCATCCACATCATCTCTGGACAACCTGTTCCAGTCTCTCTTCACTCCCTCAGTAAAGAATTTTTCCTGACATGTAATTCTACCCACTTTCAATTTTAAAATATTAGTCCTTGTGTTGTCACTACACTCTGAGAAAGAGTCTCTCCCAACCTTTTCTGTAGGCTCTACTTAAGTACTGGAAGGCTGTTATATGATCTTCCTGGAACCTTTTCTAGGCTAAACAATCCCAGCTCTCCCAACCTGTCTTTATAGGAGAGGTGTTCCAGTGTTCTGATGATCTTAGTAGTCCTCCTCTGGGCTTGCTTGGGAAGACCCATGTCTGTCATATACTGGAGACTATAGTTAATTTGGAGACAGAGTATTAGTTCAATAACTAAGTGTTCATTTGTCTGTGGTTTAAACTGACTTGGCTGCTTGTCTGTGGTGAGGGGCAAGTGTTGTCACTTCCACAGGAGTCAGTTTTGCTTCTTTCATTATCTTTTGGTTGTAAAGGTATAAAGGTCTGCTCAGGGCAGACCTTATTGCTCTCTACAACTACCTGGAAGGAGGTTGTAGCCAGGAAGTAGTTGTCTGTTCTCCCAGACACCCAGTGACAGAACAAAAGGACACAGTCTCAAAGTGCACCAGGGCAGGTTTAGGCTGGACATTAGGAGGAAGTTCTTCATGGAAAGAATGATTTGCATTGGAATGGGCTACCTGGGAAGGTGGTGGAGTTACCATCCGTGGAGGTGTTTAAAAGAAGGCTGGATGAGGGACTTAGCACCATGGTTTAGTTAGTTAGAAAGGTTAGGTGATAGGTTGGACTGGATGATTTCAGAGGTCTGGTTCATTCTGTGATTCTGAGTGTGAATGACTGAGGGTGAATCTGAGAGCAATGATGATACTGTTTCTCAGGTTTTATGATGAGGTCAAAGAGACTGAATCCTCCTCTTGCTGTATGATTCTTGGTGGCTTCTCAAAGATTCTGAAGAATTTTAAAGTATGTGCAAGTATTTAATTTATTTGTAGGAATTTCCTAAAAAAAAAACAAAATCCAAAAGAGGCTGAAAAAGGAGTACAGAGGTTTCTCTGATAGGTTTATTCTCTTCAGCTAGGAGTGAAAGAAAGGGTGTGAGTTTTCAAGATAGTTGAAGAGGTCTGTAGAGAGGATCCCTTTTACCTGTTAAGGAATCATCACTACTGCTACTGGTATCTGTAGCCTCTTTAGAGAAAAAAAGGCTGGTACACATCTTAATTACATCTAGGAGATCTGAAGTAGATCTCTGGATACATCTCTCCTTCCCTCCTGTGTGTGGGATTCATTGAATGATTAGCCATAACATGGGTTTTCCAGTAGTTAACAATTCCTGATGTTCTTTGCTACACTAAAGAGCAAGTGTCTGTGTCTGAAGAGCTGGTACTGTCTGGAAGTGTCTTGCCAGTAGCCTGATAAGCAACCTTGGATGAATGTGTGGAGGATTGGAAAAACTGATATAGGGATTTTTGCTCTTAATTGTCAGTAGGACGCTGTACCTTAGCAGGTATTTCCTTAAGACATAGGTGTGCATGTGGCTTCTGTTGTTCAAGTCTTTCTTTTTTTTTTTAGTGGTTTAAACAGCCCTGGTTATGTACACTTATTCTCCCTCCTGATGTATTTCTGATCTGCATACTCAGAGGAGGGGATTTTTTTCCCCTGCTCTTCAGTTCTGGAGATCTTACTGCTTCTGTATCCAAGTGTGTGTGTGTGTGTATATGTATGCATATATATATATATGCCTGTAAAACTTCTGCTCTGCTCAGCAGAACTGTCATTCAACTGTGGGTTTTTTTTGGAAGTTCTTCCATAACTCTAATTCTAGTTTAGAAACAGAGCTACAGGCTGAATAGGAGACACACTCTCCTCAGAATTTTGTGGTATGTCCCATTATATTACTTTGTGCCTAGAATGACATTGTATGACTCATTGCAACTTGTACCACAAAAGGTTTCAGTATGAGGTCTTAACTCCTGCAGTTGTGTCTGTGGAACTGCGGGGATGAAGGATCAAACATCACTTTGATTCAGAATGTTACTTTTATTAATAGAAAACTTTAAGCAGATGTATATCAGAAGTGAAGCTGCCAAAAATTCTGACAGTAGTTAGGGGAAATGAGTCTTGAACCTGCAGAAGAAAAGGGTTTGTGAAACAGGGGGAACTCATAGTAACCTGGTGCCCACGTGCAGGCTTCTGAGAGTACCAAGCCAGGTGTTTTTTAGCAGTGTGTGGAAGGCAGGCAAGAGACACCAGGCATGTATTAAAATAACTGCCTTTAAGGACATGTTTGACCATGGGAGAATCATTGGACCAGGTGGAAGAGGTTGTGCAGCATCCATCCATGGGTGTTTTGTTGCCCAACTGAATAAAGCCTCAAGTTGACCTATACTGATTTCTCTTATGAGGGAAGGCTGAGAGAACTGGGACTTTCTAGTCTGGAAAAGAGAATACTTGAGGGGGGGAATCGCATAACTGCTTAAATATTTAAAAGGTAGATGTCAGGAGGATGGGACCAGGTTGGGTTTTTTTTCAGTGGTGTCCAGCGACAGGACAGGGGATGACAGACACAAACTTAAACATATGAAGTTCCATCTAAAAATGAGGAGAAATTTCTTTAAGAGTACTGAAGCACTGGAACAGGCTGCCCAGAGAAGTGGTGGAGTCTCCATCTCTGGAAACATTAAAAGCCCTTCTAGATGTGTTCCTGGTGTGACCTTTAGGTGAACTTGCATTGGCAAGGGTTGAACTTCGTCTCAGGAGGTCCCTTCCAACCCCTACGACTCTGTAATCATGTGATCTTGCTGACCTTGCTTTGGGCAGGATGCTGACTAGAGAACCCTCGAGATCCTTTCCAAATGCAATTATGCTATGGACCTGTAGCAACACCCCATGCAGATTCTCAACTTCATGAATGTAAAGTTGTCCATATTAGAGTTTAAAACTAAATATCAGTAACAGACCCACAGGAAAAGTTCTAATGAGGGTGGTGTGGCTTTTGTGGAAATCGGGGAAGGTTTTTAAACTTTAAGGTCCTCTTTGATGAAAATGCTGAAGCTTATGGGCATTATACAGGTGACTGCAGAATGTCTTGCACTCTTCAAGGAAGTTTGGTTGATTTCTTAAATTTATACTGGTTGTTTAAGAGTTCAGTTATGAAATCGTTAGAAGGGATCTTTTCCATACACTGTCCATGGTACTGCAGGTGCAGCCCTTGCCCTTCCCCAGCAACAGTCACACTCAAATTGTGTTGTAGCAAAAGTGAAGCTGGGGTAGGCAATGTGTGGTGGGTTTTTTTGTCTTTCTCTCCCTCTGTAAGGTTTTTCCTTTCATTTGTTCTTTGGGCTACACGCTTCTGTTCAGAGGCTCGGGGATAGTGGCAGTGCTGTATGTGGTTAAAGGTTCTTTGCTGTGGCTACCTCTGAAAAGCAGCTGGGGACAGACTTTGCTTCTGTTGGCTACAAAGCACAGTTTTACAGTAAATAATCCAGAATAATTTCTGCACTTTCTAAGTACAAGTATGTTAATGTGTTTTATGGCAGAGTTTGGTCTTTATGGTGTGTTTTATTCTAAGAGTATCTTAGAGATTTCTTCTACATATTCCATATCCCAGGTGTAACTCTTGGTTTCTTTGCTGTGCCATGGTTGATCTTAATCACTTGATTGTTTAAATGGCCATGTTCTTTTGCTGTTCACCAAGAACAAGAAGATTAAATGACTCTTAGCTTGAATTCTTATGTACACCCTAAGAACAAATAAAAAAGTTATTTGACAAACTACTTTTTAATTCTGATGAAAATTTGAGACATCAGAACTTTGAATTGGGTGCTGAACGTATTGACGAACCTGTTAATAATTTATATCAATCAATAGTTGTGGAATTTTGGAAGTCTGAGATTTTGTCATCCTGTCCCCTGTGCAAGGTGGAGGATGCAGAGGTAGTATCTTGGGTTAGACCAGATCATTGTACCTGTTGTTCTAATAAAAGATACAATCTCAGCCCACAAACCTTGTGGCTGCTTTGGAGCAGGAGGAATGCAGGAGTGGATAGGAGGCACAAGGATGTGACTCTTTGATCTTTGACAGCCTCAGGACTCTGCAGAGATGTACAGTGCTTGAAAGAAGACAAGTACTTTTTCCTTCCATGCTTGTTCACATCTTCTCTTGTGGCCATTCTTGATGTGTGTACTGTTCTTTAAGAAAAGTTGCTGTGGGCATGTGCTTTGTCTTTGATATCGACACCTCTGCATTCAGGTGTGACACAATGACTTGGGACTTCATGCCAAAACCTTATTTCTGCATAGTGATAGCTTCTGCTGTTTTGTATGCTGTCTATGATCTTAATCTGGAGAGAATATCGTCTGTTTCAGCATTCTGAAGTCTTATGCATAGCAGTGTATCCAGGAATTAAACCCTGTGGCTGTAAACGTCCCTTTAAAAGCATTTAGAACAGTTTTTAGACTTCTATTGAAACTATTTTAATTTGAAAACTGAAGAACTACCCTGTAGTTTCTATCAAAAGATGATTTCTGGGAAGTAGTACTTTACCTTGGGACTCCTTACAGGGAAGAAATAATGTGAGTTTTGTGTGTGATCACTTCAGAGCTCTTGCCTTGCAGAGAAGGCAGCTGCTGTAATCTCTAACCTTAAGGAATGGAGCAGTGGGAAGCATGTCCCTGATGCTGACATCTCCAAGCTTTTTCCTCCTGGGAGAGGATGTTGCTTTTCTATTGCGCTCGGACATTTTGGATTTTTCTCTGCGCTTCCTATCCCACCCAATGAGCATTTCCTTCCAAAGGGTCTGGGAACTGAGTTGCTAGCATTCAGCAGTCACAGGAGTAATTGAACCCTTTCCAAAGGTTTGCTCTTTCTATGAGACCTGGGAATTTATCTGACTAATACTCTAATGTAAATTTGAGTTTATGTATAGTAGAGATGTGCAGATGAACAAAAACAAAAAACCACAGGTGCTCTTTATTCCCCCTGACTATCCACTATTAGCTCACTATTGGACTATCCACTATTAGCTAGCTATTGCCATGTTAGTGCTGTATGGACAACCTGGACTACTCACACCTTTCTGCATGTAGAAAGTTACCAGCTACATCTCTCAACAGCATCTGGTTTGCCTATGTGTATGCACAATGCTGATCACATCCCTTTTTTACTAAGGAGAAAACACTAACCTACTTTTTGATGACAAACGTCCCTTACAATCATCAAATTGTTTCAGTTGGAAACGACCTTTGAGATGATTGAGTTCAACCAGCATCTAACTCTTTACAAAGCCCTGGTCCTTAGCAAGCAGATAAAACCTGTTATTTTAGTTAGAGGAGCAAAGTGCTTATGTGGTCCGTACAGATCGTTTTGCACTCTCCTCATTGTATGGATCTGGCCATTAGACAAATGGGTATTTTAAAAGATTGGAATTGGTAGCCTGTTTCCTGTGAAGTGGGTACAGCATTTGTCAGGAAGCAGATAACCCAAGTGCCATGTCCCTTATTATTAAGGATACCCATTTCCAAGTCTCCAGGAAAGATTTTTTTTTTCTGTAATTTTGCTGTCAAGTAGATAAATATTGAGAAATGTCTCTTAAAAATCCAGGGAGTAAATCTGTAGTGTGTTGAATTAACATGGTTTCAAAAGTGGACATTTCTATTAGAGACAGCAAAGCACCTCCACTTAGATGCTAATAAGGGTTTTCTGGTTGCTTCTTCAAACACTTAATTGCTATTCAGCATAATGCAGATGAAGACTAAACCACACTGTAAAGTTTCTATTACAGGTTTGTGACCACATGCTAGCCCCCACAAAAGTGGCAGTGTAATATGACCCAGTGTTTTGTTTTCTTATTTCTGCACACACATTTCAAATGAAGTTTCTGTACTTGTGAGGCCGATTTTTTGGAAGGCTTTTTCTTATCAAATTAAGTTTTGTGCTTAACTGTTCTGGTATCTGACATGTTTGTCTTTACAAGCTAGTGCTGTCTGTCGTGTAGTTAATACACACAGTAAGCATAAATGCAGAAAGGCTATATTTGTATTTTGTTCTGGTTCACTATTACTCAGCATTCTGATGCCAAGACCCTAGAAATTCTGAACACTGTAACAACAGACTGGATGTGGGTTTTGCCTTGTTAAATGCCACTACTGAGCTTATTTAGGTTTATTTGCATATTAATGTTTCAGTGCTTTTGTTAGTGAGGTATATGACTGTTGAATAGCCGTGTATGTTTGCCATTTTCCCTTCTAACGCTGGATTTGCAAATGATTCTTCTCTAAACTAAAAGTGTCAGTTAGTTTGGGGGGCATCAATTTTTGGGATATGTGTAAGTAACACAGTAGTTAAGTCCAAGACTCAAAAAACTTACTTTGATGAAGGCAAGCATCTCAACTTCTAGCGAAGGCTGTAAGACAAACTTATTCAGCTTAATTTGTGGAAAGGTAAGAAATACTTTACACATGCATTCAGACTTCACTGCAATTTAAACATTCAGCTTCCTAAGTCTATTTGCATGTCTAATACAATTAAGAAATGAGTTAGAGATTTAGCAGGAATGAGAAATACTTGCTAGTCTGCTTTGAAAGCTGACTCTGGATGTAAGGGCCATGGCACCTGACATTGCTATAAGATTTCTATTGTAGTTTCAAACATCAGTTGTTTTAGTAGCAGCCAAGTCATTCAATAACCAGAGAGAATATTTTCTTCTGAAAAGCAAATGGTTTTCCTCCTTTGCTCTTGAAATCTTGTGTAGCCCTCTGTCAGGGAAAAACCCATAGTGTTTTCCTGTAGGGGTGGAGTGTTACTACAGTAATCTCAACTTGGTTGTTAGCATCAGCCCTCTAAATTCCCTTTCTGCAAGACAGGTTCTGTAGACATAATGTATGGTATTCCCTTTGTCTCATGCAACGGTGGAGCACAACAGATCTTGTTTAGAAGTGACTGATTCTGCAAACAGCATACAACTCAGGGCCATGTGCTTGACTTGCAAGGCTTAACATTGCTGTTTCACAGTATGGTTGCGTTGTGGGAAGGCACAGAGAAGACCTTACCTTGATGCAAGGGGCTATGTGGCTAATAGGGCTGCTTACAGTCTCTTCAATGTTAAAACAAAATTCTTGTATACAGGCTTCCCTTGTGGGAGAATCACAGAATTACCCAGGTTGGAAAAGGCCTCCAAGCTCATTGAGTCCAACTTATCACGTAACCCTTCTAATTAACTAAACCATGGTGCTAAGTCCCTCATCCAGCCTCCTTCTAAACACCAGGGATGGTGACTCCACCACCTTCCTGGGCAGCCCATTCCAATGCCAATCACGCTTTCCATGAAAAACTTCTTCCTATTGTCCAACCTAGACCTGCTCTGGTGCACTTTGAGGTTGTGTCCTCTTTTTTCTGTCACTGGGTGCCTGGCAGAAGAGAGCAAGTCACACCTGGCTACAACCTCCTTTCAGGTAGTTGTAGAGAGCAGTAAACTCTCCCCTGAACCTCCTCTTCTCCAGGCTGAATAACCCCAGCTCCCTCAACCACTCATTGTAGGACTATGCTCCAACCCCCTCACCAACCTTGTTGCCCTTCTCTGGACATATTCAAGAACCTCAACATCTTTTTTGAATTGAGAAATTCAGTGATTCTTCTCTACAGGATCATCTTGTGAATGAAAAGTTTTGAAATGTATGGGACTAGTTCTTGGATTTGTGGCTCTGGGCTGTAGTTGGTGGGTTTTCTTCCCAAGGAACTGATACAGGCTTTTCTCAGATTTCTGTGATGTGACCAGATGTGTAAAAGATGATCAAATGCTTGTGTGCTGGATGTGTAAATGTCTTTCTAGATTGTCTCTAATTGCTAATCGTGATAGACTTCTCTGTGATACATTCACTTGCTGAAGAGATATGGTCCTCTCTGAACTAGCTTGAGCTGCATGGGATGCTGATTTATTTTTTTCTGCCTACTGATGCAGGTTGGAGGATGTACTCACCGTTTCTGCCATCCTCCTTATCGTGGTAGAAATATTAAGTCTTTCCCATTGCTTTTTGGTCCATCATGGAACGTTTCCCATGCCTTGATCCTAAAGATTTTGGGTAGTCTTATGTCAGTCCGTGGCAGTCTACTTTGCCTGTTGTTTACTTGTGAGAGCAGAATACAGTGAAGGCAAGGTGTCTCTGGAAGTTAACCAGAGGGATCAGTGAGATACAGGCTCTTATAACTTGGTTGTGATTTACTTGATTGTGAGTATAGCATTTCTGTAAAGTCTGGTCCTAAATTATTGCTAGAAGTAGGTTTGAACTCTTAATCCGAAAACATGCACATAGAGAAAATTAATTAATTTTCTACCCAGAAACTTATCCAGGGCAAGATGAAGATGGATGGATTCAAACTGCTGATTGTTACCCATCTGAGAGGATACAAACGAAGTTTGAGGATGTTTTTTCTCCACCTAGTAGGAAGAGGTGATAAAGTTTGTTACTTGCTGGTAAAGGATACCCCTCTGGAGGCTTCTCAAACTGCATTTATTCTCAGATTTTAACGGGTTGTAAGGGACACTTAAAAGACATCTTGTCCAATCCCCCTGCAGTCACCAAGGACACCTCCGACTAGATCTGGCTGCTGAGAGTCTGATCTTGAGTGTTTCCAGGGACAAGGTCTCAACCACATCCCTGGACAAGGCTGTTCCAGTATTTCACCACTCGTTGTAAGGAACTTCCTCCTAATGTCTAACTTAAATCTAGCCTGCTTTAGTTTAAAGCCACATCTAATTGCATCATTTGGTATATAGCAACAATATATATCATACTACTTTATCACTCTTCAATCCCATGAGATCCTTCAGATTTCTATGTTGGTCTTAATTGGTAAGTTCATTGGTCTGGTAAACTTTATCGACTTCCTCCTTTTTCAGATCACTAATATATATAATGGCTTATGTCTGTGATATCAGAGAATCATGTGGAGCTCCCATGGTTGACTCATCTTGTTACTCCTTTTATTTCCAAGTTTACAAAATAAATTCTTAATGTGTGAAAGGGCAGATGTTTCTGGTGGGAGCTCAGTCTTTATAGAGAGCTCAGCAGAAGCCTTTTGAAAGCCTTTTCTAAATTTAAGGAGAAAACAGAATTGTTTCAGCATTGCGGCCTGCATCAGCAGTAGTGTGATTGGCAGGAGTAGTGCAGTGATTGTCCCCCTGTACTCGGCACTAAGTGAGGCCCCACCTCAAATCCTTCGTTCAGTTTTGGGCCTCTCGCTACAGAGAAGAGTCTCTGGAACCAGTTCAGAGAAGGGCAACAAAGCTGGCAAAGGGTCTAGAGAACCGTTTTGGTGGGGTGTATCTGAGGAACTGGGAAGGTTTAGTTTGGAGAAGAACTATCCTGACTGTCAGATGATGTCCCAGAGTGCTATATCCATGCTTCTGTGTTAACTCATTAGCGAAGTTTGAACTACAGGCTCAGCACAAAAGCTGTGCTCCTCCCTCCTTAGCTGCCTCATCAACCTGTGTGACTGACCAGACTCTGTGAAAGAAAACTTGCAAATAACTTCTAAACTGAACTTGTAGAGACAAACCCAGTCAAACTCATCAGCAAAATGACTTTAATTATGGACTAGAATTGATAGCTCTTTTGCATTAAAATGTTTGTGAAGAGATTTATCCTTTCACCCCAAAGAAGTTCAAAACTTGTCTGATCAAGCATTGAGAAGAACCATCTGGCTGAAGGAAGAGCTCATTGTTCTCTACAGTTACCTGAAAGGAGATTGGAATGAGGTGTGGGGGTTGGTCTGTTCTCTATTGTAGAATGAGAGGAAGTGGCCTTAAACTGTGCCAGGGGAGGTTTAGATTGGATGTTAGGAGAAAAAGTTTTCCTGCAAGTGTGGTCAGACATTGGAATAGACTACCCAGGGACGTGGTGGAGTCACTGTTCCTGGAGGTGTTCAAGAAGTATGTGGACGTGGCACTCTGGGACATGGTCTGATGGCTGTGATGGTGTTAGGCTGATGGTCGTGGAGGTGTTTTCTGGCCATAGCAGTTCTGTGGTCTGTGACTTTACTTAAATCTTGTACAGGAGATCTGCAGGAACAGTTGGATATTTCATTTTGAGTGCCTGCTAACTCACTCTGGCTAACATGGTCATCAGGCTTGGTTACAGACTATGTATTAAGAGCTGCAGACTTTGTGATACTTGTTCACACCTGGAGAATATGATGTGTCAGTTTAGGAATGGGTGCTGTTTGAATGCTTAATACCTGTCTGGAAACTGAGATAATGGAAGTGCTACTGTACCTCAGATGCTGTAAACTCAATGGGAGGAGAGGCACAGAAATTCCATCTTATGTCTCTTCTCTGAAATATCTTAGCACTTTTCTAAGCAGAACATTTCCTTTTAATAAAAGTCAAATATGCAGAGTCCCTTTTAAAAACGTTTTTACTATTAATTCCCATTCTTAAACAGGTAGCTGCAGTAGCAGATTTTTAAATGCCTCTATGTTAACTCATTAGCAAAGTTTGAAGTACAGGTTCAGCCACAAAAGCAGTGCTCCTCCATCCCTAGCTGCCTCATCAACCTGTGTGACTGACCAGACTCTGTGAAAGAAAACTTGCAAATAACTTCTAAACTGAACTTGTAGAGACAAACCCAGTCAAACTCATCAGCAAAATGACTTTAATTATGGACTAGAATTGATAGCTCTTTTGCATTAAAATGTTTGTGAAGAGGTTTATCCTTTTACCCCAATGAAATTTAATCCAAGCTTGTCTGATCAAGCATTAATTATGTTTGATTTTTATAAATTTGCATTCCTCATTTGTAGCCAGCAGAGTTTGCATTGAAAGAAGTGATCAGGTGGAAAATGATTGTTCAGGTGTTGGTGGGAAAGCTTCTCTTTACAGCTGTTTGGGCTATGTGTATTAACACACAGGGGCTTTTACAATTCTGATGGAGGGCAGGAAATCCCAGTTCTAGGCTACTTGTTAAGATACTGAAGGTTTTTTTGTAATGTTTAATGACTGAGAATCAGTTCACCTGACAGCATTCTGTGACTGGTTGCTGGTTTTCACTATCCCAAAGTACATGTTTTCCTTAAAAGATCAAAATGCTACTGCATAAACTTTGACTTCATGCTTCTGACTTCATTCTTTTTGTGGTGAGCTTTGAACCAGGGAATCAGTTTGGTGGTTGTTTTTTGTTTTGCTTTATTTTATTCTTTGTGGTTTGGTTTGTTTTGGGGAGGTTGTTTTGTTTTTTCTTAATTATTCTTCTCCCCACTTCCTCCCACCAAGCTCAGTTTCAAGAATTGACTGGACAACCTTTAACAATTTATTTTCACATCAGACTTGAATTTGGAAATTCATTGTTATTTATTGCAGCTGGAAAGAGCAGACATAATGCAGGCAAGTGAGCCCTAGACCACAACATATTAAAAAAAAAAAAAAGAACTTTAAGAGAAATTACTGCTGAGTTACTGACTCAAAAAAAAACAACCAAAAAACCAAGCCAAACAAACAAAAAAACCCCAAAAAACAAACCAACAAAAAAACCCCCAAACCAATGAATGGTTTAGTACAAAAAATTTGGAGTAAACCAAAACCAGTCAGAAGCTATTATTACTCCAGCAGTTTTCCTTGCACTCTCTTGTATGCAGAGGAATGGCAGCAGTTGTGCTATTGCTCCTACACCATATCTCTGGGTCTAGAAATATAAAATGATTTAATAGTTTTAAAATTTAACTTTTACTGTCTCTGTTCCATTCCTGATATTTTTTCAAGAGTGGCTTGTGTGGTGATTAGCATTTGGGTTTTCATCATCTCATCCCTACTTTGTGGTTATCTTCAGTTAGAAGCCACCTGCTGAGATTCCTACTCACAGACCCAACCTCAGTGTGGAAACTTTGAGAAGAGTGAAGTACAGTTCCTGCTAGCTTTCCAGGGGAACAATGTCACCTCTGGAGGACAGGAATCCTTTGGAACTCTCTTTACCTTCTCCCCTAGGAGAAGAGACCAAGAAATCTGGGCCTCTTTAGTCTGGAGAAGAAAAGACTGAGAGGACATCCTATTAACATATACAAATATCTGAGGGGTGGGTGTCAAGTGAATGGAACCAATCTCTCTTCAGTGGTCAGCAGCAACAAGTCAAGGAGCAACAGCTACAAACTGGAACATAGAAGGTTTCACCTCAACATGAGGAGAAACTTCTTTATGGCAAGAGTGACAGCACTGGAACAGGCTGTCCAGAGAGGTTATGGAGTCTCCTTCTCTGGAAAATTTCCAAACCTGCCTGGATGTGTTCCTGTGCAAACTACCCTAGGGGATGCTGCTTTGACAGGGAGGTTGAACTTGATCTCTGGAGGTCCCTTCCAACCTCTAAGACTTCGTGGTTTTGTGACTCTAGATTTTCTTATCGACATTGGGCTATTTTTCCTTCCTTTTATTTCTTGCTTTTGAGGTCTGTAGAAACTTTAAGTGAGACATGTTTCCTGATGATATTGAATCTGTACTAATGAGGCTGTTTATTACAGTTCTTATTTAAATAAGTCCTATGGAGGCTTCTTCACTTCATGGTATCCAGTAGGACGCTTAGAATTGTCAGTAATAAAACTACAAACCGGAGAATCAGAAGATGATTTGAGATCTTTGTAAAACATCCACAAAATTGCAGAGTGAAATGCACATCAGGAATTACTATGCGTTGTGTGGTGGGTTTTGGGTGTTTTTTGTTGGTTTGATTTCAGAAATTAAGGTTAGGCTTAAAGGATGTGCTACTCCTAGAACCAAAGGGAAGCACTGACATACATAGATGTTTCACAGTTTCTGACCAGGGAAGTGATGAACTTAAAAATAAGCAGGCATGTTCAGTCCAGTGCTGTATGTGGCTGTTGATTTGTTAATCCATATGTCATGCAGCATACTTCATACCAGTCCTCTAATCTCTGGCATCAGCTGCCAGTGAATTTTGAGATAGAGCTGTGAGCACTGAGAAGTGCATGAACTTTAACAAAGACTTTTTACTCTTCTGAGCTCAATGCTTTGCATTATTATTTAATTAGAGGAAACACTCAAACTGGAATCACTGTTCATTCAGAACCTATAGAGGAACTGTATAAGGCTTTTCTCTGTGCAGATTGCTCAGTTTTAGGCTTGCTTTGATGCTTCTCTCCCTCCAACCCTACTGCAAAGTCTTTATTCTTTCATGGATTATGGAAGAGCATGGGACACCTAATACTGCTGTTGCTAAGAAATCAATAATCGGACCAATGTGTTCATGTTTGCTGTTTGAAATAACTTGAAAAGCACATAATAGGTCTGTCACTCTGTAACACTTAAAGGACAAGTTATACCTTTGTTCTCTGTTGAAAATGTTGAGCTGCAGGAGTTGAAGCCTAGAATAAAACAACCTTAATTGAGAAGGTGGGGAGAAAACAAATCGTTAAGTAGTTTGTCATCTGTTTTCTGAAAGTTGTTTTAAACTCCTACATGAAGAGATTGGGGAAATACTTAAGCTGTGTTCTCTCTCAAATCTTCTACTGTCTTTCCTAATTTAAAAAATGCTACTGGAAGGAACTGAGGTTGTTGCTAATACTGGCTGGGTGTCTCAGTGCCCTGATCTGAAGTTTATTCAGTTGTGTTATTAAGCTTCAGAGTGAACAATTCTTAGTTTTATTCATGTCCTAACACAGAAAAAGGATTACCCGGTACAGTCACTACTCTGTTCAAGAGGAGCATCTCAAGTAGTTTGTGAGATTCAGAGCAATGTTCAGGGGAACTCTCAGCAAGGCAGGTGGAGTGCTTGATCCCTTTGGCTTATGCATAAACAGAGGATTTACTATTTGCCATGTATGTTGTGAGGCTTCTAGGTGATGATGATATGTAACTGATAGACTCTTGTGGATTGCTATCACTTAATATTGCTGTGACAACAATTCATAAAAGACAACTAAGGAATTTGGAAGACTCAAAATCCTTAGCAGGTATAGACAAGAAGCCACAACCTGTGTTATCTACTTTTTCATTTTTATACCTACTTTTGTCCAAATCATTTTGGGGATTCTCATGGACTAAAGGAATATGTGTGTGTCTTTATAATACATAAATAAGTATATATATCTCTAATGTGACCAGCTTTTATCCCGCTTTTCTGTGCTACTTCTCTCTTGTGCTCAGCAGCTCTAACTTTTAGTGTTAATCTCAAGATAATTTTGGAAGCATGTGTATCAAGAATGGGACACCAAGAGCAAAAGGTAGTGTTGCATTTTTACAAGTAAAGATCCTTGAATTTTTATTAAAAAAAAAAAATCCAAAGAGAAAAACTTCATGAGTAGTGTTCTTTAGCTCCTCTGGCATATTCCTTGCATATGATTTCTGTGGAAGATAATTCCTGTAGCAGCTTTGTCAGTGACAAAGGAACTTGATAACCCCTTTGTTACAGAGGAAGTTATTTGTCTAATAGTTGATAATAAAAATCTCTGAGACTTCTTTGCAGGAGGTTCAACTGGGTATTTTTTTTCATTCGTTTGGCTACTGTATATGTTCAGGAATTAATAGGGAACTCCACAAGGTTTTTGCACTGGATAGTACAACTGTTGTAATTACTGAGTACAGCTGGACAGGCAGGAGAGAGTTTCTAAAGATGCTGCAGCAGTCTTGTTCATGCTGCACCATGGAAATGCAAATGAAGGGGTTTTAATGCAAAAGCTGAGCTGTCCTTTTAATGCAAGTTTTAAAAGAAAATAATTGCATATGCTTCTGTCTGAGCTCATTGAATCAACGGTGCTCTGTACTAGAGTGCTCCTCAGTAATGGTGTGACTCTTGTTCTTCAGGCGTCCTTTCAGATCACAGCAGTTGTTACATCAGGTGTATGTGAATTGATGCAGCTGGAGCCAGCAGGTCAAAAAAAAACCCCTTCTGGTTAAGTTATCCAGCAGGTGATAGCTGCCAGCAGGATGTTGCAAACTGCATTATATTAAAATAGTTTTTCAGCCTCAGGTGGGGTGCTTTGGTTTTGTTTGTTTGCTTTTTCTCTCCTGCATGTTATGATTCCTGGGTCTTCTCTCTTTAAAGGCATGGAGCTCTCCAGAGCTGAGTTTTTCTTTATAATTGGACCTGGGAATACTGACCATTATTAGTAAGTTATACAGTCTAATAGAAGCTAGCACAAGAAGTTTTCTTTACGGAATGGCATATTCTTACCTCCCTTTTTCAGTGAAGGAAGAAAGACTGATAAAAACTCCAGTAGTTGGAATCCTGGAACAAATACTGGGTTTCTCCTCTTTTAGATGAAGATATCCTAGGAAAATGTGAATAGGCTGAATGGCACCAGGGAGATCAATGGAAGGTTAGAGATGGTGAGAGAGCTGCCTAGGAGACAGGCAGAGAGCTGAGCTGCGTCATGGAGAGGGAGGAGAACAACCTGAACTGGTTTGGTGACTTGGGCACCACGTTCTGAGTTTTTAAGTTTTAAATTGGTCTGTAGGTCATGTCTCTTAAAACAATGTTTGATTGACACCATCAAAAGAGATTCACAAGTGTTAATGCACATCTTCTACGTAGTGATCTTTGACACAGATAAAGTATTTTCTTTAGTTGCCACTATAATCAATACATATTGAGGGATACTAGTATCTATCAATGTTTAACGTTATTTATACTAGCTTATGAACTAGTTCACTAGTAATGAGTTTGTTCACTAGCTAATGAACCAAAATCTGCTTACCTGCTGTACCATCTTTTCCAAAGACACAATCAGGCTATGTCACTTTAATTTATTAATTTAGTGATGTGTCCACTTTCACTGGAGGAGCCAATTCTCTTTAAGGTTAAAAAACGTTTTCTTCTTTTGCCTTCAAGAAAGGGAAATGAGGATATACTGCTATACTAGTTCTGAAATCTTGAAGTATTTGGAGATAGAACATACTGTTAACATTTCTACTTTTAGATAAGTTAATTCGTTTCACGTTTAGTGAACCCAGTGCCTTAGGAGTACATCTAACAACTTGTGTGACTTCTGTACACTATGCTAGTTTAAAAAAATCCATGTAGGTATTGTTTAAAATAAGTTATTAAATACTAGATTAAGAAACAAAGCCTCAAAAGCCAGAGGAATGTGTTACATACTGAAGCAGCTACAGCTTAATTGTGTAATGCAGACTTGCTGCTGAGTCAACTTTTTTAAAAGAAAAGTTTAGTTGTAGATGAAAATACAGTACTTATCAATAGAAAAATGCTTTGTATTTAAATGTAAAACCAGTTCCTACTAAAGGGAGGGTGAATTTGCAGTTCGTCTTCAAAGTATGTTTTAATTCTTAGCAAGACAAAGATAGAAGGTTAAGAAACTCAGATAAGTGAGATACATGCACAAATTCGAGGTTCAGAGATTTGCAGTGTGGGTGAAATTTAAGCTTAAAGCTGTTCCAACCAGTGTCCCCAAATTTTACTTGACGTAGCAGCAATGAAACATTAATGTCTAGACTTTTTAATCTGCAGGGGTAGAAAGTGTTGGGAAAAGTGAGTGCTGGAAACTTCTGGGAAGAAGATAAAGTGCAGGTCAGTGAGGTTGATCTGCCATCACTCACCTGGACCCTGTGCCTTGCTGTAGGGTGTTTACAGTGTGAGCCCTTTATGTTATCATTTAAAAAACTCCACTGCTGGGGTTCTCTGCACTGATTCTGATAGGTTTTATTATGTTAATGACTACCTTTGCAGTTCAATACAATCATAGCACAAATTACTGCAGGTATATGCACTAACACAACTTTTAATCTCAAAGTCACCTGTCTATTACAAAACACTTTGTTTTCCCAGAGTGCTACTCCAACATTCTGGCAGCGCTTCTGTGCTAGAATGTGAGTCTTCTACAATGAAATCAATATGCCAGTCTTCAAACACAGATCAAGTTGGTGTGCTAGAACATGCTTTAGAGATTTACAAGGAGGGCAAGTGTGTGTTTGAGTGTGTATCACTTTACAAAGGACTAAATAGAACACAACCTTATGGAGGAATTGAACTGTGGAGCGCTGATGTGTAGATGCCTCGACTGCAGAACAAGTATTTTGTGCTAGGGCTCTGCGTGAACAGAATAAAGACTCTTCATTCCCCAAATAGCTTGTTTAATAGCTGCCTGTTCTTGCTGCATGATTGGCAAGCTGATGATCTATCTAGATCCTCTTTCTGACAGTGGCTGGTAGCAGATGCTGTGAAGAAAAAGTGCAAGGACTGGAGTAGCACTCTTTTTCCCAGTAATGAGATATTTAGGTTATTTGGGATAGTTTAAATGGAACACACTTAATGGTTAAAAGGAGCTGATGGATCTTGGGTTTGGCAGATTTTTTTTGCATGATAATTACGGTTTTTGCAAAATTCTTTGAGAACAATTAGTGATTATGTAATTTGCTGTGAAACAAATGTGTGTAGGTATGGTGTTTTGTTTCATGTGTTGCTTGAGCATCTCCTGTTTGGGTCCTGAGGAACTGGAAATAATTGTGCTGGAATATGCTTACCAGTATCAGATAATTACCGTTTGTAACAGACGTTAAAAATATTAAATAATAATTTATAACCCTCTTCTCACTCAATATCCTAATGCTTTTGGAATGTCATGTATATATATAGTACACCTATAGGTACGAGACTGAAATGGGAGCATGCAGAAAGAGAAAATAAGGAATACAAGCATTCAAGATGGGATGTATTTGGGAAGTTAATTTTAGACAATTGTAAAGCAATATTTTCCTTTTTAATTTTCTTGAATGGGTTGACCTAGATACTGAGATAGTGTCATTGTCTTAGATAATTCTGTCCAAAGCTTTATGTGCTTGTGGATGAATTCATCAGAATCTTAATTGGCCTGTTTTCTTTCTAAATGAAATTTAACACCTTGATTCTGTTCACAATTTGTAAGAAAGTAATTTGAGTAAATATCTTACTTGGCATTCCTGTGTCAGTGGTAGTATGTAAGTCTTTAAGCATAAAAACTGAGTGGTATATCCAGTTAAGTTTAAATGGGAGAAAAGCATCTTTTTGTAGTACATAACTTCTGCCCGTGTAACTGTCTTGAAATAGTTTGTGTTCACACTGTGTGTTTGATTTAGTTCTAGTTCCCCTTTAATTTAGCAGGTGGCATCCAACTCTGTTTTCATTATCAGGGTACCTTGAGGGCATTAAGTTGAAACTCACCTAGTAAATTCTTCAGCTGGTTTTTGCACTGTTGCTGAATATACTGCTTAAGCAATTGCTACCCATAAGTGCTCATTTCTGCATCTTCACCATGTTGATGCAAGCTTGTGTGGCTGTGTGATGAACTGGATGGAGGGTTAATGTAGGCAAAATATGATCCAGCAAAAGCAGTTTTGTTTCGGTCTTGTTGGTTCAAGTGACAATGTAACAGCTTATGCTGGCAGAACTCAGAAGTCTGAAACTGTGAGAGTGAACTCCCTAAGCACCTGTAGGGAGTCTTAAGGGAGAGTTGTCTATAGATTCTTTTAATTTTTTAACCTATTTGAGATAAATAACTGGGTGGTAATCTTGCTAAGTGTAACTGTGTGTTTAGAAATACTGAGATGCCTACCCCATTCCTGGTCATACTTTTTAAACATTCAGGACTTTTTCTACCCCTTTGTTATGCATTTGTACTATGATCGAAAAGGTGGCTTCATACTGCAGACAGAGTAACAAACCATTATTCCAGAGAGATGTGAGAGAAAATCAACTGTTAATAGGCACAATTCTGCAATTAGTAGTACAGTTTATTTTA
This sequence comes from Eubucco bourcierii, assembly GCA_013396675.1. Lineage (NCBI taxonomy): Eukaryota > Metazoa > Chordata > Aves > Piciformes > Ramphastidae > Eubucco > Eubucco bourcierii. Next base: position 133,311 of record VWZE01025050.1, on the reverse strand, counting down.
AATGTTGAGCACAGTCAGGAAAGTAGTAGGAAGTGAACTCCTCTGTCTCAAATGAAAATTAACTTGGATGAATTCAAGAGCCTGCTTGCTTGCCACTGAGGTGTCTTTGTTCTCAATCAGCAACAGTGCCATAAAACCTAGGAAAGAATAGCCTGTTTTCAGCACAGCTACCATCTCCTGTACCAGTGTTGCTCACCAGTAAAATATCACTGTGTTTTAATGAGTGAAGGGCTAGAGGGAGAAAAGGATCACTCCCTTGTGTAGTCCTCCAAAAAAAGTGAGGCAAGTAGGAGGGTAGTGTGTCAAATAGGGGCTGAGGAAGTTCCCCAGATTTCTGCTGAGTCGTGTGGATAACTTAAGACACAATACTAGATGTTTGAATGGCTAGACCATCTCTCCATGATTTGGAATGTATATGTGAGTGAACTTTCTCCCATACAGGTTCTTGCTGGGGCCCTGAATCCCTTGATCTCTCTAAATTCTGCCTGCTTAAAAAGAAAGTGAAGATAGATTTCTCTCTGCAGCCTGCCTGTGGAAGGTTTTGATATAAACCTTTCAGTGGTTACTGTAGTGCAGTGAAATAGCCTTTCTTATGCTGAGAGGCAGAAGGAAATCAAGATTATTTTCCTTTCAGAGTCATTAGCAGGATCAGGCAGTCCAAGTGTGGATCTCAAACCACTGTGCCCACCTGCTGGCCTGGAGGGGAGAGTGCTGTAGTGACAGCTGCTGCTGCTCTCCCGATTCAAGGAAGGCATAACCTCTTACAGATGCTGCTTGTAGTCTGCTTGCTTTCTGTCTCCAGCTTGCATGTTGGAATCACCACAGAGGTGAAGTGTGGAAAGGGAACTGATCCTTTGGCAGGGTGGGAATAGAGGCCTTGATGGGCTGCCTTCCCCATGGCATTATGCAGGCGGCATCCTCAGCGCATTTTGGAACCTTCCCAGGGCTGATAAGTCTCAAAAACTACAAGACCATGGAAAAAGTTTGAGTTTCTGTTTGTGTAAGTTTAATGATCCCTTACTTAAAGGTTCAGCACATAGACTCCGACCTGTTTCACTTCAAGTGTCAGGTATGTTTGAGCTTTAAGTGAAACATTAGCTAACATATGTCTGGATTTCTTCCTTCAAAAGGCCCTAAGTCTCAAAGCATTTTATGGGATAGGAGTTCTTTACTCAGGTTTTTCATTACTAGATTTTGACAGCTTTTGATGGAGTCTCTTTTAATGTCTTAAAGCAAGTAACAAGGCTGGGTGCACAGAGTCAGAGAATATTTTTGGTTTGAAGAGACCTTCAAGATCATCTAGTCTAACTTTCAACCCAGCACTGTAAGGTCATCACTAAACCATGTCCTTAAGTGCTGGGTCCACATGCCGTTTAAAAACCTCCAGGACTGTTGACTCCACCACTGCACTGGGCAAATGCTTGCACTGTTTGGTTACCTTTTCAGTGAAGAAATATGCTCTAATACTCAGCCTAAACCTTCCCTGGCACAGCCCATCAGGTAGGGCAGAGAATGCGTCTATATCTCCTTCAGCCAGCTGCTCTCCTAGGAGAGGAATTAAAATTTATTTAAGAGAAAAATTTACTAAAATGAACCAGCAAAACAGATATATTGGTGATGTTTGCTATGGGGAGATAAGAGGCAGTGTGTAGCAAATCTCAAACTCGTGCACTTGAGCAAAAGGAAGGAATAATAAGCTAGTTGTCTTCCCCTCCTTCCCCTCACCTCCTTTTTATTACCACTTTTAAATTGGGAAGATAAACTACTAGAAGCTGAACTTGCTTACGTCAGGTGAAAAGGGAAAAAAAAACAATGCCTGCATTCTAAGTGGACTGAAATGACTGACTATACAAGAAGTAAAATTGTGTTTAGGTGAGTACCCTCATATACTAGGATTTCTTTTTCCTGAGTGCAAAAATTTGGAAGATTTCATAGAGGAACAATTGTACAGCGAAGCTGATTAGACACAGCTGTCGAATCCATTTTGCATATGTGATTGCAAAAGAACGTAGTTGATATGACAGAGAGGATAAGACACACAGCCATGTATTTCTGTATTTACATAGTATCCACTAAATCCAAAAGATGCTGCTGAACAGTGTCCATCTCTGCTCCATCACTGTGCATGGACGTGTTGGCAGTCTCCTGTAAACAGGATGCGGAACTGTCAGAGCGCTCTTTGACTGCAGTTGTTGGCAGTTTGGGAAGCACGTGGACAAATTCTAGCTGCTTGTATCACGTGTCTACATCTTTCTGGTTTTCTGCTGAGATGCTACTAATTTAATCTCTTTGAACCAAATCCCTCAAACCAAATACTCTGGCTGAAACACAGCATGTACGCTGCCTTGTGTTTTGTAGCATTGCTGTGTTACATTTCCTGTGACATTCATCTTGAATTGTTTGAAACGAAGTCATAGAATTGTTTTGGTTGGAAAAGACCTCTAAGATCGAGTTCAACTGTTGACCCAAGACCACCTTGGCCATTAAACCATGTCCCAGCGTGCCATGTCCACGTGTTTCTTGAACAACTCCAGGGATGATGAGTTGTCCACCTCCGTGGGCAGCCTGTTCCAACACCTGACCACTCTTCCTATAAAGAAATTTTCTCCCATTATCCCATCTAAACCTCTCCTGGCACGATTTCAGGCTATTTCAGCTCATCCTATCACCTGACACTAGGGGAAAAAAAAACAAACCGCATCTCCTTCCAACCTCTTCTCAGGTAACTGTAGACAGCAGTGTGGTCTCCCCTCAGCCTCTTCTTCTCCAAATAGTCCCAGTTCACTCATATATTCCTCAGAAGGCCCTTTACCAGCGTTGTTTCCCTTCTCTGGACACACTCCAGCAACTCAATGTCTTTCTTACAGTGGGGGGCCCAAAACTGAACCCAGTATTTGAGGTGTGGCTTCACCAGTGCCGTGTACAGGGGTGCAATCACTTCCCTACTCCTGATGGCCACAGTATCGCTGATGGCAGTGCCAGGGCTGAGTCGTTATTCTGTGCTTCTTTATGTTGCTACATGAACAGTGCATTAATGATGCCTCACTATGCATAATATTCTGGTTGTAAAAAAAAAGCATTGTTCTGATACAGACCTGAGACAGATCCTGATATGTAAACTCCCTTGAAAATGGGACACGCTGAAGTGGAGAATCTCTAAGTGGGATACAGTGTGCTTTTGTGGCCAAGAGGGCAAATGGTATCCCGGGGTACATTAAGAGGAGTATGGCCAGCAGGTCAAAGGAGGACCACATCTGGAGTTTTGTGTCCGGTTCTGGTTTCCTCAGTTAAAGAGGGACAGAGATAGACTAGAAAATGTTCAGTGAAGGGCTATGAGTATGATTAAGGGATTGGAACATCTGTGTGATGAGGAAGGACTGAGAACTGGAACTGTTAGTCTGGAGAAAGGAAGACTGATAGGCAATCTTATTAATGTTTATGAATATCTGAAAGGTTGGGTGTCAGGAAGGTGCCAGTCTCTTTTCATTGGTGTCCTCTTATAGGATGTGGGGCAGTGGATGCAAACTGGAACCCAGGAAGCTCCATCTCAAAGTGATGAGAAAATTCTTTACTCTGAGGGTGCCAGAGCACTGTACTGCCCAGAGAGGTTGTAGAGCCTCCTTCTTTGGAGGCTCTCAAGACCCATCTGTATGTGTTGTGTGACACCTGCCTATGTGATCCTGCTTTGGCAGGGAGGTTGGACTCAATCTTCAGAGGTCACTTCCTACCCCTACAATTCTATAATTCCGTGGTTCTATGCTTGAATGCTCTTTTCCCAAGTAAATAAATACTGCTTCTTAGTTTCAAGGAACATGGCACACAGATGCTTTTTACTCCTCGTTGTAAAGTAATGGGCCACTTGCTGACTGAAGCAAGCTCTTGGCATTATTACTAGCAGCTGCTGAACTCTTAGTGTTAACTTAAACAGCTCATAAATGTTAATCGTGTTGCTGTTTTGTTAGTTTGCATATCCCAGAGGCACAAGCTAATAGGTCACACTGGTTTTGTGTGTGGTGGTTTGGTTTGGTTTTTTTTTTAATACATGAACTAACGACATTTTTTAGTGGAGATTCCAAATAGTAACTTAACAAATTGATAGCTTTGCTGAGGTTTCTTCAAAACTGCACTTTTAGCTGTAGCTTTACTAGTAATGGTTTTATTTAGATGTGTTTCAGTAAGGTGAAAGCTCCTGAGCATGCAGTGGGATGAGTACACAGTTGAAGGGAATATGCTGCCTGCTTTACTGACCTGATATTTGGAAATTGGTGACAAAGTCAAATGCAAATCTAAACTGAACAAAATTAATGCAGTTTATCTGGTGCTTTGGTTAAAAGCTGCTTTCATATTGTGATCTTGCCTGTGAAAATGTACAGGACACGTAAGGGTTGCTGTAGAAATGTGTTATCTTCATAATGAGCAATTAAATAATGTGCTGTGGCCTTTAAACTGTCCTTCCCACTCTTCAGCCAGTCAGAACGTGTTCTTAGAAGACAAAACTCCCAAACAAACTAATCCTTTCCTTCCTTCAGGTCAGATTCTGCTAGTGTTCTTTGTAGAAAATGCTGGTGACATCCCAGAACGTGATTTCGAGCCTGTCAAAATGACTGTAAATATAGCATTCATGAAAACTCGGAGAATGAAGTAAAAATTGGTGTATTATTATAGGGGTTTACCTTCATTAATAATTGTAAAAGTCAGAAAGAGGATAGGGTTGTTACTAGTGTATGCCATATAGAGAAATTATGCTCACCACAGCTGAAACTGTAGAATGTTAGGGGTTGGAAATGATCTCTAGAGATCATCTAGTTTAACCTCCCTGCCAAAGCAGCTAGGGCAGGTCACACAGGAATACATCCACGTGAGTTTTGAAGGTCTCCAGAGATGGAGGCTCCACATCCTCTCTGGGCAGCCTGTTTCAATGCTTTGTCAGCCTCACCATAAAGAGTCTCTTGATGCTGAGGTGCAGCCTCCTGGGTTTCAGCTTGTTCCTTGTCCAGTCACTGGGCACCAGTGGAAAGAGCCTGACACCTTCATCTTGACACCCACCCCTCAGATATTGGTAGACATTAATAAGATCCCCTCTCAGCCTTCTCAAGATTAAACAGCCCCAGGTCTTCAGTCTTTCTTCACAGGAAAGGTGTTCGAGTCCCCCAGTCATCCTCAGACCTCTCCACTGGACTTTCTCCAGCAGATCCCTGTCTCTTAAACAGGGGAGCCCAAAACTGGATACAGTATTCTAGATGTGGTGTCACTAAGGCAGAGTAGAGGGGGAGGAGAACCTCCCTAGACCTGCTGATCACACTCTTCTTAACACACCGCAAGATACCCTTGACCACAAGGGCATATGGCTGTCCCACGGATACCTCATCCTTAACCTTCACGTGAGTATCTAGTAGAATTTCTTTCTAGGACAGTGCTGTGTATTTGCTAGACCTGCCCTTCATTCGTGGAGGCTATGCTCCCTACCCAGCTAGTTGAAATTACAGTTCCTCTAAACTTTTGATAGCAACCTACAAGCCCAGATTAACCTGACTATAGTTGGACCATGTCTGTTCAAAGCTATGGACTCTGTGGTGTATTTGGATGGTGCATTGTGTGCATGTGTATATGCTGTTCCTCTTCAGGATTCCCTCCTGGAAGCTTGCAGAGGAATTTCTCTTCCTGAAGAGATGTGCAGTGTAGGAACAGACATTGCAGACTGATGTTGAAAGGATCCTATCCTGTAAGGTGGGAGGTCCTAGCTTGAGTGGGAACTTCTTGGATTTTAGAAGATAGACTTTGTGGAATGAGTTGTGGTTTAGAGTGTGGAAGATCATAAACAGGAGTTGTGTTTTTTTTGTAATTGAAGTTACCAGACAACATGTAAGGCTAATGCTGCAACATGCAGAAATATATGAGCAAGGGTTTGATCTAAAATCATTTAGTTGTTTCATTTGCAAGGACAGGAGTAAATGTCACTCTGCTTTCAAGTAGGCGGATGTGCGAGTTCATTTCTGGGCTTGCTTCTACAAGCCTAGAGAAAAGAAGACCTGGATAGCACACAGTCTAGGAGGCTTTGGTTAGAAATCAAAACTGAAGACTCCAGGTTGTGTGTGGTTAAATTATAATTATGTGACTGATGTTTTGAGAACTGCATAGCTCTAACAAGAGGTTTGGATTTTTTAATTCACCTTTGAACCTGCTTGTTTGGAAAGAAGTTGTGGAGTTCACTACAGAGTCTGACCATTCAGCTCTCAGTTCTGGCCACATTTTCTTCTGTGCTTTTCATTTGATTTCAAGTTGGTTTGTGTGTATGTTTGCTTTCCTCCAAAAGATCCGTATAGAAATTGTGGTTTTGCCCTTCATTCCTGTCCCATTTAAGTGCATATCTCATGCAGCAGATATAGACAGCTTGCTGAGAAAGAGATACAACTTCAGATATCCAGAGTGGTACTTAAATGAAGGATTTTTCTTATTTGAAAAATCTTGAACTGGTTGATTGAACTTCTGGGTGATGACTGTGTGCTTTGTTTTGAGTCTGAAAGTAGCTTTCTCGAGCTGAACTTTGTAACTTTCATTATAGAAACTGAGTTCAACGAATCAGTGAAGAAATGTGTGACCTGAATGTTGATTCTCTTCAAAATTCTTATCCCAAAATATTTTATTGTGGCTGTACTCCTAGTTAAAACTTATAAGTGTTTTTGGCCACGTGCATGTTATGTATCTGGGCTTTGGTGTGAACTGGATGCTGATAAAAAGCCTTGTGTCTAGTGGAAGGTGTCCTTACCCATGGCAGGGGGATTTGAACTAGATGATCTTTAAGGTCCTTTCTAAGCCAAACCATTCTATGAATTCATGATGTGGAAAGCTCTGTACCTGAAAATTCTTGGCTGTAGCCTGAAGATTGATCTCTGAGATGAATCTCTGGACCAAAAAAATTACATGGGCAAAGGAACTAATTCTCCTTAAGAAGCAGCTTTTCTTGTGTTTTGTTTCGTAATTTGGTAACCCTCTTGAAAAGTCAGAATGAACTACATTTTATTCCAGGTAACTCATTGTTGCAAGTCTGTGAGTGTAGTAGTAAAACTGATCTTAAAAATTAATCCCTATGCTTGAAGATATTAATTTTGGATTTGTGGAAGACTTCAGGAAAGCAATAGTTAAAGTAACTGGCAGAAGGGGTGTATGGTGTACACACAAGCATATCATAGAAACATAGAATGTCAGGGTCTGGAAGGGACCTTGAAAGATCATCTAGTCCAATTCTCCTGCCAGAGCAGGATCACTTGTACCAGATCACACAGAAACGTATCCAGGTGGGTTTTGAGTATCTCCAGAGAGGGAGACTCCACAACCCCCCTGAGCAGCCTGTTCCAGTGTTCTCCCTCACTGAAGGGGAAAAAATTCTTTATGTTGAAATGAAACTTCCTATGTCTCAGCTTCCACCCGTTGCCTCTTGTTCTGTCATTGGACATCACAGAGTAGAGCCTGGCTCCATCCTCCTGGCACTCATCCTGCACATACTTATAAACATTGAGGTCAATCATTGCAATCTGGTCAATCACTTAGGCTAGTGATCTGATGAAGTTCTCGCCTATCAAGGTGGAGGGATACATCACTAGTACAGTCTTTCATAGTGCTTGTGTGACTCAAACAGGAAGCAGCTCTCAAATTTATTGGGGAGTAGCTTGTGTATTGGATAATTTGTGGAGGAGGAAAGCAGTAAAGACTTGAAATACTAAAATATGCAAAGAAACGTTGTTGTAAGTACTAATTACACTCTCTTTCTTTTGCAGACCTTCAAGTGCTGACCTACTTGGCCTATTAAATTATTATAAACTTTTGCTGCTCTGCGAACATATAAAAATGTCTCGCAGCCCTGATGCTAAGGAAGACCCTGTGGAATGCCCCCTCTGCATGGAACCTCTGGAAATCGATGACATCAACTTCTTCCCTTGCACCTGTGGCTACCAAATCTGTCGTTTCTGTTGGCATCGTATCCGCACTGATGAAAATGGACTTTGTCCTGCTTGCAGAAAGGTAAATATCCTGGAACAGCAGCTTGTCTTGCACGTATCACAAGGCTTTTGCTTTGTGTTAGTGCCAAAGGCATCCTTTTCCTTCAGGGACGCATTCATCTAGTCGTGGCCTAGAACAAGGGTGAGGTGTTGGATTTTTTCAGATCCTATCTGCGTATGTGTCGAAGCTGTTGTACAGTGGCTAGTCATGGTTTGGTGAATTCAGAACTGGATTAATAGGGCAAGCTGTGGATCAGAACCAAGGCATGCTTGTGCTGGGAGAGCTGCCAAGCAAAAGAATAAAAATCCTTTGAGTTGGGGTGTTCATGCATTGACAAAGTCTTTTCAGGAAGGACAGTGAGGATTCCAGCATCAGGGGTTTGCTGGGGGCCAAGCTGAATTAGCAGAGCTGAGGCAAGCCTATAAAACACCTGCTTGTTTCATTTGTGGCACTGGAGCTTTTAATCCATATTTTTATGACAATAACCACGTAAAACCTTTGGAAAATACATCCAAAGGTGTAAAACTTTAAAGCATTTAAAAATCTAGGCTAAGTCTGTTTGTCCAGTACTCTTGTTGCCAAACGCTTAAAGGTAGCACTTAGTCACACTTTCTCTGTCTCTTAATTGATGTCTGGCTGGTACTTTGGCCACAACTGCAAACTGCAGCTTCACTAAGTTGCCTGCTTTTTCCTTTGAATTTTTTCCTCCTCGTTTTAGGATTGTTTAACCTGGTTTAGTACCTTATCTTCAGTGTTTAATAAGATTATTTCTCAATACCTTTTCTTTAATGGCTTCCCTTGATTGTCACTTTCTTGCCTGGCCTTCCTTTTTTCGTGATCACAGTTACTTATGTCCCCTCTTTCTCTTGCTGCTTACTCAAGATCCTGTCCTCAGTTTCCTTGGCTTCCTGTCTCTCAGTGCAGCCCCCTTTTGAGACCTCAAGTAATCTTGCTTGGTTGCACGATCTTTATTCACTGCCATAGCTTTCTGTAGGCACTTCCAGTCATGTTTTCTTGCTGCTTATTTTGGGCTTTGGCTACATTAGAGCTACCACTGTTAACCTGTGTTTGGAGGCCTCTGCAAGCCTGAAGGCTGTCCCACAGCAATTTGTTTGTTAACAAATTGTGAAATTTGCTGCAATACTTGAGCTGGAAGTCCTACAAGGAGGGCTCACTTGTCATCAACCAAATCAGTCTCCACATCTGTTACCTGCTGTAGCTGACACAGCAGTTTTCATAGTATAAGCAAATTTTCTCCTCCTGGTGCAACATGATGTTTTGGAAATTTCCTTGTACAAGTCTCTTCGTTTACCTGGATTTATCACGCTACTTCTTGGCAACAACTACTTGATTCATCTCTGCCTGTTCATTACTGCAAGTATGTGAAACATCTGAAAAGTCACAGAAGCAACATTTTGTTCTTCACTGCATCTGGGTATCTGCTTTATTTGAAATTTGGATACTGCCGCAGCTCAACTTCTTAATGTGGAATGATCTGGCATATGGTTGGATGTGAAGATATTTTGCTGAACTGAATACAGTTTGTTCAGGAAAAGTTTTGGGAGGAAAACTGGAATGAATGCTACAGTTGGAATGAAGCACACTTGACTATTCCAGGAGAGGAGAATTCATGTTTTCACAGCAGATGAGGATTATGTTCTTGATACTTTCTGTATCCGTGGACTGCAAGATGTTCTTGAGTAGGGTTGTAGCTATATCGTTGGAGATTTGCATGGAGGAGTCTGAGGAGTACTCTCCTGTCATGGTGTAGACACGTGGCACAGAGCTCTATCAGGATCTTGGATATACAGTATTTCAAGCTACACAGATGATGACAACATCAAATAAGTCTGAAGAAGCCACCTTTTGAAGTGTGCTGGTCCTCCTGAGCCAGGTGTGTATTTGTGTGCAGTGTGTGTATTATTATTTCCTTTGCTGCGTGTAGTACAGTTTTGGGAGAGAAGGTGTAAGCACTTTCCAAATTCATATCCACTAAGGTGTGTACTGGTTATGACCATTTACGGTGCTGAAGTGCAGAATGTAGCAATGCAACAAAATTTTTACAAGGAAACTTAGGGTTGGTGCTATGTTTTCAACAAGTATCTTGTTTATAATGTGTATAACAAGTGCTGTATACTTAGTGCTAAATAGACTGTGAATAACCACACTTAAAACAAGCCTGTGTATGTTATGTGTAATTACCTAGTAGAAAGCTGCTTTTTGTGGCAGTGGTGTCAAATGCATTGAGAGGTGTCCAGTGGGTTCTCCACTAGTCTGTGGAGAAGGGACAATAAAGAAGTTCCCTGTCTAGGGATTTTGGTTAAAAAGTTTGAGGAGAGGTGGTGGAAAAGTGTGGTACAACAGTTTGGCTATAAAGGCATCTATGCTGTTAGTTTGCTAGATCTTACATGTGCATTGCATAAATATCATTATTTTCCCAAGATTCTCTAACTGAAGAGATATTAGCTTACAGGTGTTTATTTCCTTCCAAGGAAAAAGTACTTCTAAGTGTTTGAACTGTTAGGTAGCTTAATATTTGTATATGCAGGATACTTTCATGTGGTGATAGTCAATTAAGATTGTGTCATTTCCTCCTGTTAGCAACAGTAGTAGATAAGCATTTGCTTTGTTTTGATTTTATGAAAGTGTGGTGCTAGTATGAATTAAACTTGAATACTACTTGGAAGCTAGTGCATGATAGTCTAAACATATGAAAAGCTTTCTAAACTTCCTTTGAATCTGCTGCAGTGGACTCAGAAATTGTTTCTGTTTAATTCATTAACTACTAAAAGTACTACTATAAAAAGAACTGCTTTGAGTTCCTTATGCCCTCCAAAATTGTAGGTGTAGTCAATTGTAAGATACTAAGCAAACCTTCCCAGGTTTCTTCCAGTCAATCGATTTCTTAACTGAGTGAAATAGCTGCTAACAAGTCGAATTAGAATGAAAATATGCTGTCCTTAGACAACCAATAGCTGTTTTACAGGTCAGACTCACTGATTCTGGCTGTTAAGGTGTGATTTTTGTCTTTGCAGCAGGTTTTTTTCCTTTTGCTTTTAAAATTCAGCAGCCTGTTTGCCATATGAATGATATGCACCATTTTGGTGGTTTACGTTGCTTTAATAGAGCACAGCACTGTCAGACCTTAGGGTCAGTTGTTGCAGTTGTTAAATTCAACAATAAAAAAAAAGTAGTCCCTAAGCTCCTTGGCATCTTAAAAGCTGTTCCTATGATAATGGCTTTGCCTTCTTCGGCTCCTTGACATTTAGGTTTTATTTCTTCTAGCCTGTTGTGCTAAAAATGGAGGGAAATAGGGAAATTTATGACCAAGAAACTAATATATTTAAAGCATATTTTTGCCCATGGTCCTCCTAATTATGCTTCTGGATAAAAGAAACAAGTGATCTGACGCAGTTTCCAAATGTCAGTTGTTTCCTCTGGTGCTTTTAATCCCACAGTCTAGTTGTTCGATGAAGCAATTGATACTTGTAAATATGTAGGTGATTGTTTGTCTGTATTCTTGGTAAGCAGTATGATGTGTACTATGCTTAAATCTTATTGACCCGATCTGTATTTCTCATTTCAGAACCTATTCGGTAGCAAGGCAACAACTGGGAAATGTTGGTGCATCCATTGTGTGGAAGGATGATGACCCTTCTGGGAATGACAAAAGCAGAGCGCTTGATAAATCCCAGCTCAGCTTTCAACAGTTGAGAAACTGTAGGGGGAAAAGTCTGAAAGAAAACAAAACTTAAATGACAAGACAAGCTTAGTCAGGAAGACCAAGAATTCATCAAGGGCCATCTCTGGTTAAAGAAACGAGACAACAGAAGAGACATTTGAACTTTTGGTCAAGTTCTTGTTAGGACTACAAGCAACTTGCAGTTAGCATAAACAAATTCTGATCATTTTCCATTTGGCACATCTTGTTCAGGTGGCTTCCATGGTTTTTGCTGAAGAAGAGTTGTGTAACTTAAGTGGAGGGTGTCAGCTAAATTTAGTGAATCGGTGGTGTTGACATATCTAAAAATATGTAAATGCTGCTAACACTTGCTGTAGCTACTTTGCTGGGGTCTGAAATCCTTTACTAGCTAAGGAATTTGTGATAGTAGGTTAAATAAATACTTTATGCTTCTTGTCACAATAATAGTAGTAATAATTCAGGAAGTACTAATTTCAGTAGCATTGCCAGTTCAGCTGTTGCAAGACCTGAGAGCTGCTGGTGTTTGTGGTCCTCTCCCTACTCCTATTATGCAGGGTTGGACCGAGACTAAACACGTGAAGTGGTACTTGGAACACCTGCATTCAATTCACCTTGCTTGCCCTGTGTTACACCACCCTTCCATGCATGCTTTCTGTCAGTAGCTGCACTATCACCTGAGTTCACGAACTTCAACCCTGTGGGAAGAAATCACACTGAAGATTAAATAGTTTTTCTATTTGTAGACTTGTTTTATGGCCTTATAAAAAAGGAATAGGATTCTTAATACTTACTGTTTTTTAGAATTGGCTTCTGAAGTTTTGGTGCAGTGTTTATTTGCCTTTCTCTCTCTTTAAAGGCGAGATCTCTTATCTGTCATCATGTCGCACATTATATAAGGATAGGAAAGCCATCTATCGCTTCTTAGGATTGGGTTTCTGGTTTATTCTTGGGATTCAAGGGGTGCATGCAGATTTGCTTACAGGTTCTGCAAGTCAGGATATCTGACTATCCATGTTCTTCAGAAGCATTAGACATGTCTTGAGTGATAGACAGGCATAGTAGAATTCCCTGTGGAATACAGCACAGGAGTATTTGGTGAGAGCTTCCGATCATTTTCTTGCTCAAGCAGATGCTCTTATTCGTGGTGACAAATCAACTGCTATATGAAATCCTTCGTGAGCATTGTGCTTCTTACTGAGGTGAAAACATTTCTCTCCCCCTGATTATGAAGTTGCAGTTCAGTGTCATGCCTCCCAGCAGTTCTTTACAAATACAAACTGCTAGTTTTGCTGTGACAAGTAAGAACTCTGCTCAGGATCATGCTTGAGCTACCCTGTCTCCTGACTGATGTTCAGAACCTCCTGTAGCAAGTAGCTGTACAGACAAGAAAGGTACTGTCTGACTTGCTTCTCATTTGAGAACAGGCACTGAATGTGACTACACTTGGCAAGAAAGAAACTGATGAACTTTGACACCATTTGCTGTAGTTCTCTTGGTCCTTCTGAAGACTTCCTGGTCCTGATGAGAACCATGAATTGGTTTCTTGTGCAGTACCCAAGCACAGCACACTTCCAAGCCTTGCCTTGAGTAGTATGCGATGTGGAGAAGGAATTTCTGTGAAAGGATGGGTTGTTGATGTGGTACCACATCATTTGATGTAGAGCAAATCAATTTATTTTTGGAACCCTATCCGTTTTATACTGGTGCACCTGTTTTCTTCCCATTCTTACTTCAACTCAGCTGTGATAACTGAATTCATCCCTCCCTTTGAAGTTTTTTCTCTTCCCCCAAACTAAATGATACCTAGTCTTTATGCTACACAATTGATTAACATAGACTTGCAGAAGCTTTTTAAATAAGCAGAATGTCTTGCAGAATTATTCTGCATCTCCTGAAGTCCTCACATGCATGTGTTAAAACTGAAGATAATCAGTGGCAATAGCTAATCTCCAATGACCTTTCTAACAGGTCATTGCTGTTCATCAAGTAAGTCATGAAATCTGTATAAGGTGTTTAGTGTTATCTGTGAATAATGGAACTTCTGAAGTCCTTATTGTGTTCTTATGTTCAGGACTTGTCTACCTTTGGCTACTGCTGAAGTATCTTAAAAGTTTGAATTCCTCTGTGATACTAAACATATGATCCAGAGGACTCGATGTTTAACCATGAGATACCATCTGCTGAAGTCAACTGCAACATGTTTTCAGAAGCTGTCTCAAGTATAACATAATGATGCTAAACTTAATGACACTAAACTAAATGCTGTTAACATAATTATGCCGAGCTCTTTAAACGGATCTTGTTTTGTTTGAGAGCGTAGTCAGAAGATTATCTTGGTGCCTCTTTCAGTAGTATCATGAAAGTATAAGGAATATATCCTTTTAACCTAGACTTTAACCTTGTTTTCCTTGGCCATTATGGATTGTTCTCAGGTCACTTAGTCATGAAAACTGTTTTTGTGCTCTGCCAGTCAGGAAAACGTTAAACTGGGTTTTGTTGGAGTTGTACACTGAAAACTTTAGTTGCAGTAATACAAGCAAAGAACTTAGTTCAACATATTGGCGAGCTTAACTTTTTAAATGCGCATCTCATATATGCTTCTAATTTTTTGTTTTATCTCAGTGTTTAAAAACACATCTTTTTTTGAGAGAGATGTTTTTATATACTTCTATGCTTAGCTTTGTATATGAAGTGTGAAATATAATTTACTAGTCTGAGAAAACTGGGACAGGTAAGGAATGTGGGACTGCTTTGAGGAGTTATCTGGGGCAGAAGACAGCACAGTGTAGTCTGCAAGACTGGGCTAAAAAAGTGCCTTTATATCAATGCTCTGCCTGAATAGAGCAATCTTTCTAGCGAACTCTTGGGACACTTCTGCTAGATACTTCTGAGATTAAAGTCTCTGCAGTGTTACATCTGTTTGAGGAGTTTTCTGCATATGATAATATTTGAGCTAAAACTTCACCTTTCTCCAGAGAAGACAAAAACAAACCTTCTATCTGGTACACAAGCATGGCAGGAACACTATTAAATCAGTGAAACTGGAAATCTCTCTATTCACTAGGAGAAGTTAACCACGTAAATATCGAGCTGTCAAGTGTGTTACTTTCTTCAGCTTGATGAGCCACTGAAATTACACTTGTGTTTTGATTTTCTTATCCTGTAGTCTTCACTTAATTACACCTAAATATCCAAATCTTCATTGGAAAACTAGATATGAAGTGAATATGCAGGACATGCTTTCAAAACCCTGCTTACTATGTTAAATAAGTTAAATCTTAACAGGATGTGTTGAATGTCATGTTGCAACTGTTTGTAGTGTTACCTAACTGACTAGGCAGTTGTTAGAATGACTCAAAAACCAGTGTTATGTCTATAAATAGGAGAATTTAATGAAAATATGCAAGATACTAATCTTCCCCTAGGGACCAAGTATGCCTCTTCTGTAATGCAGCTGGCCGTAACAATCAGTACAGTGTAAGAAAAGAAAGAAATATGTGCTAAAACATCGAGAGTTATGACTTTAAAATGTGGTGTTTCTTACATGACTTGTTCTTAATGATATTTGTTATATTTAGCCATATCCAGAAGATCCAGCAGTGTACAAGCCACTCTCCCAGGAAGAACTGCAAAGGATAAAAAATGAAAAGAAACAGAAACAAAATGAGAGGAAACAGAAGATATCAGAGAACCGCAAACATTTGGCCAGTGTACGGGTTGTACAGAAGAACCTTGTTTTTGTGGTAGGGCTATCTCAGCGCCTAGCAGATCCAGAGGTGAGCAGTTCACACTTGCAGATCTTCCTCTTGTCTTGCTGTCAAGGAACCATTGGAATACCCTGGTGCCTACCCTTTGCCTGTCTCCCCGATGGGTACAAAATGAAGCAGCATTGAAAAGCTTCACTGCTGCTGAGGAACTTTCTTAAAGGAACCTACTCAGCTTTCTCCTCCAAAATAACCTCAAAAAGTGTTTTTATCTTTGCTTTTGGGAGTACAAAGGCTGTCTCTGTTGTTGAGGAAATTGTTCTTTGTTTTAAATATGGCTACTTCTTAAGATAAAAATAAGCTTAAGGCTTTTTTTTTAAGCACTGATTTTTAAAATTTTTTTTTTCCTAGTCTGGATCTGATAGCACTATAGAACTGTGTCATACAGAGCAGGTTATAAAATGGAAGCTTGGTTGAGCAAATACTTGTAAGGACAGAAGAAGCATAACTAGGAAGGAGCATAAGGTTGTCAGTTGATGAGGGAAATGAACTAGTAAGCAGAAGACTCAAGAAGGAGTTGGAGGAAAAACTCCTGGAGAAATAGAGGTGATTTGGAAGGGAAGGGCTACTGTTTGCTATTTCTGGAAATAGACCTGTGGCTCCTAATGGAGTGTAGGTGGATCAGCTTCCACTGACACGCTCTTGTGAAATTGTGAAGGCCAAGGTGCAAGACCCTTGAAGAAACTCCTCTGCTTTATTCAGGATTGTCATTCTCTGCTGGTATGATGCCTAGAGTGTGTGTAGGATCTTTTGGGAGAGGTGTAGGTTAAGTGAAGAGCAGTCAGAAGAGACCAGTGAATGACTGGTGGTTTATACAGTGTGACCTATAGTTATATAGGGTGTTCCAAATGTGATTAGTGCTGTTAAATCCTGAAGGATTGATGACCCCTTGGGATGAGAGAAGAGGTGTTTAGATAGAGAAGCTCTTGGACAGTACAATTTGACTGTACTATCCAGTGATAATATGAAGACAAGAAACTGGAGAAACAAATCTTGCTTTTTTAATCTCTTAGATTAAAAAGAACTACAAATACCCTTAGCTTATCTGGCTTCAGTCTAAGTAGTCAGTACTTCTGCACCTTCTCTATTATGGGGAGAGAAAATGAAAGGCTTTTGGTACCAAATGTGGCAAATATTGCCACTTGCACTGGCACACAAGTAACTTATTTAACAGTTGCTTGATCTGCTAGAGATACTCCTGCTTTACAGAAGATCCCTAAATAGTTTGTTGTTACTAACTGATGCAGGGAAGGGCAAGACAGGAGTATTTTTCTTTTTTTTCAGGGATATGGTACTCATTCACTTCAGCATGATGTTGATTTTGAAATGTTCTTGCCCCTGGGAAGTGTCACACAGTATTCCTGTACTTAATTAGGTCTTCTGAAAACCTGAAGCTAGCTCAGGCTAATGGTTTTATTCTCTTTCTCTTTGGAGTGGGGCAAGTAAGCTAAAATTCAGTGACTTGCTGCTAGCAGTTACTATATCTGAATGCAAGTTTAAGGTGGTTATTTTAAAACTGTAATGGAAGTGTCTTTTTTTTTTTTTTCCTCTTAAGTTGTAAAACAGATACGTCCCATTCAGCCTGAAATGCTCCTGTGTGTATCTTGCTAGGGTGAGGCTAAGATAATCTAACTGCTGAAATAAATACAAAAAATACAGCATAAAATGTGGAGTGTTTCTCCCTGGAGTTCTTTAGTGCAGTGGCAATGTGTGTTGCAAGTAACCATGTTTTATGCTGGAAAACAAATCTACATCTGCACATTCTCCTCTTTGTGGAAGAGAATTGGATTTTATTAGTTTAAAGGCTGTAGTTGTATAGTTACATGAAAGAAGACACAACCCTGTATGGATTAACTTTATAGTCTAACACTTGAACTTTATTTTCTTGCAGGTTTTGAAACGACCAGAATATTTTGGGAAGTTTGGTAAAATACATAAAGTTGTCATTAATAACAGCACATCATATGCAGGCTCACAGGTAAGTCACAGGGCCTTACGATGTTTGTTTTTAATGTCTTTAGGGAAAACGCAAGTGTGCAGAATAAAAAAAAAAAAAAGAAACCCCAGATTCAAAGAGTAGATTAAAGTAGTAAACCAGGGGAAAAAAAAAAATACAGCCTTGAAAAATCAAATTGCTGTTGTCTTAGATAAATACAACGCACTGCAAAAGCTGGATGCAGGATGGGAAGTAGAAAGCTACAAGGGCTACAAGTACAATCAAGGAACTGGAAGATCTCAGTGATGAGGAAAGGCTGAGAGACCTGGGGCTGTTTAGCCTGAAAAAGAGAAGACTGATAGAGGCGACCTTACTAATGTTTATAAATGTTTGATGGGTGGGTGTCAAGAAGATGCCGGTCTCTTTCCGGTGGTGTCCTGTGATAGGACAAGGGGCAATGGATACAAACTGGAACCCAGGAAGTTCAACTTCAGTGTGAGGGAAAAATATCCTTTCCTGTGAGGATGCCAGAGCCCTGGAACAGGGTGTGCAGAGAGGTTGTAGAATCTCCTTCTCTAGACTTTGAAACCCATCTATATATGTTTCTGTGACCTGTGCTAGGCTCTTCACAGTAAGAGTGATTGCCCATTGGAATGNTTGGGGGCGGGGGGGGGGAGGGGTGGGCTAAATGTCTAGAAGTCTCTTTCAACCTCTACCATTCTATGATCTTAAAAACTGTGAGACAGGAGGAGGACCTCCAGCGAAGCAGCCATGTGTCATTTATTTACTAATTTGCATTTCAGAGATATCTTTAAGTATTTCCAGAGCTTCTAAGCAACATTTTGATACATGTCTTCTTTTTTGTGCTTCATGCATTGCATCTAAATTCCCATTAATTCTGCTGTTGTTGTCAGGTGTTTTTGTTTTAAAAAACACAAATATACCTGTTGATGAAGTGAGCAACTTCATGTTCAACTCTGTCTAGGAGGAGTTAAGAAAAATAACTAAAATATGCTATATTTTCTTTCTAGGGTCCAAGTGCCAGTGCATATGTAACTTATATTCGGTCAGAAGATGCTCTCAGAGCCATACAGTGTGTCAATAATGTGGTGGTAGACGGCAGAACACTTAAGGTGGTAATGTTGTTACATGTTTATGTATCTGTGGTAGGACCATGAGTATCTGTGCATAATATAACGTTTTGTTTGTATGGATATATTTTTGTTGATGAAGAAGAATGTCCACTTTATTGGATGCTGGGTTTTGGCCTATTTTCTTAGCATTAGTTACAACTTTGGGGCCCCCAACACAACAAGGATGTGGACCTGCTGGATTGAGTCCGGAGAAGGACCGTAAAGATCATCAGTAGGGTGGAGAACCTCTGCTGAAACAGATTTCAGACAGGCTGAAAGAATTTGGGCTGTTTAGCATGCAAAAGAGAAGGCTTCAGGGAGACCGTAGACCTACATTTCAATATTGGAAGAGGACCTACAGGAAGGCTTGGGAGGGTCTGATTAGACGGTCTTGTATCAGTAAGACAAGGAGCAAGGGTTTTGAAGTGGAGCAGGATAGATTTAGGTTTGACATAAGGACAAAGTTCTTTACAATAAAAGTGGTGAAGTATTAGAACAGGTTGCCTAAGGATGTCATTGAGTCCCCATCCCTGGAGATACTCAGGAGGTACTTAATGAGGCCCTGGGCAACCTGATCTAGTTGGAGATGTCCCTGCTTACTGAAATGGGTTGGGCAAGATAACCTTTGAGGGTCCCTTCTAATCCAGTGCAATCTGTGAATGGAAGTTTATTGAGCTTCCAGCAGGTAATGTTTTAAGGGGTCCACAGGTTAACTTCTTAAAACAAAATTTCAAGGCAGAGATACACTACCTCCCCCATCCCACAGTGCCTTTTTTCACTTTATACCTTAATAGCACTGTGCAAGTCTGATTGTTTGTTTTCACAGAGCATTTGTGTAGTCTAAATACCACATCTCCTAAAAGCTTCTTGGGAAATCCCAAGTCTTTCCCTCTAGTACCTTTGTAAACAAGTATGGAAACTACCTTGGCCTAATTCATCCCTGGAAGTTTTTAAGTCCAGGCTAGATGAGGCTCTGAGCAAGCTGATTTAGAGTGAGGTGTCCTTGCCCATGGCAGGAAGGTTGGAAGTAGATGATCCTTGATGTCCCTTCTAGTCCTGACAAGTCTGTGATTCTATGACTGGTGATTATAGAAAAATCACCTAGTTGATATTAATTTCCTGACCCTGCTACAAAACATTAGCTGGTTGCACGTAATACAGACCTATAACTACTTTTTGGGTTTAGGATTATGAATGCAAATATTTACTTTGACAAATATATTTTGGCCTCCATTTGACAAATATATTTTGGCCTCCATTTGACAAATATATTTTGGCCTCCATTTGACAAATATATTTTGGCCTCCATTTGACAAATATATTTTGGCCTCCATTTGACAAATATATTTTGGCCTCCATTTGACAAATATATTTTGGCCTCCATTTGACAAATATATTTTGGCCTCCATTTGACAAATATATTTTGCATCATGATGGAACTGCAAATCTTGAGAAAGAACTTTTGCTTTTCTCTTATACTACAAAGAACTTTCTTAACCTCCAGTACTTAAGTAATGATTTTTTTTTTTTCTCTTCAGGCATCATTAGGTACAACAAAATATTGCAGTTATTTTCTAAAAAACATGCAGTGTCCAAAACCAGACTGCATGTATCTACATGAGCTGGGGGATGAAGCAGCCAGTTTTACGAAAGAAGAAATGCAGGTAAGTTTAATGAATGGGTAACAGATGAAATGTGACCTGTATGCACTTTATGGTATATGATTTAGTCTATGTATAAGGCAACCTTTTGCTGAATGTTATGGCAGAAATAAAATTTGAAATTGAAAAGCAGTTGGATCAGTTGAATATGGAAAGTGAACAGTTAGTTACATCTTTTTCCATGCTGCTTTTGAAGTCCAGGAAGTTTATTGTTCATGAGTTGAAAAGATGGAGATAAACTCTTAGCCAGCATCGAGTTGCTGGAGCATGTCCAGAGAAGGGCAACCAAGCTGGCAAAGGGTCTGGAGAACATTCATGGCTCTGGCAGCTGTGATTGAGTATCACAGATATGGCTGAGGGGAAATCTCATTGTTCTCTACAACTCTCTGAAAGGTGGTTGGAGTGAGGTGGGCAACCTCACTGTTTGGAGCACAGTAGCAACCTACAAAAACTGTGAATGCTCATCTTGAATTCTTTTCAGATGTCACTTTAAATGTTAGAGGGGAGGTGGATCTTGCTGGATTTGTTCAAAATGCTTAGCCCCAGGTTGTTATAGATAGACCAGACTGAAAAATACTCACTTCTCAGTGATCTGCAGTTGGATTTGACCTATTCAATTTGCAAACAATTTCTTGTTTTCATAACTAGTGAATTCAGTGAGTTAACTGAAAAGTTGATTTTTTTTTTAATTAAAAAGAATGATATATCAATTATTGCTCAGAATGTATATGCTACTTACAGTATAGTAGAATATACTACATGCTACTTGTCATGTAACACTTGAGAGACCACCTGAGCTGTTTTTTATTAAGCTGATTATAAACTGACTGCCAGTTAGGAACTTTTGGTTTAAGGGAGAGACTCTTTTGCTTCTCCTGTCTTTTTTGAAGAATTTGATAGTTATATCAAATTCAGTCTACTTTGAAGATTTATCTGTTTGTGATTTAGAATGTATATTGTGGAGTTCTTGATTAGAACTAAGGGCAAGTTCTAATAATGTTGTAACCATTTTTGTGCTTTAGAAGTATCAAGCAAAAATGCATCCAAATGAGTTCTGGGCGAGTTCTACATTCATGTCTTGACTATGCTGAGATGGAGAAGCACTGTTTTGTCAGAAGTGGCTTTAAGTTGTTAAAGCTCAATTACTAGCCTTTGAAATGTACATACATACATTTATATATCAAAACTAATTCTTTTAACCTATAAAAACTTGTATTTAATCCAACATTCATTCATGGTGAGTTTCTTTCCTTAGGCGGGTAAGCACCAGGAATATGAACAGAAACTACTGCAAGAGTTATACAAACTAAACCCCAACTTTCTCCAGTTATCTACGGGTACAGTTGACAAGAACAAGAACAAAGTAACAGCACTGCAGAGGTATGATGCATAAGTACTGATGCTGCACCATTTGGCTGTGCTTGCCTTCTGGTTATTCCCAAAGAAATCTTTATTCCAATTGCATCCTTGAATTGCCTGCTCTGTTCAGTGGTTATTTTATGATAAACTCTGATACTGATTTTCTCCACACAAAGATGCATGCAACACTTTGTTCTACTACAAAGTGAGTGTGAGTTTCATTTAGTTTAAAAATGGCTTTCTGCTGTGTGCATTTGGATCACAAGTTAAGAGCAAAGTATTCTTATGCTGAAAGAAGACTTTGTATTTTGTATTTGCATAAACACAATAATTAAAGACCAGATGTCAGCTTTCTTGGTATGGTGTCACGAATGTAGTCTGTCACAACTGAGACACCATGTAGCCTTTATGTGTTTTTAATTGTGATTTGTAATTAATTGTGGTTAGATTTTTACATAATTATTTATAGAACAGTTCTTACATTAGGACCTAGGAAATCAAAACTAAAATCACTTTCTTTTATGTAAGAATTCCAAGTATGAAAGACTTCTTGCTTTCATCTGTTAAACTTTTTTTTTCAGTATGTTGTGGTTGCACATATTGCTGCTTGTTAAAGTAATACTCTGAGTTAGGAAAACATTTCTTTCCTTATAGTCATACAAAGAGAAATTAAAGCTTATGGTCATCAGTCCTTAAATGAATTATCCACTGAGATGTCATATTTAAGATAAAGAAATAAAACCAATTAATTTCTTCCATTCCTTTTGGTAGGATTTTCATGATGAAATGGGCAGGGTGGGATGCAAAAGTTGGATTGCATTTCTTATGTACCTATATGCCTTGTAGTTGAGGTGTGTGTCGTGTGCCTGTTCGTCTGCTACTGATTTTTTTCGGGTGATTGCCACTGGCAACGTCACTGCACAGCAGTTTAAGCAAGGAAGTGGTTACTGTGTCTATAATATTGCCAGTGGAGCTTGGAGAAGTGAAATATCATTCTGAGCACTGGTATGCCAGCTGATATACTGGGATTGTTTTCTTAAACTTCTGGAGGAAGTGTCTCATATGCTCTTTGACTGCCAAGTCATCAGGACCTCTACTTGGATGTTTTCTTAAAGACTGTGTAGCTTGTTATTTCTTGGGCACTGGTTCAGTATTGACTTGGAAGGTAAAGTGCAGTGATGAAAGCAGACATACAGCTTCCTGAATTTGGGTATTGATTATCTTATGTTCTAAATTTGAGCTAATCTTAAGTTAAAACCTAATTAGATGCCAGCAAAAAAACAGGTGATATCAGTGAGGAGAGAAGCATTATCTGAAACTACAGCAAACTTTTAGCCTTCTGAAAGCATTTATGAAATTGAACTTGACCAGTCTGTGGTGGCACTTTATGGAAAGATTGTTACTCTTAAAGGCAAAAAGTGGTCTGGAGTTGATTTCTCTTGTCAATTCGTGCAGGTTTGGGAGTTACCTACCCCCTCCTCACGGCTAGGAATTCACCCAGACTAACTCAGTTGGCTGGAAGTTAAGGAATGAAGTTGTATCTATAGCTTGGCACAATTTACAAGCATATATAAATACATGTAATATATACCACATATACAGATATTTTTAGCTATATACAGTTAAATACAAGTTAAAAGTAATATAGACAAAACCCTTCCTGACCTGCAGAGCCACACAGAGGGGTTTTCAAACCACCCTCCCACCTTCTTTCACAGTATCACCAAGCTTGGACGAGACCTCAAAGATCATCAAGTCCAATCCGTTACCGCAGACCTCAAGACTAGACCATGGCACCAAGTGCCACGTCCAAACCCGCCTTGAACACCTCCAGGGACGGTGACTCCACCACCTCCCTGGGCAACCCATTCCAGTAGCCAGTGACTCTCTCAGTGAAGAACTTTCTACTCACCTCCAACCTAAACTTCCCCTGGCGTAGTTTGAGACTGTGTCCTCTTGTTCTGGTGCTGGTTGCCTGAGAGAAGAAGGCAACCTCCTCCTGGCTACAACCACCCTTCAGGTAGTTGTAGACAGCAACAAGGTCTCCCCTGAACCTCCTCTTCTCCAGACTAAACAATCCCAGCTCCCTCAACCTCTCTCCATAGGGCTGTGCTCAAGGCCTCTCCCCAGCCTCGTTGCCCTTCTCTGGACACATTCAAGTACCTCAATGCCCTTCTTAAACTGAGGGACCCAGAACTGGACACAGTACTCAAGGTGTGGCCTAACCAGTGCAGAGTACAGGGGGAGAATGACCTCCCTGCTCCTGCTGGCCACACTATTCCTGATGCAGGCCAGGATGCCATTGGCCTTCTTGACCACCTGGGCACACTGCTGGCTCATGTTCAGGCAGGTGTCAATCAGCACCCCCAGATCCCTTTCTGTTTGGCTGCTCTCCAACCACTCCGACCCCTACCTGTAGCTCTGCATGGGGTTGCTGTGGCCGAAGTGCAGCACCCAGCACTTGGATTTGTTGAATGCCATCCCCTTGGACTCTCCCCGTCTGTCCAGGCGGCCGAGGTCCTGCTGCAGCGCCCTTCTGCCCTCCAACCCGTCAATATCAGCCCCCAGCTTGGTGTCATCTGCAAATTTGCTGGTGACTGACTCGATGCTCTTGTCCAGATCATCAGTGAAGATGTTAAAGAGGATGGGGCCCAGAACCGATATCAGTTCTTTCCACCCCTTTATCTCAGAACCCACTTATGTGCAGGGTGAGCTGGGAAAGTTTGGCAAGAGTTATTAGAAGAATGACTAGTTGGAGTTACATAGATCCAGGCAGAGGAGTTAATACAGCAAGCAGGCAGCCAGAGATAGAACAATTTGTTACCAGTGGGTAATGTAGACATCACTATTATTTTCTTTTCACTTCCAATGATCTAATTTATCTCATTAAAATATTCCAGTTGACCTCAAACCAGCACAGAATTGAACAGCATCATCACAACACAAACTCTGTTCTTTGCTAACAGCTAGGCATCACCTTTGGGGTTGCAAAGTGAATTTCTGTTTGCGGATGGGATTTTGAATTTTTTTTGTTTTTTCCAAGTCTTGTCTCATCAGGACAAAATGTAGCTTGTTAGGCTGGTGGATGTGTAGTACTGTTCTTCACAGCTTGCTGCTCAGTCGAGTTCTTGGCTTTGTCTGATTCATTGATAGAATTAATATTTCTGGCAGTTTGTCAGAACTTGCAGCAGTTCTGTGGTTTTTCTTGTGTTTCTGGGGTATAAGGTCTTAGTTGCTCTCTAACTGTAGTTGAGTTCTAAATAGATGTTTAGTTATAAATACCTAGTAGTAGAAAATGGTTTCTTAAAATGTGCATAAATGCTTTCTCACAGTTGTGCTCTAATTTGTGCTGCTGAAAAAGCAGCTTTTTCCTTGCTGCTGAAGGCAATCATCTCTTGATTTGTCATTTGATAGTTGTTGGTGACTGCACTCTTGTACAATTAGAGGTATATTCCACATTTAAAGCAGGCCAAACCCCGCTCCTTAGAGAGGTGAAATGAACACTGTCTTAAGCTAGAAGTAGGACTTGCTGGTCTGCGGAGAGCCGACCATTCATGCAGCTTTGACCTTAAAAACCTCTACATGTACAGAAACCTCCTCAAAAGGTAGACCAGTTTATTTCTCTTTTCTTTCTTCTTGGATACAAAACTTACTTTTAACTGCAACATTTTAAAGTTAGTTTTAGTATAGAGATGACTTTGCACTGCAGCAGACATAATTTTTGATATTTAAATTAAATCTGTTAATGGATTGAAAAATCTCATTATATAAAGATTATAGCTTATTTTCATAAGGTTGAGAATAGTAAATGAGCTACTGCAGATAACTTTACACTTTGTTCAATACCTGGTCAACTCCTGTCTCTGACTTATTTCCCATGTGCACAAAGCCAAGATGGGATCTGTACATCAGGGGTGCATATTTTATAAATGCATGAGAAAAGATAGGTAGAATAGGAAGAGGAGGTAGAATAGGAAGTCTTGCAATACTAACTGAAATTGGAGGGAGTAGTGATACCAATTTTATCTGAATAGGAGTAGGAATCACTTGTGTTACTATAAGCAGCTTTAAGAAATTCCAGATTTTGCCTGGGAACTTAAACTGATCTAGAGATGTAGAGTAAATGTTGGATCATATAATAAAAACTTATTCCCCCCAATGGCCCCATTCATTAATATATTTATTTTGACATTATTATTAAAGCTTATTCCTTATGCTGGCTGCACTTGGACACTAAAACAAACATTCCTAATTGAAGCAAATTAACTTGAGCTTTTAATGTAACTAGAGAACATCAAAGGCAGATGTTTTATAGTAAGATTGTAGGTTTAGCATGTGCCGATGTATTTGATTATCTTCAGTTTACAGATGATATTCCAGCTGTTTCACTTTGTGTAAGCTGTAACCATTCTCAGCAAAAACTTGGGCTTTGAGTTCTCTCTTGAACTTCTTGCAGATGTAACGTGCACTGTGAAATGAAATTTAATGCTGATTTTTTTTTTTAAAGGAAAGTAATTATGACTTCAAACCAGAAATAGAGAGCAATAGGTTGAACAGTGTGCTGATCTAACTGATCTCATGGTCTGTCAGTAAAACTGTGGACTATTGGGTAGCTCTAAAACTTCATCTGTTGAGGCAAGGCTTGACAGGGGCTTGGAATATAATTACTTTTTAAAGAAGATGTACCAAAATTTTGGGGTAAAGCAAATAATTCTAAATGAGGTGTATGTAGGTCTGAATACTTGAAACTGTTGGGTTTTTTGTTTGTTTGGTTTCGGTTTTTGGTTTTGTTGGGTTTTTCTCTCCCCCAAATGGACAAGCTTGGACTTCGGTGTTGCCAGAGCAGCCATCTATTCAATGAAGAAAACAGAATTCCCTTTAATTTTCTTTCCCCTCCCTATCCCACTTTTTTTTTTGTAAGTCATCACCATTTAAAACCTGAGAAATAATATCCAGACAAATCTGTTTTTACAGACTGTCTGGCACAAGGATTTATTTCCCCTGTGCTTACAATTTTTAAAAACACATTCTTCATAACTTGAACTCTTTTTTTTGTTGTTGTTTCTTCTTTTGTTTCTGTTTTTTGTTTTTTTTGGTTTTTTGTTTTTTACTCTTGCCTTTTTTCAGACCCAACAGTAATAACAAAGATGCCTGGCCATCATTACAGAGTTCAAGTAAATCAGCCAACGGTTTAACAATGGAACACAGGAAAACGCCTCCTGTATTAGAAAATGGTACAGACCCAGAACACATCACTCCAGATGGTGCAGACTCAGATTTCGGGTAATTGTGCTGCCTTTTATACTTCAGATAGCTTCCTTTCTCTCTCACTGATTGGTGTGGAGGGAATGATTCTCCGGTCTCTCTCTCTGGTTAGAGAGCTGGATCTTAATCAGGTCATAAAAAACTGGCCTTAGCCTAGCCCCTATCAAAAAGACTGATAGGCAGATTGTGCAGGAGACCTCTAAGAGGAAATTAGTAAGTGATGGAGCATTTACCTGTGAGGGCTGAGGGGAACTGAGGGATCTGACAGCTTTTAGAGCAGAATATCTGAGGGATCTGACAGCTTTTAGCGCTGTGTGATCCCAACCAGAGCTGAACCCCTCACTTTTATACAGAAGCTTCCACAAAAGTCAAATGCTAGTTGTCATACACCAGGAGGCTTGTCACTTGGAAAAGCTTCAACAGAAGGAAGCTAAATGTTAGGGCTGATTATCTGTCACCTCTTTACAGTGTTGTGTTCCAGAAACACAAATGCAAGAAGTAAGGGTTCCCCAATTACCACTTTGTAATGGGAGCAACAGGGCAGCACATTCAGCTGGAAATTCTTTGTGTAGAGGAAATATCATCTGCTTGCAGTAACTTCCTTATTGTCAAATGTTTTTTCCTTTTGTTGCCCTCATTGATTAAAACTCCTGTCCTATACTGTCATAAGCATCACTTGCAGTTTGAATAGCAGTTTGTAGTCATGCTGGTTTGGTCTTTATGGTAATATTGGATGGGCTCATTCAGAGACTGCATGGGAATGTAAGAAAGTAAACCCCAATATTTCAAGAGGCAATATTGCTGATTAAGTAGCTGATCATCATTTAAAATCAGCATTGAGCCAATGCACTAATTTTGTGAGGGCTGTTGAAAATGGTAGCTCTTCATTAGGCTTGTTAGCAGTCTCATTTGAGGTGTAATCCAAGACCCTATAGTTGCATCTCAGTAATAATATGCAACCTCCTTGTCTTTTCAGAAGATTGTACTAAATGTAGGTGAAAATATTGTAACCAATAGATAATGAATAATCTTAATTCCTGAGGGCTGGAAGCCTGTCCTACAGTTAAAGGCTTCTTAGGCAACCTGAAGTATAATAAACATTTTCAGCGCTTAGATTGTCGTTAAAAGTTGTCTTAGATGTAGCTTTTAAAATTGTGTCATTGTGACTTTGGCAGCTTTGGGAAAACAATTTGGCTGGAATATCAGCTTTACCATCAGAATGATTGCATAGGGAAGAGTCTACAGCAAATTTTTATGCTGTAGGTGTTCAGAAACAACTTAAGGCAGTTTGCTTTAAATGGAAAAACTTTGTTCTTGCTTCCTGGCCACTGAGTCAAAAGTGCCTGCAAATCTTTACTGGCATGATGCTTGTTTAGAAGTCTGTTCCTCTGATTCTTTTTAGAGTCATAAATACTAGAGCTTCAGTTATCTCTTATTTCAGATACCTGCTCAGTGTTCTTTTGAACAAAAACACTTTTTATTGACAGATTACTCTTAACACAGTTTCTTTAGAATGGAGAAGAATTAATTCTGGTGGGTTGGACTCAATTGTCCTGGAACAGGGAGAAATAGAAACATGAAGGAAAGCCATCTTAGAATTTTTGACCTTCATATGTGGCTCTGCAATATTTAAGCTTTGCAGCAGCAAGAAGTATTTGAAAACAAGTCGTAGCTAGAATCTGAAGTCTGCACCCAGCTGTAATAACTACTCTTGTTCTGACCTCTTAATGAAACTGAAATTCGCCTTTCTTGCTTCTGGTCCATGTTTGTATAGGACCAAGTGTTTTAGGCTGTGCAGCATAATGCTTGTGTGTCTTCACAGGAGTCAAAGTACCTTGAAATTGTAAAACAGAGATTTTAATCTGAACTTGGACTAAGATAACTTCAGTAGTATGGTATCTAGTGGAATTAAGGCAACTCAGAGATGCCTGTCAGTATCTTGAATCCAGAGATGCACCATTTCATCCAAGTGGTGTTAATTCCCAGTGAACAGCTTTCTGAGGTCGTCTTCATTTGCATCTTCTCTTTTATTCACTTTGCTTAGCAGTTTTATGTGTTATGTATTTTCCTGCTTTTTTTTTTCCCCCCTTCTATCATCGCAAAACTCAGTTTCCGTACCTTGGAACTGATTTCTGATAGTTAAAACTGATGGGAAGCTTAATTAACCACCAGGACTAAATCAATTTAATCGTTTATCTCTCCCTAGGAATTTTTTTTTTTTTAGGACTTCTGTGAGAACTGTCCACTTAGGTATTTGGAAAACAAATCTGTTCCCAAGCTTTTCTCCTGTAGTAGCATAGATGGAAGTACAGAATACTGCCATAGTACAAGAGTCCTGTTTTTCAAATGACATAGAGTTACTATGAAGATGTTTAAAACTTTCCTTTTGTTCCTTAACAGGGCAGTCAACAAGCAGAGTTGGAGAGTGGTGGGAAGAAGTATTAACAGTATATGACAAATGATCAGAATGTTTGTTTACAAAAACTAGCGTCATAAATAAATGGATTTTTCCCCTTCTTAATTTCTCCTAATTAATTCTACTTCGTCTTTTGTTTCAAGGCTTTTCTACTGCTACAAAAGCAAATATTTGGGTTATGTTTTATATTAAATACTTGAGTGTCTCATTGTCTTTTCTCCCACTTTTGCAGCCCTATCGACAAACCTTCAGATTCCCTCAGTATAGGAAATGGTGACAGCTCCCAACAGGTAAGACCTAAGCATAAATGCTATGAATCAAGTACTTCCTGAAGTGTGCCATAAGTTGAAAGTTGGTTTTGAATGAGTTGATGTGTTGTGGGTTTTTTATGTTTGGCCTTGTGCTGAGTTACATATTAACTAACCTAATTGCAGTCAAAAGCCTTGAGGAATTTTTTTTTTTAGCTATATTAGTGAAGGATATTTAATATTTAAACACTTAGGTCCTAATTGTTGCTCTTCCTCTCTTGCCTGTAGATAACAAACAGTGACACACCTTCACCACCGCCTGGTTTAACAAAACCCAATCCAGTCATACCCATCAGTTCATCTAATCACAGTGCGCGATCTCCTTTTGAAGGGGCTGTAACAGAATCACAGTCACTCTTCTCTGACAACTTTCGGCACCCTAACCCCATCCCTAGCGGGCTTCCTCCATTCCCCAGCTCTCCACAGACTTCAAATGACTGGCCCACAGCACCAGAACCACAGAGCCTCTTCACATCAGGTATGTACACAGGTGACATGGCTTGATATTGCTTGCCTTTGCAACTTGTATCTGGAACTGTGTAGCACCAAAAACTCAAGAACTTGTTCCAAACTGGTTTTCCCCCTTTCAGGAATTACTCAAAATTGAATTAAGAAAAGCATGTCCAGTAGGTCTCAGGAGGTTCTCCTCTCTCTTTTTAATCTGCCCTGGTGACACCTGGAATACCATGTCCAGTTTTGGGCTTCCTCGTTTAAGAGACAGGGATCTGCTGGAGAGAGTCCAGCAGAGAGCCACGAGGATGACTGGGGGACTTGAACATCTCTTCTATGGAGAAAGACTGAGAGACCTGGGGCTGTTTAGTCTTGAGAAGGCTGAGAGGGGATCTTATCAATGTCTATAAATATCTTAGAAGTGAGTGTCAGGACAAAGGTGCCAGGCTCTTTTTGGAGGTGCCCAGTAATAGGACAAGGTACAAGCTAGAACACAGGAGGTTCCACCTCAACACAAGGAGGCACTTCATTAGGGTGAGGGTGATGGAGCACTGGAACAGGCTGCCCAGAGAGGTTGCGGAGAGATTCTGTGGAGGCTTTCAAAACCTGTCTGGATGTGTTTCTCTGTGGCCTCTCCTAGGTGATCCTGCTTTGTCAGGAGGGTTTGGCTTAATGATTTCTAGAGATCTCTTCCAACCCATAACATTCTGTGATTCTGTGAATAGTGAATTGCACTGATCATTAAGGTTGGAAAAGACCTCTAAGGTGATCATGTCCAATCCTCTGCCCGATATCTCCATGATTACTAAACCATGTCCTGAAGTGCCACATCAACTTGGTTTTTTAACACCTCTAGGCATGCTAACTCCTCCACTTTCTTGGGCAGCACTTTCAAATGGCCTGGCCACTCTTGCTGGGAAAAAAGGTTTCCTAATGTCCAGTCTAAACCTACCCAGTTGCAGTTTGAGGCCATTCCCTCTTGTTCTGTCACTGTCACCTGTGAGAAGAGACCAGCACTGACCTCTCCACAATGTCCTTTCAGGTAGCTGTAGACTGCTGGGAGGTCTCCCTTCAACTTCCTCTTTTTCAAACTAACCATCCCCAGCTCCTTCAGTTGCTCCTCATAAGATTCATTTTCCAGTCCTTGCCCCAGCTTCATTGCCCTCCTCTGCACTTGCTCCATCCCCTTGATCTCCCTCTTGTAATGAGGTGCCCAAAACTGAACACAGTACTCGAGGTCTCGCCACACCAGAGCAAAGCAGAATGGGACAGTCACCTTCCTACTCCTGCTGGCCACAGCATTTCTAATCCAAGCCGGGATGCCATTGGCTTTCTTTGCCACCTGGGCACACTGCTTGCTCGTATTTAGTTGTCTATTACAACCTCCAGGTCCCTTTCTGCCAGAGTTCTTGTTTGTTTCTTAATTAATATAAAACGTATGTTACTACTTAAATAAGAATTTAAGTACAAGCTTTTGTCTAACAACTCTTTTTATTGTTGTGGATTTTAGAGTGAAAATAGAAGTGTAGATTACCAGGAGAGGATAGCTGATTTTAACTACTTAAAGCAGCAGACCAGGTTTCCTACCAGCAGAGGGAGTTCATGTTGTGAGCCATACTGCCTTGTACTCATCAGCTTGTGTTACCATTATTCTGAGGAAAAACATTATGAAATTAAAAAATGAAACATTTACCGAACCTGAATAAATAATGGGAACAGTATAATGAAAAGCAGGAATAAAATATGGGAAAATTCTGATAACCTTTTTTTGAGACAGATGCCACCAAACGCACCCCTAACCCTCAAAAAAAATCCAACAAAAAAGCCCAAAACAAGGCCTCAAAATATTTACAATATTTTGGAATGAAATTTTTTCCTTTTGTTTCATCAAGTTGTCTGCTCAAGAATTTGGCTTTTTTTTTTCCCTAATGGTAGACAATGAAGTTTGTTTAGGTTTTTTTAACCACTGCTCGGAGGTTACCATTTTGAAGGGGAACATCTCCTCCCCACCTTTCTTACACAGCAGAACTGAAGCACAACATTAGTACTGAAAGCAAAATACTGAACCAAGTAACTGTATTTAAACTCTGCTTGGTCACATTTCTGTCAAGTAATATGGGCGTGAAGATGGTTCACAGATTGCATTGGGTTGGAAAGGACCCTCAAAGGTCATCTTGTCTAAACCCTCTGCAGTGAACAGGGACACCTCCAAGTAGATCAGGTTGCTCAAGGCGACATCAAGTCTGACCTTGAATGTCTTCAGGGATGGGTACTCAGCCATCTCCTTGGGTAACCTGTTCCAGTATTTCACAACTCTCCTTATAAAGAACTTTTTCCTAATGTCCAGCCTAAATCTACCCTGCTCCAGTTTCAAACTGTTGCCCCTTGTCATATCACTACAAACCCTTCTAAACAGTCCCTCCCCAGCCTTCCTATAGGTCCCCTTCAGATACTGAAATGCAGCAAAAAGATTCTCCCAGATCCTTCTCTTTTCCAGGCTGAACAGCCCCAATTTTAGAAGCCTGCTTTTTTAGCACAGGTGCTCCAGCCCTTTAAATTCTAAGCAAATGTTACTGGTATCTTTTTCTCTTTTTCCTTCGTGCTATTACTGAAATTGCTTTGACAAAGCTTTTGTGTAGTTCAGGCACAGAGGATTTCTGTGGTAAAAATGCTGTTTGCTAGTTCTACCACTTCACCTTAAGTAGAAATCTCTGACAGTTTGATCTGGAAATGGCATTCCAAGGTGGTGAATGAGATGTCTTTGTGGAACGTGTGAAGTAGTATTGTCTGAAAGCTAACTGCCAGTCTAGATTCAGATACACTGAGACTGAAATTTTTTTCTGGATAAATAGTTACTAATTCTAAATCCTCTTCTTCTCCCACAGAGACTATACCAGTGTCCTCCTCCACAGACTGGCAAGCGGCTTTTGGGTTTGGTTCCTCCAAACAGCAAGAGGACGACTTAGGGTTTGACCCCTTTGACATCACCCGCAAAGCCTTAGCAGACCTGATCGAGAAGGAACTGTCAGTCCAAGACCAACCTTCCCTCTCGCCCACATCTCTTCAGAACCCTTCCCCACACACTACAGCTGCCAAAGGGCCAGGCTCTGGATTCCTTCATCCTGCTGCACCCACAAATGCCAACTCTCTCAGTAGCACCTTTCCAGTCATGCCACAGAGGTTCCCACAGTTTCAACAGCATCGAGCAGTTTACAACTCCTTCAGTTTTCCAGGCCAAGCAGCTCGCTATCCTTGGATGGCCTTCCCACGCAATAGCATCATGCACTTGAACCACACAGCAAATCCCACCTCAAATAGTAATTTCTTGGACTTGAATCTCCCACCACAACACAGCACAGGTCTGGGAGGGATCCCTATATCAGGTAGGTGAATTGGGGCATCCGTGCTATGACTGGTTTCATGTTTTCTGCTTCTCTGAGCCAGGACAGGAAAAGGAAATAGCCAGGTACAAGTGGTAGAGTGGTGTCTGATGACTCATACTAGCTTTTAGAACAAGGGGAGGAATATTGTTTTAAATAGGCCCTTTCAATTTAAAAAATAAATATTTATCTGGATGTTTAGCCTTGTAATATTGAGCTTTATAAGGAAGGTGGAGTATTCTGTGCCCGCTTAATTTTGTGCTAAAGCAGATTGGTATTTTGGCTTTTTCCTTGAAGAGTAGGCCCTGGAAGCTCATTGCAGCTTCCATGTCTACATGCAGGTGCTGACCAGAGTTCTTAAAACTGTGCAAAAAAGGAATAAATAGATTGTAATTATGGTAATTTGTGCCAGATGTCTTGGCTGGTTGTTCCCTCTTGCGCATAACCAAATGGCTGCACAATAAAACATTCAGTGCTGTTCATTTCTGTACTTCAGATAGCCTTAATATTATGCTAATCTTTTACTGAATGAATGCTTGCAATGTGTGTAAGAGGATTCATCCTGATTGTGAGGGTTGTGATGTTTCCTCAGAATAAATGTGCAGTCAGGCTGGTTCAGGCTGCCCTGAATGGATTGATAAGCTCTTGCAGCAAACATTGCAACTGAGGAGCTAATTGTAACAATAATAATGTCTTGATTAAAAATTCGTTCCTGGAATTCGAAGGCCTTCCATGCTTCTGATTTAGCTTGGCCCAAACAGGAAAAAAACTATATGAGGTGTATATTGAGCTGCAAGTGAAAAGTCTCTGTAAGCTGTTTGGAGGCTTGACATGGAGAAAATGTCATCTTGAGATGTTGCCAGTGTTGTTTTCTTTTCATGGGCTTTGAGAAATACTAGCACCATGAAGTGACCTAGAAAATGGCACTGTGGTTTTGGTGCTGTAGTACAAGAACTGCTTTGGGTTGTTACTTCTCTGCACTTTGTCATCTTTTGAAGGCTTGTTGAAGCTTGCTCAATTGCTGTAGAGTCTTTATGCTGATTTACTCTCTAAATGCTTGGTCCAGATGACAAATACAATTAATTCAAAACTCCTTGTACTGACAGTGGCAAAGTTTTTAGACTTAAAAAGACTGATATTAGTTAGACTGAAGCAGAGTCAATAGTGCAGCACTTGTACCACTGCAGATTTTTGCTCACTTTTCCCTAGACTATAGGAAGGTTCCAGGAACATTTCAAGGGGTCAAGTTCTGACTACCACTCAGTTCTAAAAAGTGCTGGTTCAAGTGGCCTGTTACATAACTGTCTTCAGGACTGTGAAGACCAGAAGAATCCTTTAGTGTTGAAAATGATGTTTATAATACAGCTTGATTCTAGTATTCTTTAAATTGCATTATTGCCTTTGGCAGTTTGAAACTGAAGTTCGCTGTAGAACTCATTGTACAACTCCTGGAGAGCCAGTTGTGTGGTGTTGGTTGATACACAGCCTATGACATGTCCTTCCCCCATATATTTAAGGCAGCACAGTTGATGTTTTAAATGTGTCCCTTTTGGGTATGCAACATTTAGAACAACTGAGTATTTTTGGCAGATACAGTGCTAAAAACAGAAAGTCAACATCTGCTTTAGCCTCTTTGGAAGGTTCCTTTGAGTTAGTCTTAATCTCTTGTTACAGAAAACACTGTTAGTTGCCTGGATGACAATTAGATAGCAGCAGTTGTTGCACTGCAAACATTTCTCAGCTGATGTACGTGTCAGCTTGGATATGTCTTGAAAGAAACAATCATTTGCACAAACACAAATGACTCCTCTTTCTTCTCTTGTTGTTCAGAAATGAGCTTAAGTCTCAGTTCTGGTTTTGTTTGCTGCATTATGTATTATTTGTATGGTGCATTATTTGGTCATCTAATTGGTTCAGAAGTAGAAATAATTTAAGTCAGGAGATGCTCTCTTACCTCTTTGCTTCCTGATTCAAATTTCCGGTTTACTTATTCTGTCTCTTAAAATATGTATCTAGTGTACACATCTCTCAATGCTTTTTTATATTCTCAAAGAATAATTCCTGTTCTTTATACTTCCTTCTAATTTCTGTTAGTAGTAGGTATATGGGTGTTTTTTTTTTCCTGATTTCCTCATTTAATTTGTACATAAGAGCTGTTGGGTAGATTGAGTGAAGAAAGTGGTATACAAGTAAAGAGAAATAATTTCCCTGAGCTTTACTAATTCTTTATAACAGCTGTAGTGTCATAACAGCCATTTAGTAGTGTGGAGAGGTTAGCTCGAATACAACTGGAGCTCATTTTTATTAGTCTGCATTAGGATGTGTTAGAAAATGTCATAGAATCATAGGATGGTTTAGGTTGGAAGGAACCTCAAAGGTCATCTAGTTCCAACCCCCTGCCATAGGCAGGGACATCTCCCACTAGAAAAGGTCGCTCAAGGCCTCATCTGACTTGGCCTTGAACACCTCCGGGGAGGGAGCATCCACAACCTCCTTGGGCAACCTGTGCCAGTGTCTCACCACCCTCACTGTAAAGACCTTCTTCCTGACATCTAGTTTAAATCTCCCCTCTGCCAATTTAAGTCCATTACTCCTCATCCTGCCATTGCAAGACCAGGTCAATAGTCCCTCCTCAGCCTTCCTGTAGGCCCCCTTCAGATACTAAAAGGATACTATAAGGTCTCCTCAAAGCCTTCTCTTCTCCAGGCTGAAGATTCCCAACTCTCTCAGCTTGTCCTCATAGCAGAGCTGCTGCAGCCCTCTGAGCATCTTTGTGGACTCCTCTGGACTCAATCTAACAGTTCCTGTCCTGGGGGCTCCAGAACTGTACACAGTACTCCAGGTGGGGTCTCAGGAGAGCAGAGTAAAGGGGGAGAATCCCCTCCCTTGCCCTGCTGCCCATGCTTCTCTTGATGCAGTCCAGGACATGATTGCTGCCTGGGCTGTGAGTGCACTTTGCTGGCTCATGTTGAGCTTTTCATCAACCCAGACCCCCAGGTCCTTTTCCTGAGTCATCAACTCATCCGTTTCAGATGTAACAGCAGAATAAACCTGGTGCAGGTGGAAATTCACATTCTCTTTTCTAGCAGAGAACCTCAACTGTTGTTGAAGTCGCATGATTCTGAAGATCTTTGATCACAGGTTTTTACAGTTCTGCAAATTCCTAAAGTGGATAGGAAACCACAAATCAACCAAGCAAAAAACCCCAAAACACACCAAAACCAACCAACCAACACTCACTCCACACCTTTAAAAAAAAAAAGTCACACCAAGAAAAGTATTCATTCATCCTATGAACTTGCCTGCTTTGTGTAATCATTTCCTTTTAACTTTTTTATTTCATTGATGTGAACAAAAGGAGATCTATAAACTTCTACAACTCCATATAAAGTCAGGATACTGTTTTCTAGACTCTCTACATTTTTAATTGATTTTACCAAGTGTATTTGTGGTTTGGAAGCTTGTGTGAGGAAGATGACATCTTTTAAACTGCTCCTGCCTCTCTTTACATAGGTGTTAGTATTCACATGGATTTGAAACACTCGTGTGGCATGGTAAATGTAATGCTCTGAAGCTTCCTGTAGTTGAGAATCAGAGCTCCAGGTAGGGCTGGTTTTTGATGTGCACCAGATGTAAATGGAGACACAGGCACTGCCTTCTTTTTTTAAGTGCTCATTTTAAGATCACTTCTATATGGAATTTGCTAGCATGTTTCTCAGAGGAAGCAGCATTTATCAAACTAATTCTGCTGTTTCTAGTCAGATGACACAGTGACACGTGATTGACTTAATTTTTATAATGCATATACTTAATGTGTCATTCATCAGGTACGATTTTGTCCCCAACTCTCATTTAAATGAACTTTTTGATTGACTGATTCCCAAACTAGCGTTTTTTTTCTCTTCTTCCACTATGATTTTGCAAACCTTAGCAGGTGTCACATTCTCATTGTCAGTGACAGTTTAGGCTTGTTGCTGTTTTCTGGCATGGGATGAATTATATTTACTGTGTGATTGTGCTTCAAGAAAAGT
This sequence comes from Eubucco bourcierii, assembly GCA_013396675.1. Taxonomy (NCBI): domain Eukaryota; kingdom Metazoa; phylum Chordata; class Aves; order Piciformes; family Ramphastidae; genus Eubucco; species Eubucco bourcierii. The sequence continues at coordinate 95,907 of VWZE01025050.1, read as the reverse complement.
TCCGTTATTTCTTGTATATGGACAACATAGTGATTGCTAAACGCAGTCCTACCCTAGATTATGTGCAGGCTACCCTAATCCAGGGCAGTGACCATCCTTTGTTCTGCAAATACCACCAAAGTAATGATCCACTGACAGCAGCATGGGGAAGTGTCTGCCTTGATGTTACTTAAGGATATCAGGAGGCTGTCATCTTTGCCACCCTACTGCTTGATGATATGTTCTAAAAGTAGTGGATCATCAAATAGGTTTCAGATCAGCAGTATGTTTTGAGACAGATGCTTATCAATTAGATAATAATAGGAAAACAGAAATATATCGTTTTATTTCTTTAGTTTGAGTGATTGGTAGTCATTTAGACAGGATGTTAGAAAGGAAGTCTTTACAGTGAGGGTGGTGAGACATTGGTTACCCAGGGAAGTTGTGGATACTGCCCTGGAAGCATTCAAGGTCAGGATGGATGAGGCCTTGAGGAACCTGGTGTAGTAGAAGAGATCCCTGTCACAAATGCACAGATTTAATTGGGTTGAAAGGGACCTTCAGAGGTCATTTTGTCCAACCTCCCTGCAGTGAGCAGAGACACCTCCAACTTAGATCAGGCTGCCCAGGGCCACATCAGGTCTGATCTTGAATGTATGCAGGGATGGAGCCTCAACCCCATCTGTAGATCAACCAGTTCCAGTATTCCACCACTGTTCTTGTAAAGAACTTTGTCCTGATGTCCAGCCTAAATCTACCCTGCTCCAATTCAAAACCATTGCCCCTTGTCCTAACCCTACAAGCCCTTCTTAAGCAGTCCTGTCCCATCTTCCTGTCAGTCCCCTTCAAATCAGATATGGCACTGGGGTTGGATCTAGATGATCTTCAAGATCCCTTTCAACCTAAACCATTCTGTGATTTTATTACATAAAAATAACTGTGTGAATTTGTTCTTTATGAACTTTTTCCTCATACTTGTAAGTATGTGGTTAGTCTACCTTTCCTGGTTGTTCTGTGCAAGATGAAGTACTTGACATTTTGAAACAGCAGCTGTTACTTTTTGTATTAATTTCATAATTATCTTGAACATAATTACAAATAAGAAAAATAATTGTAAGAACATAGAAAGTCTATAATGATGAGGTAGTTTGGCACTTGAAGTCATTTCCAAGACTAATGCTACACAATATCATGTGTATACTCTTCCTACAAATACTTGAAACCACTTAAGTTGGAAGAGGCTCCCAAGGATCATCAAGTCCAACTGCTGCCTCTACACAGTGCAGCCTAAAAGTTAATCATACATCTCAGAGCATTGTCCAAACGCTTCTTGAACTGAGACAGGCAACTTATCTGTCATTCATACATCAGAAATATGAGGTAGGAGAAAATAACCAAGTAGACACCAATAAAAAGCACAAAGAATTACATTCTGTTTAGAGGAAGAAAAAGGTTTTACCTGTTGCCTTTGAAGGTAAACACTGTAAAATCCATCAAGTTATTTTAAGGCATGGAGCCCACTGATGTCTTGAGATTGCAGTGCTTCTAGGAACTGTTCCTGCAACTTGAAAGCAGGAGACTTGATTGTCCCAAGTCTTAGTATTTGCGTATAATTGAGAAACCAAAATCTTCAGAACCTTTTAGTTGTTTTGTTGTGACTTTTGTCTCGAGTATGCACAGCTTCATTGACGGAATGATGCGCATTTGAAGATGAGATTGAGACAAGTACAGCAGTTCTCTTAAGTTTGGATGCCTTCTAGCAGTAGTTGCGTTGCATTCAGATCAAGACACTGATTAGTGTGCATGTTTTTGAACCTTACCTGCATTTGGAATTTTGTGAAGCAATGTCTGCTAATAAAGAGGGAGAAGCAGTAAAAGGTACGTTAAGAAGGTCCAAATTCTCCAGAATCGCTGAATGGTCTGGGTTGGAAGGGATCTCCAAAGGTCATCCAGTCCAACCCCCTCTGCAGTCAGCAGTGACATCCTCAAATAGATCAAGTTGCCCAGAGCTCAGTCAAGCCTCACCTTGAATATTTCCAGGGACAGGGCCTCAAACACCTCTGTGGGCAACCTGTTCCAGGGTTCCACCACCCTCATGGTAAAGAACTTGTTGCTAACAGCCAGTCTAAATCTGTTGTTCTCTAGTTTGAAACCATTAGCCGTTGTCCTATCACTACAGATCTTTTCACCTTTGTCATTTGAAGTCCTGACCTCTTCCACTTCTGTACAGCTTAGCTTCTCCCTCTTTGTTTCCTGCTTCCATTCCCCCAGCTGTTGAACTTGTCTTGAACATCAGATCCTTTATTTACTAATGTTACTTTTTGGACAACATTTTGGCAAAGCAAAGGAAAATCCCTGGCTGTGATCACATTGTTTGACAAACTTTAGATACCAGAGAAGGATGAGATACCAGACTGAGCATTGACATGCTGTGTCTCTAATACTAAAGAGGTCCTTGTCTGATCTGGTGTTTTCTCCAAAGGTAGCCTCATTTCAGTTTGTGGCATACATTTCTTGCTTGGCCTTTTGTCCTTTTAACTTTCTTTTTTCTCTCTGGGTTGATTATTTGTTTTTTGTTTGTTTGTTTTTGGTTTTTTGTTCGTTTGGTTTTTGGGGTTTTTTTTATGTGTATAGTTGATTTTTATCTTATGAACAAAAGAAAACCATTCTCTTATACTGTTGTGAAACTGAAAAAAACCTGAATTTTCAGCATAGCAACCAACACTTCTGTGGTCTCAGAATAATTTGTTATGGGTTTGGGGTGGGTGATGCTGCTGCTGTGCATTTTTTAAAAGCGTCTCTGAGCCATGTGGTATGACTGAATTCAGCATGTTGTAAAACTTAAAATTCTCCAAATGCTGCATACAAAATGCATTTAATCCCAAGCCCTAGCAACAAGCAGTGTGATTTAAACAGCACTGCCTCGCATCTCTTTATTTGGATGCAGTGGATGAAAGAGCATTTCGCTACGCTTTTCCTCTTGACTTAATGTATGAAAGGTTTAACGTTTTAACTATTGGTGGCCTTACTCTGAACAGTAACAGAGGCATTAGTCCATTAATTTTCTGTCATAATCCTTTTAAGATTGCTTGCTCACTTGATGGTCTGCCTTAATGTTTGACTTTGACAGCAGGTGGGCAGAAAGCATGGCAGCTGAATGTAATTTCTGTTGATGCTGGTTAGGTCTAGGGCTGCCTGTAGCTGAAGTCTCTCTGATTAGATGGAGATATTGGTGGAAAATTTTGGCTGATAGAACTTCTAGTTGTAGGTGCTATGTGTGGCACCTTTTAAAGGCTTGGATCTCTTCAGAGTGCTGAGCAGTTCCTTTCAGAAGTAGGTGTGTCACCCTGAGATCAAGATCACTCCTCACTTGAAAAATTAAGGCTTGAAATTGTGAATTGGAAAGTACTGTTTGTAAATAAATGACTCTCAGCTGTTCCCAGTATGCCTTTTACAGGGACAAGGGAAGGAAGACCAAACCTGTCTGACTCACACACTGTGTCCTGTTTTTCTTAAAGGCTCCTCTCATTGCATCCCTTGCCACTCGGTATCAATTTTCTCATCAGTCTTTATGCTTTCTGCATCCCATTTCTTTCCATGGCAGTTCCCAGGCTTCCACTGTTTTGACCTTCAATAGTCCCTTCCAAGCTACTGCATATTGTATGACTCTGACTCTTTAGGAGGTGCTGTGGTTTTCTATGTATTCCCCTCCTCCATCTCTGAAATTGATTATTTCGTTACTTATCCTTCTAATTTTCTGTTTCGCTGGTGAAGAGGGGAAGTGTTCAGCATGGTGTAGGAAAAAAATTCTGTTTGAAAATAAACTTCTGGCTTGCTTGCTTCCATCGCCCTGGAGGTAGTTGTTTGCACCCAAGGTGGTGCTGCTAGGTTTCAGACAAAGTAAATGGATTTCAGATTCATTTCCAAAATACTAAATCAGTGTCAATATTGAAGTCACACTGTTTGAATTCTGCTGTGGGTGCTCCTTGTCCTGCCTCTGGTGTCTTGCTCCCGAATTCCCTTAAGAGTGTTTACTACTAAGACTTGCTTCTCTTACCATCATCCTGTCTCAATCTCTGAGAACTTCATCCACCGCACCTGTCTTTAAAAGTCTACTACTTCTCCTTCTGTTCCAAAAATCTCATCTTGCACACTCACCCTTTCCTCCCAACACCTTTTTAGAGCTAATACTGCAACTGTTTTTAAAACTCTGTGGATTTGTTTTCTTGGGATTGTATAGGAGATACTGTTCTGTTAAAGCTTAACATCTGTGCCTTTACCTCTGGGAGCTTGGTTTTAAGCTCTTAGGATTTTTTTTTTTTTAATTGTAAAATAATTCAGAATGACAGTGAAAAACTTTTTTTTAGTAACCAGAAGAAAGAATAAAATCCTAACTTCTCTTGGCTAAGTACGTCAGAGGATAGATCACATGAATGCTGCTAAGCTTGTAATAAATGCAGTGTTGGCTGAAATGAGTGGCCTGAGTTGATTTATTTTAACTTGAAAAATAGTGCTATTTTGGTATTTACACAGCTATCTTTTAAATTGGGCACATGTGGAATTAATACAACTGTAGAAGTCAATGTGGAATCAAATTAGAATTATTGCCATTATTGTGAAATTGAGGGCAGACTGATCTCTCTTGCCTACCAAAGTCAGTTTTGTAGAGGGGGTTTGTGCATGCACACTGCTGTTTTCCCCAACCCATACAGATCAAGACTTTAATTTTGAAATCTATGCTGTGGCATGACACTGGGAAAGCTGTTTTTGTGGTTTGCCAGGTTGGTTTCTGTGCATAGAGAATGTCAGTGAGGCTTTTAGATGTTCCCTTTAAACAACTTTATCTTCTACTGCTCCCGTCATCTGATCTCTCTAAGCGGCTGCTTGTATTCCTGATGTGTTGCAGCGTGAATGTGGACAGATTCAATCTTCATTAATCTGCCAGTGGTATTGTCAGGCCTTTCTGAATGGTTAATGCTTCATTGCTTTGTCTAAATGTTGTGGGATTCCTAGAAATTCTAAACAACCAGAATCAGTGAAGTCTGGAGTGACGTCATTCAGACCATAACAGTGCAACTTGGGTTTTACTCATGGTTTTAAAAATTCCATGAGCAAACAAGCTTCTTACTCATATTGATGTGACAGTTTTTATGACTGCTTTGTTAATGGCTAGGTAACTAGCAGTAAGACAAGAGGAAATGGGCTTAGGTTGTGCCAGGGGAGGTTCACATTGGATGCTAGGAAAAAATTCTTTACCGAGAGAGTGGTGAAACACTGGAACAGGCTGCCCAGGGAGGTGATGGAGAGTTGCCACCCCTGGAGCCGTATGCAAGAACTGGGTAGAGATGGTGCTTCAGGATATAGTTTAGTGCTCATGCTAGCTGGGTTACAGTTGCACTTGATGTTCCAGCCTTAATAATTCTATGGAATCAGAGTCACGGAATTAACCAGGTTGGAAAAGACCTTCATGATCAAGGCAACCTATCACCCAACACCTTCTAATTAACTAAACCATGACACCTAGTGCCTCACCCAGTTTCCTTTCAAACATCTCCAGGGATGGTGACTCCACCACCTCCTTGGGCAGCCCATTGCAATAGCCAATCGCTCTTGCTGCAAGCAACTTCTTCCTAACATCCAGCCTAAAAAGCTTTGCATGAAACGCTTTTGACTTCATCTAATCTGATGACCATAATTTCATTTTAGGATGTGGTAAGTCATCCTTTCTCATTTTCTTTCCACCTCAGAGTTAAATATTGGATGACTTTGCTCTCAAAACAGAGATTCCAATAGTTGAAAATAATTTTGAGGTGAAAAGAGAGAAGTGCCAGTCACTTCTTACGATAGGGTAACAGGCTGTTTCACAAGAGCACAGGCTGGCTGTGGTGCATGTGAACATGGTAGTACAAGCTGTGACTAACAGGAATGCCTCTTTAAAGGGTGTGCTTCTCTGGTAGCCCTATTTCTTTGTAATCAAATTGAAAGAGTCTTGGTGAAGACTTTCTCGTAGTTGTCCCCATTCCTTTCTCCCACTTTCTCCTCCCTTTTTTTTTTTTTTTCCTTCTTTTTTTTCCTTCCCCATTCCCCTGGGCTTACCATTCTGGTTGTCTTGCCAAGGTGTCACAACTGTTACTGTAGAGTGCCCTTGAAGGGCATGCAAGGGCCTTCTACCAAGCAGGTCATGACAATAACCATCCCATCACTAAATACATCTTGATAGCATCTTCTCTACTTCTATTGCTATTCCGTGTAGTCAGGTATGTGACCTTGTTAATATATTTTATTCTTCTCTCACATAATGATTTTTCTCTGAATTTCTTTGGCTTATTTGAAGCTTTTCTGTAGCACTGTTGCGTGCCTTGGTCACACACATGGCATACTGATGAGTTATTTTAAAATAAATAAATAATGGTAACCTAGATTTGCAGGACTGCTTGCTTTTCAGCAGGACTCGAATACGTAAGACTTTTGGCATAAAGATACTTTTAAAATTTACTTATTTATTGCAAGTTGCATGAAATCAGACTCTTGGAACAGCTTGGAAGATAATTTTGGCCAAAAAATGCACTTAGGTTTTTTTTTTTCCACCCTTACTTAATGTGGTGGTCTTGTGATCTTTTTCCCATTAGTCATATTTATTTAAGCGTGTAATGGTTTTAAACTGGAAGAGGGTAGATTTAGACTGGATATTAGAAAGACATTCTTGCCAGTCAGGGTGGAGAGACACTGGGACAGTTTGTCCAGGGAGGTTGTGGTTGCCCTTTCTGTGGAGGTGTTCAAGGTGAGGCTGGACAAGGCCTTTATCAACCTGATCTAGTGGAAGATGTCCCTGCCCCTGGTAGGGGAGTTGAAACTAGATCATCTTTAAGGTCTTTTCTATGATTTGATGTAGTGTATTAATTTTGATGTTGGTTTGACTATAGTTTTGTATCAGAATTAGGACAGGCATTTGAAATGGTCTTGTGTCTGTAGGATTCATTTTAGCAGTGTCAAGTTGTGCCAGGGGAGTTACAGGCTGAATATCAGGGAGTTGTTCTTCAGAGAGAATGATTTGCCATTGGAATGGGCTACCTAGGGAGGTGGTGAAGCCACCATCCCTGGAGGTGTTCAAGAAAAGACTGGATGGGGCACTTAATGCCATGGTCTGGTTGATTGGATAGAGCTGGGTGATAGGTTGGACTGGATGAGGTCTCTTCCAACCTGGTTGATTCTATGGTTCTGTCTCTCACCAAGTAAACTCTGAGCCATGCCATCCCATTACTCTCAGTATAAAAGACCTAAATATGTCAGCAGCATAAATAGGGTGCAGCCAAATCTGAACCACCTTTATTTCTCTGCTGTGGTGTCACTTGTCAGCATTACTGAGGTCACAGAACAGCCTGTGTCAGTGCAGCTGACACAGATCTCTTGTAAACTATTGGTCATGTACCACAGAACAATGCTTTTTGGCTTGGCCATCATCCTCTTTGCCGTCTCTTCCCCCAAATATACACTGCTTTGCCTGATTTGAAGGAGTGATGTTAAGACATTGCAGATAGCATGTACTGAAGTAACAAGTGTGGTGGGTTGAAATTATCCTCAAAATTAACTCACCAGACTAGCTCAGAAAGTTTGGAAGCAAAATGAAGCTATATTTTACAAACAAGTTAAAATCTAAAAGCGTAAAATGCAATGTATATATACAAAGTGTATTTACATATAATTAATTACAACTCAGAAATAAGACAAAGACCCCCTCAAATTGTTCCCCCATCCCTCTGGGCAAAGGAACAAGGGAATAGCTCTCCCCACAAGAGAAATCAGGCTCCACTGTGCTCTCTACTTAGCCATAAACAAGTGTCTTAGCCAAGGTCAGCAAAAGCATCATCCAGAGCAGAGAAGAAAAAAAGGAAAGAATAGTTTGTGCAGCAAATTATATATAAAACCAGAAAGTGAACAGAATGACTTACCTATTTTTCTTTTACATCCAGTCTCCTATTTTTACTTTTTTCTTCCTATTCAGTGTCCTTGCAATTTTCTTAATTTATGTTTATAATTTAGAACCAGACTAGAGGGTTAGTTTTAAATCCCCACAACAATCAGTCTCTGGTGGTTTATCTAGACATTAAATTGCCAACTGTTTTACAGATGACTGTTCAGGATTCTCAGTTGTGCTCTAAGCCAACTTTGAGTGTTATTTAAATTGGGTGGACAGGTTGATCTCGTGGTAAACCTTTTTTCTAATTATCTTTGCTCACTTTAAGCCAGTGATTGACTTGGAAATTTTACATCCCAGTGCTTTTATTTCTTTATCTTAGACACATGAATAGTTTCAGCATCAGAGCCATGGAATCATAGAATAATAGGAGTTGGAAGGGACCTCTACAGATCATTTAGCCCCTCCCTCTGCTAACACGGGTATGCCCAGATCAGGTTGCTCAGGTATATGTCCAACTGAGTTTCAGAAGTCTTCAGAGAAGGAGAGACAACCTCTCTGGGCAACCTGTTCCAGCCCATTGGTCCCCTCACAATAAAGAAGTTTTCTTTGAGTTCAAGTGAAACCTCCCATGTTCCAGTGTGTATATGTTGCTCCTCTTCTTATCACTGGGCACAACTGAGAGGAGCCCAGCCCCATCCTCATACCTTTTAGATATTTATAAGCATTGATAGGATCCTATCTTAGTCTTCTCTTACAGGCTAAAGAGCCTCAGGTCTCACAGCCTCTCCTTGTAAAAGAGATGCTACAGTCCCCTAATCAGCTTCATAATTCTCCATTGGACTCTTTCCAGTAGTTCCTTCTTCCTCTTGAGCTTGGGAACCAGAACTGGACAATGGATCTGCTCACCTCTGTAAGCAGTAATTTCTGCTAGACCTGTTAGGATTGTGTGACACCAAGGGAAGACCAAAGTTCAGGGTATGTTTCGAGGCTGTTTTCAAGTGAATGGTGCTGCTTTCAACTGTTCTTCACCAGGTTGTTCTTTCCTCTTGGAGACAGAACTGGGGCTTGGGGGAAGGAATCTCCAGTTTGTCTTGCTGTGTAAAATTTGTTTTATTGGAAACTGGGTTTTAACTATTTTATTCTGTTTTCCCACAGCTGTGGACATCCTGCTTTGAATTAGGATGAGACTGTGGAGGGAGGCAGTTTTTTCCACTCCTTAAGAGGGAAACTGGTATATTGGTTCTCATGCCCCTGGGTTATGATGTCCAACTGAGAAGTCTGCTAGCTAGTCAAAAAAATTACTCCCCTCAACCAATTAAGTTTAGAAGCAGGGAAAGATAATGGGCAAATGCCCTTTCTAATAGGTCTCCCTTAACTGAGAGCCTGACCTTTTCTCCTTTCTCACTGAAGTACTGGTTTCATGGTGAAATGTGAACATAATGAACAAAAAGGACAAACCTAGCTGAGGGATGAGCGGTGATTTCTCCTGGGCTGGACTTAAATTCACATTTGGGCTCCTGTTTAGAACTTGTTGGGCTCAAGCAGAGAGACACTGACATAGCTGTTTGGTTTAGGATTGCTGTGTGATGCCTGGAAATTAATCACATACTTGAGTTTCCTAACTGGATGTTTTACCTATCATAACAAACAGCTGAGGTCTCAGAGGACCGCACAGGCAGTGTTTTAGAGCATTGCATTTTCTGCTGATCCCACCTACATCTGTGCCTTAATGCAGTTTAATCTCTTGTAAATTCCATATTACAGGAATAACTTAATTGCAGCATTTCTTCTTAAGAGACAGGGGGTCTGACAAAAATGTGAACTTTGGGTGATTGGTAGGGTTTTTTGGTTGGTTGGTTTGTTTTCATTTTTCAAAATTTGTTCAGGTTTTGGTGTGGGTTTCCTTGTTTTGTTTTGTTAATCCCTGCATTCATTTTTCCAAGTGGAAAACCTTGTTATAGACACATCAGTAATGCGTTGCCTGTTTTTTAACTTTGGTGTCAGATGGGAATCTTTTTTGTCCTAGCTTGCCTTTCAGTCCCTTGAACCCAGCTGTCTGGGAAAGACAATAAATCTTTTAGAATTTTCTGTTCTGTTGTTACCCAGGAGCACATGATTTTAATAAACTTCCTTATTGCTAGCAAATAATATGGTTTTTGCAGATAGGGAATCCTTTTAGGCCTTTCATCTCTTTAACTGCTGTGATTCCAAGTGGATTTTGTACTGACACTTCAGATAAAGGACACTTTACTCTTATTTTCTTTTGTTCTGTGTTAGAGGGCATACAGCAATGCTACATTATATTTACCCCACAGATTAATGTCTCCTCACCAAAACAGTGCCAACCTTTTCCATTCTATGCAAGTCTTGTATTTCAACTACTTGTTATCTTCCTGGTGTGTTGTGTGGCGTATCACATTTTTTCTTTTAAATGCAATGTAACTTAACAAAAACATGTAGATTTTTTTAGCCCAAGGTGACCTAGTATGCTACTACATTATTTTTTTTTCCTACCCCATTCCTTATGACATCTTGACTTTGTCACCTTTAGACTCCCCTTCATGACATGTTGCAGGTGTGTAATTTACTACACATTTGTTTCGCTGCACATGAGCTCTGACAGTGTTTTGGGGGATAATGTTCATGATTAAGCTCACCAGGAGCTTGCACATTCCCAGCTCACAGGTATTGTGATGAGTATGTTCACTCATGTGGTCCTAGTAAGCATCTTGTGTGTCCCAGTTGCATTTACTTGCAAAAGCTGTTGGGGGCTGGGTGACAAGTGGTGTCCCTCAAGGTTCTGTACTGGGACCAGTACTGTTCAATATCTTCATCAGTAATATAGACAGCAAGATTGAGTGCACCCTCAGCACTGTCCTGAAGGACAGGATGCCATCTGGGGGGACCTGGGCAGGCTGGAGAGGTGGGCTGCAGCAAAAGCAGCATGGCCAGCAGATTGAGAGGGGTGGTTTTGCCACTCTGCTCTGCTTTGGCACTTCACCTCACAAAGAAAATCAGAGGGCTGCAGCACCTCTCCTATGAATGCAGGCTGAAAGAATTGGCTGTTCAACTTGAAGGACCATATAGCAGCATTTGAGTGTCTGAAGGGGTCCTCTAGGAAGGCCGGAGAGGGACTGGTTAGAAGGGCTTGTAGTGATAGTATAAGGGGCAATGGTTTGAAACTGGAGCAGGATAGATTTAGGTTGGATCTAAGGAGGAAGATTTTTATAAGAATGTTGGAAAACTGGAACAAGTTGGCCAGTGATGTGTTTGAGGCCTCGTTCATGGAGACATTAAAGATGAGACTTGATGTGGCCCTGGGCAACCTGATCTACTTGGAGGTGTTTCTACTCGCTGCAAACTTGCCCAGGCACAGGACAATTTTTGTAGTACACTCTTTTCATCTGTGCTGTTATCCCTGTCCAGGCTCCACGTGCAGCATCAGTCTGTTTGTCCATTGATATGGAAGTGTCAGCTGCCCCCCTGCTATGTGGGGACATTTATACATGCAGATGGATGGGTCTGCTGCAGCAGCGGCATTAGGCATTAGAAATTAATACATTTCTCCAGCAGTCACTAGAAGCAAAGTGGGAAAAGCAGCTTGGCTTAGGAATTTGTTTTGAAGTTCAACTGGTGACATGGACCTCTTGAGTTTGCGATTGAGCTTGTTTGCTGTCGTTCTGCTTCTGTAATACAGAACCAGAATCTTAGATCAAGTTTATTCTTAAAAAAAACCAAACCAAACAAAAAAACCACCTCTGGACTGGGCAAGAAAGGTTCTGCTTGAAAGCACAGGATTTCAGGAACTTGTGCTTTTTGTTTTCTCCTCCAGTTAAAAAAAGTGATTGCTGGAGACATCAGTTCTTGTTCAGCTTCACAAAAATTGCCAGAGCAGGTTTCGAATGCGAGTAAGACTGTGTTCTTCAGTCTCCAGCAGAGAGCTGCAAATGAGTGAGATTCTCCAATTTTTCCAGGAAGCTGTAAATCTTCCCCATTGCTGATGAAGTAGCTGTATTATGTAAGCATCTCACTGTAACACAGCAAGACACCAAGGTCCTTGCCTAAAGTAGAGTTTTGTCCAAAAGAGCAAACTGGTAACATACTGCCAGGGCTTCCTTTTCAAATGGATTTGGCTAGAAGCTAAGTTAGCAGGACTTTTTGTGTTGGCTGATAAAATAGTAGGCTGCTCCTGTCTGGTTTGTTTTCCTTTGAGATAACTGAAACCAGAGATGGCTCTCGAATTGGCCAGTCTGTTCTGAACAGCATGGGTTAAGGTCTGTGCTTAGGGACCATTTGCTAGCAGCCACCATGCCCTCTTGTCTTTTTTTTCTTTTTTCTTTTTTTTTCTTTTTTTCTTTTTTTTTTTTTTTTTTTTTTTTTTTTTTTTTTTCTTTTTTTTTTTTTTTTTTTTGTTTGTTATATTATTTTCAATACATGCCCTAAACCAGGCAAACAGTAGAAACTTGGCTGGTTTGGTGCCTAGCTGGTTTACTTCTAAGCAATGTTGGAGGATGCTGTGTCACACATTATTCTGAAAGAATTTTCACTGCTGCTCTACAACTGCAAGAGGAAATTGCACTGCCTCCAACTTCACGAGAACCTAATTACCATTTCCTTCGGAAGAGCATCTGTAGGGCTGTGAATGAATGAGCTCTAACAAAACCAACCCTTTTGGAGAGATTCCTCCACCTTCCTGGTTCCTCATGTTCGGTTTCTATTGCAAAGCCCTACCCAGCCTTTCTTCATTTTAATATCCTTCAAAGAAAACAGCCCTTTTGAGCCTGCTGCCTGTTAATGAAGCAACCAAGTTGGATTGCCTAGCTTGCAACGGAGGTAATTCTCATAAAGGATATCACAGGTTTTCCCTAATTAGCGATAAAAGGAAAACCACTGTGCTCTTGATTGAGATTCTGAACTGAAAATGATGGGAAAATAGGAACTGGGGGAGGAGTTAAATCTTCCTCCCATTCCCTTAACACTTTGTTGAAAACCTGCCATCCCCTGTAACTCATGAATCACAGAAACATTGACATTAGTTTTTGGAGCAGAGAAAGTATTAAATGCTTAGTTTAAAAAACAAACAAACAAAAAAGAAAACAAAAATCCCATACCCCACCAAAGAAGGACATCTGTTTCTAACTTCAGCTTTTTATTTTTTTTTTATCTTTTCATTTTTTCTTTTTTTTTTTTTCTTTTTGTTGGTAAATCTCCCAGACAACAGCAGTTCTGTAGAGAGTTTAAATATGAAGGAATGGCAGGACGGGCTAAGGGCACTTCTACCGAACATTAACATCAACTTTGGTGGACTGCCCAATGCTTCTTCCCCTTCCAACGCCAACCACAGTGTACCAACGTCCAACACTGCCACCACCGACAGCCTGAATTGGGACAGCCCTGGCAGCTGGATGGACCCCGCAATCATCACAGGTAATCGTTTCTCACTCCTTCAGCTCGGCTGGAAAACCATCAGACGGGTGTTTGGCACAAACTGAGTAACATCTGGAGGAAAAAAAAAGTCAGGATGCGGTGGTCTCTTCCAGCTTCCATCCATAAAAACTTCAAGGGTCCAGGAATCTTTTGTGGAATCTCTAGGTTATGACCCAAGTGTCACTTAGGCCTTTGCAGTGCATGCCCGGGACCTCTGCAGGCAGTCAGGTGGATCAGTGCTTACCTACAGGGTCAATGTTAGGTGTCCCTTCTGCTGGATGGCAGGTCCGGTACATGCGCCGCTGCTCCTGAGGTACTGAAGGCATTCACTGGACTGTGTTATTTAAAAAGGGACATACTCCACTTGTTTATAAAGCTCTCTTTTATAAGGCTGTTTTGTTATGTTTCACTGGCAGAGAGGCTGAAGCATGACTCAGGTAGGCAGAGTAGGAGGTGAAGCATGCAGCGTGCTGGTAGTTTGGTGTGGTAAGGTCAGGTCAACAGGGATGCAGTCCTTGTGCAGGATGTTTGGCAGAAAAATGTGTGGTTTATGAAGTGCTCTGAGGGGGAGCCTTCTCTCTGGTTTTAATGTTAAATGTTTTGTGGGCAAGATAATGTTATATAATAATGTAAAATGCATTCTCTGTACAAACTAATCCTTTTTTCTCACTGGTGCTTTTCGTTAGGTTAAATTGACCTCCTTCCTGCTCGGCTTATTGCTTCAGCTCTGACTTGCCTGTATCCCTGTTTTTCTTCTCTTTATAGGTATCCCAGCTTCCACAGGAAACAGTTTAGACACCCTTCAAGATGACAATCCTCCACATTGGCTAAAATCTCTCCAGGCCCTCACAGAGGTGGACGGCCCCAGTGCAGCACCATCACAGACGCACCACAGTAACCCCTTCGGCACACAGATCCCTCTGCACAGAGCCAGTTGGAATCCCTACTCTCCTCCTTCGAACCCCACCAGCTTCCATTCTCCACCTCCAGGCTTTCAGACAGCCTTCAGACCTCCCAGTAAAACCCCCACAGATCTACTACAGAGCTCAGCGCTGGATCGTCATTAGGAAAGGAGGAAAAAAGAAAACAAAAAGGAAAAAAAAAAAAAGAAAAAAGAAAACCCAAAACGTTAGAAATGCAGGAAGTGTCCCACCCTAACTCCTCCCCATGCCCACCTACTGTTCCCTGTCATATCTTTCTTTCTGAAGAATCCAGTTCCTGATCAAACCTCTTCCCCCCCAGATGCAATGCCATCACAGGGTCACGACCACATCTTTTTGTTAAGTTTCTGCTGAGCCAGTGTTTGGATTACACTGGATTTTCAAACCAGTCTAAGAGGAGGGAGAAAAAAGAAAAGGAGGGTAAAAAAAAAAAAAGAGAGAGAAATCAAAATGCAGTCTCAATGCTTAAGGAGAATATTTCTGTCTTATGTCTTTTGCACATGAGTCTTTGAGCCTAGTGGAAGAGTGTCAGTCTGCAGCAGGGGGGAAAAAACGCAATGCCAGAACGAAATGCAGAAACATGAGGAAGGTATTTAATTTAAATGAGGTTACTGAACATGTGAGGCAAGTAGTGGCCTGGCATTTATTTTGCATTCAGTGTGGCACTACACAGGAAATTGCTGTGTTGGGTTGTTTTAGGGTGGGTTTTTTGTTGTTGTTTTTTGTTACTAATTTTGTTTTGAGAAGGGGATTTTTTACTGTGTCGGTCAGTTTGCCATGAAGTGTGTTGAAAGTCAAACCACTTATATCTCTGAGTAACTGGCACGTTGCTAAAGAATGATAGAGGAAAGAATAAGATTTTTTTTTTTCCTTTAATTTTGGCTTTAGGAAACTTTAATATTTTAAAAGTATTCACAGATTTAATACCTAGCATATACATAATATAAGCAGCTGAAACACAAGTGATACTTATTTCAGTTCTTTCTGTTTCCTCTGTCAGGCATGCTCTCTCTTTTTTTTTTTTTTCCCCCCCTTTTTTTTTTTTCTTCCCCCGTTTTAAAACAAAACCAACCAAGACTCACCTGATTGGGGGCACTCTGGGATAGCACTGCATTGGGGCCACATGATCACCATCAGGAGCAACCTCTGACCTCCTCTGCCTGCAGCTTTTACTTAACCCTGTAGTTTCTGGACGTTTGTGCAGTATTGAAAAGACAGGATAAAAAAAAATTAAAAAAGGAAAACAAATAAACATGGATATAACCTGACGCTAAAACTAAAACCAAGGAAATGTACCTCTTTCTTCAGAATTAAAACTAAAATCTTAAATAAAACAGGAAACTTGATGATGACTTCATGTTTGCCTTTCTGTTGTTCGTTTGGGTTCTTTTAATATTTTTAATTACTGTATCTGGCAAAACGATGTTGTTGCATGGTGCTGTTTTGGGGTTTGTTTTGATTTCTGTCCCCGCCCCTACCCCGTTCATCTAAACTAGAGCTACTTTCTCATGGTAACACTGCTTTTTGTGGTGATTGCTGTATTGAAAGGTGGAAGAAGCATACACCACACTCCACATTTTTAAAAGGATTTTCTTCATCCATGACAGTAGCTAGAGGCTTGGCTGTCTCTGGCCCTTACTGGTGGTGTCCTTGTAAAACTGAAGCATGAAAAACTGGTTTATACTCTCTGAATTAAATGCCATGGCACTTGGGACAGATGGCATGCTGAAGGCGTGGCAGAGGATTCTAGTTACAACTCCTTGTTTCTGTCAGCATCCTCTCTGTAGGCTGTAAAATGTCAGCCCTGCAGAGCAGGGGATAAAAGGCTCTTAATGTACAAAGGGCATCTAGCAAGCTCTTAGATCTCCAGACAGATATTTAAAACCACAGACCTTGTGACTGAGGTGCTGGCTTGGTTGTAGGTGATGAGGATGGCAGAAAGAGGTGCCTATGCAGAAGGATTTCACATCTGGTATGAGCTGTGTTGTTCAGGCTGACTGACCTCCTAAAATCTTTGCTGCTGGCAGGAACAAGGAAGGGCATTCACACCCCTGAACTGTGGGTACCTAACAGGGTCCAGGGAGTGGGAGCAATTCCTGACTTGATCTCTGGACAGGGGAACCAAATATTGAGTCTGCATGAAGTGAGTCTAAATATCCTGCTTTGTAACACGTCAGTCATTGGTTGCCACTTCTGCTTTTCTTTTACCTGTACTACCATTTAGTGCTGTGTTTACAGGCTGCATTGAAGAGCTGCATGCACTATTTCTGGACAGACATCGTTGCTGCAGGTTGCTAGTGTGCCCAGGTTACATAGGTGAATGTGTGTGTGTGCCCTTTGATGCTAACACTGCCCCACAAAGCAAGCTGGTTTTTGTTACCCTGTCAGCCCTTGTGCGATCCCCCACTGTAACTGTTGGTGTAGGAGCAGTGCTGCCTGCTGGGACTGCAGGTCCTCTCCTATGGTAGTGCCTGCTGCCATCCCTGGCACTGGGATGCTGCCGTCCCTGGGATGCAGCCTAGCAGGAATGGTGGAGGTGCTGGTGAGGATGCAAGGGGCTTTTTTTTTCTTTTCTGTCCTTCCCCAGTTGTTACAGACTTTTTTTTTTTTTTACTTTTAATGTTTCTCTTTTGGAAGGATGCTCTTCCTGACCCTGCAGAAGAGCAAGCCTCTTGAAGCAGCTGTAGTTAATTCCTATGTACTACAGCAACTCCTGAAGCTGCTGCCATCACTGGTTCTTGTTCCATCTCTTTGTCACAGATTAGCATGTGCTGAGCAAAACCTGTTCCCATGGTCTGCTACCAGTAGAAAACAGGTTTCAGCTGCTCAGTAGGTAACTTAGTCCTTCTGCCATACAACACCCTGTGTGGTTGCCCTACTGACAAGCTTCTAGCCTTCAGGAAAACGTTTGCAACTAGGATGATGTTTTTATGGTGCTGGCTCCCCAGGAAAGACTTCTTGGTGGGTAACACTGGTGTTAGAACTTCAAAGTATGTCAGTGTTCGGGTGCTTGGGGGTTGCTTCCCTAGTCAGAGAACAACTTGATATTTCACTCTGTTCAGCTGTGTGGAGTTCGGTTGGTTTCTCCTGAGGGTTTTGTTGTTAATGGATTTTCCCTGTGATAAGAAATTCTGTACAGGAACCTTTACTGAAAAGAGGATATTCATGTGTCTACTTTGTGTGATCATCCCAGTCTGGTGGTAGTTTATGTATTGTATGGATTCTTGGAGCTCTTCCTTGCCTTAAGCAAAGAACAGTGCTTGAGTGCTGTGACCCAGGACAAGCAGTTTGATAGATGGTGCCTGGTGGAGATAAAACTGAAGAAAGGGTGGGTCAGGCTCCTACCCAAGGTGTTGAAGGAAGAGAGGGCTTCCTTAGCCAAGTGTGTTGGTATGAGAAGTGTTGCATCATCAAAGAATTCTCAACTCAAGTGGAGGTCAGCGTTGTCAGGCTGGTACTGACAGCTTCTGGCTCCTCTTGTTTGTTTGTTTTGGGGTGTTTTTTTCTTTAATAAAGGCCTGATGTGTCTTTGGATTACAGCAAGAAGTGTAACATCACCTTTGAGGGCAGAGCCATTGCATAAATCCCTTTTCTTTCCTCTTACCGCATCCTTTTCCTACTTGCACGTTAAGTGTCAGCAGACAGTGTTTGGATAGGGTTCCTTTAGCCATACTTAGAACACCCTTTCCAATCTCTGTGACAGTTTTCACTCATGAATTTGAGTTTGTTTTCTAATTCCTGACCTCCAGACATTTGTTCTCTTTACTTCCATCATGAGGTGTTGTCCAAAAAGGTGGTTGGTTGGTTGGTTTGTTTTTTTTTCTGAGATGTTGGTTTAATAATGGGCATTCCAGATGCTGGATTTTAGGGAAAAGGCAGTGTTTAGATTTTCTTGTGGAGGGTGGTTTGGTGCTGGTTTGTTTTTCCCTTGGTGGTGGTTTTGATTTTTAGGCTTTCTTGCTGGCCGTGGTGCTGTGGGGGTTTTTGGTTTGAACACCTATTCTTCTGGAGGGAGAAGGGGTCATGGGTCACTTTTTTCTCTCACCCTTTCAAGGAAGCTTAGAAGAATAGACTTGGAAAAAAAATTGGAACAGTTACCTGGGTGCTGCTTGTTCATCCCTCTCCTCAGGGTGTGTGGAAGTGGTCTTAACTTGCAGAGGAGCTTAGGTTTGGTGGTGTTCTTCAGCATAAATAAATCTACTCACTGTGTGGCAGATTCTCTGCTGCCTGAGACTAATTCCCTCTGGGGAAAGCTGTGCTGCTGCAATAGAAACAAACTGCTCAGAACTGAGATGTGCCAAAAAACACTCAAGAGATGGCACAGCACTTGCAGGGTTCAGGCACTGGCATTGCCAGAAGCTCTAGTTGAAGGGATTGTAGGCTCTCATAACTTGAGAAGAATGAACTTGCCTCCATCCAGCTGCTGGTGATGTGAATTTCTAACCCACACAATGCAAACAGGGTTCAGTGCCTTTTGGCATGCACCCAGTAGCTACTGCTCTACATCTTCCAGCAGCATGCAGCTCTGTGGCTACCTAGAGAAGTGCTTTCCACTTCCCTCAGTAATGATCATCTGGTCAAGCTGAATGGGGATGTAGTAACTTCTGCTCCTTCTTCACAAAGATCCCAGCATCTTTTTCCCCACTCAGAGACATTCCACTGATGGGAAATGGCTCTTAGGTCCTCTTGTATTTATGGCAATGGATGTGAACAAAGTTTCTAAAAAGATAAAAAGGTGAAATATCATTGTAGCTTTGGGTTACAGTGTGAGAAATCTCTTTTTGTTGGTTGCTCAGCAGTGTAAGACAAGGAGAAACAGCTACCGATTAGAACACAGAATGTTTCACCTCAACATGAGGAGAAACTTCTTTAGAGTGAGGGTAACAAAGCACTGGAGCAGGCTACCCATATAGGTTGTGGAGTCTCCTCTGGAGACTTTCAAAATCTGCCTGGATGCATTCCTGTGTGAACTACCTTAGGGGATTCTGCCTTGGCAGGGAGGTTGGACTCAATGATCTCTGGAGGTCACTTTCAACCTTAGGATCTGTGATTCTGTGAAGTGGTGTAGCTTTGGTGTACTCTTGATTTACATGTGAGGGCACTGTGTATGAGCAAGACCTTAATCTTCCCTTCCTTTTTTAGCTCTTTCTATGCAGGCTGAGATTTGCAGCATGGAGTCTGAAGCATAAAAATCCTGTTTTAACAATATCTGTGGGTGCTTTCTCTGTGTGTGTGTGTGTGTGTGTGTGTGTGTGTGTGTGTGTGTGTGTTCAGACACTGAGCAGAATTGGCAGTGAGCTGGCTTTGCAACTGCCTCTGCCACTCTTCACATGATTTCCTCTAGTCCTAGGGCCCTCCTCTCTATTTCATATTGCATGTGTGTCATGGAAATAAATTAGATCATGCATTGCCCACCTGGATATTGTTTGGTATGACATAGAACATTGCAACTAAAAATCTTGGAGCTTTGGCTTCCCTGTAGGGAGGTGAGGCTCTTAGACAGCTGCAACCCCCCAGGGAAAACTGGAAGGGCATCACTCTGTGTGCTGCTCTGATGAAAGTTGGGTAGTCGGTGGCTCCAACAGGAGCTGCTGAGTGATGTGGAGAGAACACATGGGATTACAGGCTTGTGGGGGGTTTTTTCCATACTTAACCTCTCTTCTCCATCCTCTTCTAGCAAATAAATGCAAGTGGTGCTTCTTGTTGTCTTATTGATGGTGCCTTCCCAGGGTGAAGCTCAGTGTGGCTCTTCACAACCTTAACTTGACTCCTTGCCATGCCAGTCCAAGGTGAGAAGGGACTGAGGCAACAACTAACAGCTTGATAGGGAAGCTCATATTAGAGTTGGGCTTCCTGCCCTTATCCTATCTTTCTTGTTAGCTTCAGTCTCCTGCAAGCTTGAAATGACTTTCGAGGAAGACCTGGCTGGGCTTCTCCATGCTGGAGGAACTTGGCTAAATCTGCCAAGCTTTTGGGATCAAATTTTTATGGTAGAAAGTTTAGCTTTGCACGCACACACACACACACACACACAAAAAGGCAAGCCAGGAAAGCCTTACCCCATGGAAACTTTTCCATCTTGTAAATTAAGTAATGGTTTGGGGGTTTTTTTATATCAGTTGTATAAAACGCTTGTTTTGAGATGACAGTGTTCTCTGAAGGCTTTTATTGAAAATGCTAACTTTGTGTTGTGACACTTCAAAATCAGCAGCTTTCTAGGCATGTTTGGCAGGAGATTTTTATATCCAAGACATGCGTCATTTCGGTTTGCAGTGAAAGCTGGTGGCAGTCTCAGGTCTTACGAGGGGGGTTAAAAATCCTTCTGGTTTTAAAGCCTCACTCAGATCCAGCCAACAGCAAAATGTGTCCCAAGGGTAGGGGTTTTGAACAAAAATGTCCATGGAAAGAGAGGAAATTGTACTGAGGTTTTAGTTATTCCTTAAAACCTGACAAGGGAGAGGAACAGTAGGAAATGGATAGGCAAAGTCTCATTCCCATCCTTTTCATTTTGGTAGCTTTTTTGGTTGGTTGTTCCTTTCGGTTGGTTGGTTTGGGGGGTTGTTTTGTTTTTCTGATTTCCTCTCTTAAGACAACCCCTTCCCCTCTAAACAAGAAACTGAGCAGTGCAGCTCCTAGGGTAGATCCAGGGCTGAATTCCTGCCATACAATCATAGAACGAATGGTAGGAGTTGGAAGGAACCTCTGGAGACCAAGTCCAAACCCCACTGCTAAAGCAGAATCACCTAGGGCAGGTCACACAGGAATGCATCCAAATGGGTTTTAAGAGTCTCCACAGCCTCTCTGGGCAACTTGTTCCAGTGCCCTCACAGAAGTTTCTCCTTCCTGTGGAAGTTCCTGTGCTCCAGTTTGCATCCACTGCTCCTATTCCTATCACAGGGTATCACTGAAAAGAGGCTGGCACCTGCTTGAGGCTTTCTCTTCAGATAATTGTAAACATTAATAAGATCTGTGATTCTGTGATCTCAGTCTTCTCCAGACTAAATAGCCCCAGATCTCAGCCTTTCCTCATAAGACGACCTTTCTGTCACCTAATTATGCTCACAGCCCTCTGTGATAGCACATCCCTGTCCCTCTTGAACTGGGCAGTGCAGTACTGGACACAATACTCCAGGTGAGGCCTCACTAGGGCAGAGTAGAGGGAGAAGCAAGCTCCCTTGACCTGCTGACCACACTCTTCTTAATGCGCCCCAGGAGACCTTGGCCTTTTTGGCCACAGGGACACACTGCTGTCCCATGGGTGACTTATTTTCTACCAAGACTCCAAGGTCTTCCATGGAACTGCTTTCCAGCAGTCAACTCCTAATTTCTGCTGGTGCAGGAGGTTATTCCTTCCCAGGTGCAGGGAGGAATTTGTCCTCATTGAACTTCACTGTGTTCCCCTTTGTCCATGAAACCTATTCCAGTGAGACAGAAGTGGAAGCATAGACAACACTGATGAGAGCTTAGAATGCCCACAGTGCTGTGTCGGAATTCATGGCTGGGCTGTCTGTGGGCGTCTTGTCCACAGGTAGCCTGGGTGGGCAGTCTCTTGAGCACATACACAAGATGGGACTTGTGCAGGAGGGGCACAAAAACCAGTTTCCCTTGAAGCAGGATTATTCCCCTCCCTGTTAGATTTGGCTGGAAGGAGGAGAAAAAGGTCAGGTTAGAATGTGAGCTGAAGGGAAGCACAGAGCAGGTCCTGTTTTTCCTGTCCTTTCTGCAGCTTCAGTTGTCTTAGGAGGATTAAAGGTTTTTTCCTTCTTATAGGACAGTTACTGGTAAATGGCCACTGCAAGAGATCTGCAGAAGCCTTGCCTCCTGCTCCCTCCCCCACCAAAACCAACCCCCAAAACAGACTTCTCCATAGCTTGTAGATGACATAGGTGGTGGCGTGGAGAGAGATTCCTTTATTATTGCCATTACTAGAAATAGGAATAAGTGTCCCAAGCTCTCTTTTTGGGTAGAAGCAGAACAGGGTTCCAGACATCTGCTAGTAGTGGATTCTAGACCAGCACAAAAAGTGCTACCTTATCATAGAATCATAGAATGGTAAGGTTGGAAGGGATCTCAAGGACCATCTAGTTCCAACCCCCTGCCATAGGCAGGGACACCTCCCACTAGTACAGGTTACTCAAGGCCTCATCCAATCTGGCCTTGAACACCTCCAGGGAGGGAGCAGCCATGACCTCCCTGGGTAACCCGCGCCAGTGCCTCACCACCCTTACTGTAAAGAACTTCCCCCTAACATCCAGTCTAAATCTCCCCTCTGCCAGTTTAAACCCATTGCCCCTTGTCCTGTTATTGCAGGACCTTGTAAATAATCCTTCCCCAGCCTTCCTGTATGCCCCCTTCAGATATTGGAAGGCTACTCTCAGGTCCCCTTGAAGCCTCCTCCTCTCTAGGCTGAAGAGCCCCAACTCTCTCAGCCTGTCCTCATAGGAGAGCTGCTCCAGCCCTCTGATCATCTTTGTGGCCCTCCTCTGGACCCGCTCCAACACTTCCGTGTCCTACCTTGCATCTTTTAAGGCTGCTTTCCCTGCAGTCTGCCAGCATCTCATCTGACTACACCAATAAGCCTCCTGGGATTCCAGCAGCTTCTCTGTATACAAGTGATCCCATGTGCCCAAGCTGTGCTGAGTGTGCTGTGGTGTCACAGGTCTGTGTGGGGCTGAGGTGTCCTGAAACTGCTTGTCGAGGAAGAAATTCTTTACAGTGAGGGTTGTGAGACACTGGAACAGGTTGGCCAGGGCAGCTGTGGATGCCTTCTCCCTGGAGGTGTTCAAGGCTAGGATAGATGAGGCCTCAAGCAGCCTGGTCCAGTGGAAGGTGTCCCTGCCTATGGTGGGGAGGTTGGAACTAGGTGAACTTTAAGTCCTTTTAAACTCAAACCATTCTCTAATTCAGATGTGCTTGTTCCTTTGCATTAAATTAATGTTTTTCTCCTAACTCTGGCTGTCTCTGCACACTTGTTATTGCATCTTGCAAGCCCAAGGCCTTTAAATCTCAGCTTATGTTCAGGTGTGATGAATTGTAAATGCTTCCAAATATCCACTGACGTAGATTCCTTGTTCCTGGTAAATGGCTGCCTCCGCCTTCAGTCTTTAAAAGAGTCCTAAACAGAAAAATCAGACTCTTGGATTTAAAACTTAACAGTCCTAAGGGTTAAGCTGGAACTGCTCAGGCTTGGGTTTATGCATTTCATGAAAATGATCAATTAAGAAGCTTGTAACCCAGAAACTCTTATTTGAAATGTGCAGTTCTGGACATGGAAGAGGAAATTGAAGGATTATATCAAATGAGTCTTTCAATGGGAAGTGTCAGATTTTCTCCATTTGAAGACCCAGGTGCAGGAACTGGCTCCTGTGAAATTCTTCCCTGAGCTCTGCAGAGTTTCAAGGAATCAATGATGCTAAAAGAATAAAAGAGGGGGGAAAGTCAAGTGGCAGTTTGAATTTTCAAACTGGCCTCCCAAACTTGTTGAAGACTTTGTGTTCCTCATAGCTTCTGTAGTAGAGAGGCAGGGGGTCTCTGGGAAGGTCAGCGTGGCAGGGCGCAGCAGGCAGCAGGACGTTGCGGGGCAGCTGGCCGGGCAAGGCGGTGATGGGCAGTGTGCCAGGCTGTAACACTAGCTGGGGCAAGGCCTTGGGGTGCCAGCTCCGCGGGGACAGTTTTGGCAGGTTTTCAGGGCTTCTGGTAAAAGCAAGAGAAGAGAGGTAGTAGTAAGAGGGGGCTGCAGTGCTGATGGGATCCTACAGCCCACCCAAGAGATGCTGATGCTCTCTACAACTCACCGAAAGGAGGCTGTAGTGAGGTGGGGTCAGTCTCACGGGTATCAGGTGACAGAACAAGAGGAAATGGCCTCAAATTGTGCCAGAGAAGATTTAGATTGGATATTAGGGAAAAGATTTCTTTCCTGAAAGAGTAGTAAGGCTTTGAAACAGGGTGCCCAGGGAGATGGTGGAGTCACTGTCCCTGGAAGTGTTCAAGAAATGTGTGGATGTGGCTTTTTGGGATGTGATTTAGCGGCCATGGTGACCTTAGGTTAATGGTTGGACTCAATGATCTTAGAGGTCTTTTCCAGTAGAAACAATCCTGTGAGTCTGTGATTCTATGAAAGGGGAGCTCTGATCCTCTGGCTCCCCTCTCTTGGAAAAGAGCTGAGACAAGAGTTTCATTGCTGTCTGGGTGTGGTTCTTGCCTCTGCCTGAGGACCTGGGTGGGTGGGGCACAGTGCCAGTGCTGGGGCTGAACGGTACCTTTGGAAAGCCAGGTTATTGCAGCCTGCAAATGCTCCCGGGAATACAGAGCTGGAAAGGGCTGAGAGATGGTAATCACGGCGGTGGTAGTGCTTCAGCCTCCCAAAAGCATTCCTGCCCCTCTCAGGGGTGGATGGGTCACGTGTGCATCTTCCTCTGCCTTTCCTCCTGTGCTGCTGCCTGCAGATTGAGGAGAGAGAGATGCCCATGCGTGTGCTTGCTTTGCACCTGGTAGGCTGATTCTTTTACTGCCCTGGAAAGAAAAGACTTCATGTGTGTATTCTGAACCAAGTTTGGCACCCGAGTGGTTTTGACACCTTCCCTCTATCCCCAGGGGAAAGCACTGAAGCTGTTTCAGCCCTGTAGAAGAGGGGTGCTGGTGAGTGCTTCCAGTGTCATGGGAAGAACAGAACATCAGGGAGAAGTATGGATGATGCCCCCTAAAAGCCTGACTTGTTCTCCCTTAGAGTTGTTGTTCTGGTTCTTCTTTTTGGTTGGTTGGGTATTTTTTGCTGTTGTTTTGCTTAGTTGGTTCCTGGTTGTCAGGGTAGTTTGTGTGGTTTGGGGTTTTTTGTTTGTTTGTTTGTTTTTTCTTTTTAATTGTAGGTTTGGTTTTGGGTGTTTTTGCAGGGGAGGGGGGGAAGGGTATTTTGTTTTGGAGTTTGGTTGGGTTTTTTTACTGCTTGTGGACTTCTCATAGAAAGGAATTAGGCTCTTGCTTAAATCTGAATCCTAGGTAGGGTCCTGCATGGCCCCTGTCACTGCACTCCCTTGTTCAGGGTACCATTGCTGTCAAAAATCAGACAGGTCTTGATGGATTGTAGGCCCGGAAAACAGAAGTGTTGCTGCAGAGATGCTACTGGTGACAGCTCTGTTCACCCAGCCCTGTTCCCCACCACAGCTTCTCTCTCAGTCCTTCCCAGAGTAGAATGCTCCTCCTTTCCTTGTGCTATGCTGTGCACACACTGTTACCCTGAGCTTAGCCTCAGAAAAGGGATATTTCCACTGCCCATTACCCTCACGGTGCTCCCTTATGGAGGCATTTTAGTAAACCACCAACCTAGCAGCTCTGTGTGCTCCATGGGCTGTCTTGCAGGAGACCTCTGTGCCATCCCCAGCAGCAGCATCCTGGCCAGGACCCCTTGCAAGGCCCCAGTATCCTCACTGGGGCCACACACCTTCTCTTTGGAACAGGATTTAACTTCACACCAAGCTGCAAGTGCTTTCAGATGTGTGAACGGAGAGGGTGGTGCAGAGGCAGAGGTGGGTCACAAGGTGCCCGAGTGGGCAGAACCTACGCTGCTGCGTATCTCAGCAGATGGCAGCAGCGGCTCTCCTTCGGCTCCAGCGGCGCCTTAGCGCCTCCCTACACCCGCCCCATCACTCTCCATGGCCGTACTCACCCCCTGCGCCGCCTCCTCGCCCGGTCCCGCCAGCAGCAGACAGCGAAGGCAACGGAGAGCACCAGGATCACGGCTCCGCTGAGTAGGGAAGCGGCCACGGCAGCTCGGGAGCCGGCGACCGAGGGCTGCGAGGCGGCTGCGGGCAGAGCGAGGCTGGTGAGCGGCTCCCGGGCTGGGACAGAGGGGGGACCCACCCCACCCCGGGGTGACCCTGGCCCCGCTCACTGTCTCATGCCCATAACCTCGAGTTCTGCTTCAGGCTGTTTGGTTGGTTAATAGTTTTTAAAATAAGAGTGAAAGTGGGTGGCGCCACACAGCTTCCATGGACAAGTAATGGGAAAGAAAACCGTGTTACCGGTTCACGCTTTCTTCAGGTAATTAATTACGTGGGACATTACACACCCGACGGGTAAAGGACAAAGGCAAAACAAAGCACGCAAACAACACCACAACCCCAAACAGATAAAAATTAACAAACACAACAAAAAACAAATCCGATGCAAGCAAACAAACAAAACAGCATTTCACCGATGCTGATGACCACGCACCAGCTAGAGTTTGACTTTTGCTGTTCCCTTTTAGGGGAGCTAGGGCACCCTACTTGCCCTCTCCAGCTTGACCACACAAAGGCTGGTGGCTGAGCCTCCCATCATGAGTTATCAATCAGGTGATGATTGCCTGCACCCCACCGCTACCTTGTAAGTGGGAGCGGGGGCTGGATTACACCAGTGCGTTCCTTACCCTGGCACAGAGGCGGGGGATGGCTCCAGGATGAAGTGCTGTCCCGGCGGAGGCAAGACAGCCTCTCGCTGCCCACTAGCTGGTATCCCTCCTGGCACCAATACACAAGGACTGAGCCCAAGGAAACGCCCGACCCTCTGTCCACATAGTAGTATCCGTAGCGTGGTGGGGAGAGAGCCGTGCACGGTGCTGGGGAGAAGTGGAAACATTAAGTGCTACTCTTACAGGAAGGCAGTCAAGTGCTATGTATGCTCCCTTAGCCTGACTACTTTGCTTCTGGTAAAACATCCCTCCAGGGTCACAGAAGTTGCTGTGGCCTTGAGGACTATGCAAAGCCCTGTAGCTCCTATGAAGCACCCTCATTCCGTTGTCAACACATCCCACACGCCCTTCATTTGTGTGCCTGCATGGGTGGGGGGGGCCCACGCAGCAGTGCAGAAGGAGAGGTAAGCGATTGCTCATTTGGGTACCTGAGATGTTGCTGTGCACGTAGGTCCCGTTGGCAACGTCTCTGGGCAGCTGCTTTCTGGCACGTCCTGCCCCACGCAAGGCGGTCTTGGGCCCAGCGCTGTCACTCCAGGCAAAGCCCAGGAAGCTCCAGGGCAGCAGGCAAAGGGCGATGCATTTCCCAAGCCCGTGTCCCGTCATGGTTTGGGGGATTGCAGCATTGTCGAGTGTCCGTCTGTCCAGAATGCCTGCGGTTTCTCTTTGCTTCTGAGCAGCAGTCAGCTGGGCTCTTAGGGCGTTAAGCCTTGAGCAGCAAAGCTAGCAGCTGCTCTCCTCCCGGGACTTGCCTCTCCTCTGCATCGGTACAAACCCTATGTCCCTGCTCCCAGCACTACCAGCCCTGCTCTGGCCGCTTGGCTGAGCGGCTCTGAAGCCCCACAGAGAAACCAGGCATGGGAAAGGCATTGAGAAGCAGCAAGCAGTTAGGATCCGTCTTTTACAGTTCCCTCCTGGAGGGACGGGCTGTCATCATCCTTAAAACTCATTCTTCTTCTCTATCTGCCAAAACCCATACTCAACCTCACTGTTGAGCTTCTGACCCTCTCCTGCTCATCTCTTACCTCCTACCGGAGCCTAGTGCTGATGTCTGTAACCAGAACCAGAGTGGCACATGAGCCACAGAAATCAAAAGGTGTTGGCAGCAGCAACTCCAACAGTTTTGCTGCTGCAGAAACCACACAGAAAGCTGTTTTTCCTTTGGGTTGCCTCTGCACAGCTTCCCTTTACCTGTCACTTCAGGTCCTGATGTTTTAAGATGTCTTATAGCTGGAGAGGCTGCAGTAGCAACCATCTCTTGCTTCCTGGGCACACAGGTTGCTCTTACCTTGGTCCTACCCACATGGTCCCTTGTGTGCACCCAGGAAGAGGCAAGGTGCCTCATGTTACCTGAGCTCTCGAGATCAAAATGTTTTGGAGCAGGCAATGCCTTTATGCCAAGGTTATCCCCAATGGCCAGCACACCACCTGTGCGGTCAGCAGGGCTTTGTGGCAGTTTTTGGAGCATGACCTGCTGTGGCTATCTTCTACCTTCCTTGAATCCCCTGGAGCTTCCTTTGCTCTACCTCTCCTGCATCCTTGTCTGTCCTGAGGTAAGCTGGGACTTACTGCAAATATCAAGCTTGAAGTCCAAGATTTGACTGAGCATGACTGCTCAAGTGGGTCTGGGGGGGGGGCAAAATGTTACTTTGCATGTATGGGCAACTCCTGTTTGTAAACCCAAAGATCAAACTTAGTGTGATTTAATGCATAAAATGCGAATGAAAATGTCAGATGAAATCAAACCCCTGTTCCTTCCCATCTCTGACATGCAGTCAAGGGGGTCTGCTGCAAGGCTGGGCAGTGGCTGAATTTTAGTTATGGTCCCTCCCTGGCACTGAGCCCCCCCTTGCTCACATCTAGGGTGGTTGAGCAGTGCTCCAGCCCTCCTTGCATTTGCAGAGTTTTCATGTCACTTCTGTGAGCCTATGGACCTTGGAACACCTTAATACTACTCTATCCGTCTGTCCGTCCACCTCTCAGACACATTTTGGTTTGGCTGTGCTGGCACCTCTCAGGGCTTCTCGCTAAAGGATTTACTTCTCAGGAAAAACCTGTTTTAACGTCCCATGACTCATAATGATCTTGCTCAAAACCAATTTTAATTTCTTTTCTCTCCTGCTTAATCCTTCTTAAATAGTGAGCACTCCTTGGCTCTCCTTGGAGAGTGGGCCGAGAAGGGAGTGTCCTCCCCAGGTCAGTGAATGTTGCTGGTTTCTTGGTTTGGGTTTGTTTGGTTTGGGTTTGTTGTTTTGTTTTGTTTCCTTTCTTCTTTAGGCTGCAGGGATTTAGTTGTTTGTGCAACAAAGGCAAGCTCCGAGGCAGGCTGGGCTGTGTAAGGGTAATGCTAACAGTAGAACCAGCCTCCGGGCATGTCATGAGTGCAAACACAGTTATGGAATTGGAGAATCATAGAATTGTTTTGGTTGGAAAAGATCTCTAAGATCATTGAGTCAAACATCAGCTTAAGACCACCATGGCAATTAAATCATGTCCCAAACAGCCATGTCCACATGTTTCTTGAACAGCTTCAGGGATAGTGACTCCATCCACCACCTCCCTGGGTAGCCTGTTTCAATCCCTGACCACTCTTGCAGTAAAGAATTTTTTTTCTAATATTCAACCTTACCCTCCTCTGGCACAATTTCAGGCCCATTCCTCTCATTCTATCACCTGATACTAAGGAGAGGAGACCAACCCCCACCTCACCCCAACCTTCTTTCAAGTAGTTGTAGAGAGCAATAGGGTCACCCCTCAACCTCCTTTCCTTCAGACTAAACAACCCCAGTTCCTTCAGTCACTCCTTATCAGTCTTGTTTTCCAGACCCTTCACCAGATTTGCTGCCCTTCTCTGGACATTTTCCAGCACTTCAATGTCCTTCCTGTAGTGGGGAGCCCAAAATTGAACCCAGTATTCAAGGTACAGCCTCACCAGTGCTGAGTGCAGGACCGTGATCACTCCTTGGCAGCCAGGAGCTGGGATGCAGGCTATCCTGTGGGCACTGGGGATGCACCCATCCAGTCAGATGGACCAACCCTCATCTGGCCTCTCTGCTCAGCCTGACCTCGGGTTCCATGTACCTTTTCCTCCCAGAGCTTATGAGCTGGCACTACCATACCGGGCAGAGCCAAAGCCAGTGCCCACTGTCCCCCTGTTTGCTGCTGGATGTGTCCCAGTGCTGGGGACCAAGCAGGTGCCATGAGCATGGCCTTCAAGAGGGAGCCAGCAGCTCTAAGTCTCGTCACATGTGCTGGGGAATGAACAGGCTCAGCAAAACCCCAGGGACACAATAACCATGCTTGAGGTTGTGCTTAAAATGCTGAGTAGATGACATGGATTATGCCTGTGCTAATGCTCTTAAGAGCTATTCCTGGGGCCGAGAGAGATAAAGGGGCTTATTATCACAAATTCAATATCCTCCTGGGATGGGATTTCAACACCATTCCCCGCTCCCTGCTTTCTGCTGGTGACTGTCTGTGCAGAGCTGGGGGGCCAGGCACTGGACTGTGCATGCAGGTGGTGACCCTGGGCTCAGGAGAGGAGCATGTCTGTGCCCTGGCTCAGTGAGCACTTTCCTTGTGGGGGAGGCAAGAAGGAATGGGGACCTAGCTGGGGAGCTAGAGTGGCCAAGGTGCTGCAGCTTTTCCCAACTCTCAAGTCTTGGCCTGGGGCTTCCAGATTCCCAGCAGATCACCTCTCCTGATTTCCCCTGAGGGCTGCTCCTCTACAGCACCAGCTTGCAAAGGCAAGGCTCAACTGATGACTTTCAAAGCAGACTCAAAGGTCTCCTGCACCTGCACTCAGATCTCCCTGATGGCTGTCTGCGGTATAGAATCAGTCAAGGTTGGATCACAAGGATCATACAGTTCCAACCCCCATGCCATGGGCAGGGACACCTCACACTAGTTCAGGCTGTCCACAGCCTCATCCAGCCTGGCCTTAAACACCTCCACAGATGAGGCTTCCACCACCTCTCTGGGCAACCCATTCCAGGGTCTCACCACCCTCATAGTGAAGAACTTCTTCCTAACATCCAGTCTGAATCTACCCATTTCTAGCTTTGTTCCATTCCCCCTAGTCCTGTCACTACTTGACATCCTAAAAAGTCCTTGCCCAGCTTTCTTGTAGCCCACCTTAAGATACTGAAAGGCCACAATAAGGTCACCTCGGAGCCTTCTCCTCCCAGACTGAACAGCCCCAACTCCTCATAGCAGAGGTGCTCCATCCCTCTGATCATCCTCATGACCCTTCTCTGGACATGTTCCAGCACATCCATATCCCTCTTGTAATAGAGGCTCTGGAACTGGGCTCCAGAACTACTCCAGGTGGAGTCTAACCAGTGCAGAGTAGAGAGGGAGGATCACTTCCCTAACCCATGTAGGGATGAAGCTTTGCTGGGCCACAGTGGCATTTCCCCCTACTTTCTTCTGTGCCCCTTTGAACCTTTTAAATACCCCTTCTGCAAAAGTGCTCCTCTCACACACATACCTGCATGAGTGTCACCCTGACCTGGACCATTTTCCCCTCCAGCCCCTGCTCTACAGTTTCAAAGTTGGCACACTGGCTTTCCTGTCTTCTATCCCACAGTCTCATCAGACCGGGATGCCCCTGGTGTTTGTGATGGTGCCGCCTTTTCCCATCCCTGCGTTGGTGTGCCCAGCCTGAGAAAGCACAGACTGGCAAGCAGAGGTGTGTTGGCATCAACATGACACTCAGGAGATTTCACCTTTAATCTCCTGTAGGTGTTTTTACCATCCTGGCAAGGCCCACACCCTCATACCATTCTGCAGGTTTTGGCACTACCCCTGGCAGCTCTGCAGTTTGTTGTTGTGCTCCTTTGACACCAAAACTCAGCAGCCCCAGAGAAGGACAAGCGCTTTTCTTCCACCTTGTAATGTGAGGCTGTCCAGAGAAGGATCCCTGGAGAAGCACTGCTAGATAAGCTGCAAGGGTAATCAGGAACGGCTACGTGGTGCTCTGCGTGGCGGTGTTTTGATCACAGTGCACCCCATGGTTTGGTATGCACAAGGGCTGGGCACAGTGGGCAGAAGGAGCCCTGCATGCAGAAGCCTTCATCTCCTGGGTTGATGTACTGGCAGCAATGGGATCCCAGGGCAGGGCTGTGGTGTGGCTGGGGGAACTCTGCCAGGAGGAAAGAAGAAGGGACTGGGTTAGGGGAAACTCCCTGAGGTTGCTGGACAGTCTTGCCACAACCCAGCCAGGTGGACATTGCTGTCTGACTGCAGCCTGTGTGGCTTCCCTAGGACAACTTTTGCTCAGGTGGGGAGCTGGCAAGAGGGTTGTAGCTGTGTGCCTCAGGGCCTTGGTTGTCTTCATATGACAGGTCCTGCAGAGCAGAAAAGCTGATTGAGAGAGGCGGAAGGGGGAAGGTAAAGCACACAGATAATTGTCTGTGTTCTGCTCTCTGGTCTCACTGTGCTTTAAAGATCCTGGTGGGAAAATAGAAAGCAGTGATTCCAGACTATGTCAGGGAATTTATTCTGTCCTGCTTTGAGCTAGGACAGAACCAACTTTTCCTCCAGAGACTGTATTTTTCAGCTCAGTCTCTTCAAGGTGATTGCACTTTCTGAAGGTAACAGCACATTTTTGCAGTGTCTGCTTCTAGAAGTGATAATACCTGATGTTTATAGTTACTACTATAGGATGGAATGCAGAAGGGATTTTATTTATACTTGCTCCTATAGACACCAAGGTCACTGCTACCTCTTGTGTGCCATGTTGGGGTACCATAAGTGAAGAGGTTGTCGGCAAAAAAGTGGCACTTGCAGTGAGGAGCTGACAGAACAGGAGACCCAGACCTGACCACCAAGTGTTCCAGTCCATGTGCACCACGCTCAGTACAGACCTGAGGGCCACAAGGGTTGAGTCCTCTTCTCCTACAGCCAGTGCCCAAGGAGGACTCTGTCAGTTCTTTCGTCTTCAATCTCAAACCTTGCATTCCTGAATCCAGTCCCTCAATCCAGATCCCAAATCTGGTTCCTGTCTGCTGCTGAGTCCAGTCTGGACTCTGGGGGAGTCTGATATTGGTTTTGTATATATTTATTTTTTAAAATTAAGATTATTGTATTTTCATTTTATTGTTTTCAGTTTGTTTTCCCAACCCCTAAGTCTCTTTCCCTTACTCCCTTTCTCTTCCCTTTCTGGGAAGGGAGAAGGTTAACAAGAGAGCATCTGTCATTTGTTTAATGGCCAGCCCAGCCTTAATCCTTGACATCTCTGGCAGTGCTTATTTCCTTCTTGTGTTTTAAACAAACATTCTTGCAGGTAACTTTTGTTGCATACGCCAGGTACTTGACAGTGTGCTGCCTTGGTCTCACCGCTTAAGTGATGAGATCCTGTTTTCTCCTGAAAATCATTGTTTGTCCACTTTGGTAGGCCAAGGCTAAAAGCCTTGGGCTCACTCAGAGCCACTAGTGAGCACTGCAGAACTTTCCTGCAGAATCTGAATTTCCACTACTGAGCCCGGGTACCAATTTTGTCAGTGACTGTGGGTGATCCTCTTTCCTTGCAGAAGGTTCTATGGACAGAAGGACATAGCGGTATTTTTTGACCCTGTCTCCAAACTTTTCTTTGATTAGCTGCTTTTCACAGCCACTTGGCTGCTCCTGCCCCCAGGAGCATAAACCAAGATATGAGCAGCTGGCCAGGTAGCTTGACTGATAGCAGGAGATATGCCAGAAGAACAAGTCTAAGGGGAATCCAGACTATATTTTGCTGTTTGTTTTTCTTTCCCAACGCATCATAAGTAACTTGAACAGGTGAATACTCAGCCTTTTATTCCTAACAGCCATTCACACAAAAATTAGGCTGTCACCTGTAACCAGTATCTCATGACACTACCCCTTGAGCATGCATCTTTGCCAGCTGAGTAATTCCTTGTTTTGGAGAAACCTCACCATTGAATAATTTATTGCTTATCTTGTGATGCCTACCCAAATATCCACAGGTACATCAGATGTAGACAGACATTTGCATGCACACAGGGACTTCCTACTTGCTTTGCTTATTTCCAAGGGCAGGATATGCCAGGCCAGAGCATTTCACATGGACTCCATAAATTTCTCATTTGACTTGTATATTGTGCTGTTTCCTAACCTTTCTCTAGATTCCAGATCCCAGCATTAACCTTTTGCTGGCCAGAGGCTGACACTGTTCAATTCTTCATTCCTAACAGACCTGCTCTGCTGTCCTGGCTTTTGGCTATGTAGGATTTATTTTCTGTGTTTTTCATTAAAACCTGCAGTCCTTTGGAACACTTAAAGTGCTTTTTTTTGTGTTGCAGAGTTTCCCAGAATGGCAAAATTGATTTTTGCCCAGATTGCTGTTGTTGGGGTTTGGTTGGTTGGTTGGTTGGTTTTTGGTTTATTTTTGAGAAAGAGGATTGTTGTTGTTACTGCTGGGATTTTAAATATTAATATTTCCTTTGTTCTTCTTCTCCTGTTCACTTCATACCCTTTGTGTGGGCAGTTTCACATGCTAGTGTACATAACGCAGGCACTGTTATGCACCTGCCCATTTGGGTTGTTGCACACATTTATAGAACCCAAGAGAAGCAGCAGCCCCAGTTATTGAATGTACAGGTAGCATGGTGTAACCCCAGCTGGCAACTAAGCACCACCCAGCCTCTTGCTCACTCCTCCCTGGCGGGATGGAGGAGAGAAGAGAAGTGGAATGGCGAAAGTGAGGAAACTTTTGGGTTGAGATGAAGACAGTTTAACAGGAAAAGTAAAGACTGTGCACACAAGCAAAGCAAAAAAACCCAAGGATTTCAGTCACCACTTCCCATGGGCAGGCAGGTGCTCAGCCATCTTGTGCAAAGTAGGGCTCCATCCCATGTAACGTCACTCCAAATTATGATTCTCTTAGCTTTAGTTGCTGAGCGTGATGGCATGGAATATTCCTTTGATCAGTTGGGGTCAGATGGCCCAGATGATGGCCCCTCCTAATTTCCTGTGCACCCCCAACCTACTTGCTGGTGGGATGGTACAAGAAGCAGAAGTGGGATTGCATCCTCACTGCTATTGCTTAATGGATGCTGCTGATGTATGATACCATAGATATGAGATGAACCAAACCCATACAGTGTGCTGGATAACAAGAGATGAGTAAATCCCTACAACAAGGAGGTTTTGTGCTGCTCCCTCTGTGCTGTAGGGATTGATAAGGTCGAGGATGAGAATGTCCAAGGTAGTTTGACCAAGAAAATAATTTTCATTTACATCTCACAGAAAAAATAAGAGTGATGTTGTGCCAAGATCACAGGATGTTAGAGGTTGGAAGGGAGCCAAAGAGATCATTGAGTCAAACCCTCCTGCCAGAGCAGGACCATACAATCTATCTCAGCTCATAGAGGGATGCATCCAGATGGCCCTTGAAAATCTCCAGAGAAGATCAGTGGGGCTGGAAATGTGTCCCCTGCAGTACAGTGAGCTTTTGAGGCTTCACAGAAGAGATCTGGCAAAACTGTGAACATCTGATAAGTTTGGTGCCTCAAGATCTTGCTGTCCAGCAGCTCATCGGTTCACCGATGGTGTTCAGGGTGGTGTTGTCTCATCCAGTAATGCAGTCATAGTCTGAAGAGAAGGTGTGAGAATACCAAAGCTCTGCAGGAGAAATAGAGATCAGAGTTTCAGCTTCCTGTGTGAAAGCCAGGAGATGTCCCCAATGGGCAGTCACTGAGTGCAGCAGGCAACACTTCCCCTTTACAGGAGCTCTCTGCAGCTGGTCTGGGAGGTTCATTGCCTGGGGAAACCATTAAATTAAATAGATATTTAATCTGGTAAGGGTGAGGTGGCTGCAATTGTTTGATGGAACATTAACACCATTTTCTACTTATTAAGTAGCTATGCTTCAGGCCACCCAATCATCACCTCGCATCCTCAGCTGAATGGAGATAATCAGATGACCTGAGGTAGTGCTTTTTCAACCTTCTGCCTTTTATACCTCTCTGGTGTCCTGTTCTGATGACTTGATCGTTGGTTGCTGCCCTAAATAGGTTCCCAGTAAAATCCTTGTTCTTTTCTTTGCAATAAGATTACCACAGGAGGTGACAATGTTTGTACCTGAGCCAAAAGACTCAGTACTTTACAAGCACACTAAGTGAAAGCATCTAGGACCTGCATTTTCTTAAGGATCAGGACAAAGATCTTCAAACAGGCCCAACCCACATGGAAAATGCAAGCTGTTATTGAATCAATAATGAAGCAATGAGTTTCAAGGCTGTGCCAGAAGAGCAGGGAACTGTCCTGCCTCTCCCTCCCATCTTTACCTGCAGAAGAAGGCTTTTCTGCCATCAGTTACTGATTCACTCAGTCCAGGAAGGGCTGCTTTCCCTTTTGGTTTGAATGCCGGTCCTCTAATCAGCTGGAGAAAAGGACTCACTTATATAAGCCAAGGGAAAGGAAATGCTCTGCGATACAGCTCACATGAATAGCTAGGACTGAGTGCTGCTTGACTCCCCAAGTCCAGCTGCTGCACCTTCTCAGCCTGTCTTTTTAGGCAGAACTGGCAATTTATGAGGCTTTCCTCTTCTCGCTGGTCTTTCCTTTTCAAGGCAGTCGGTGAAGTCAAGTGGAAGGCATGACCCTCTCCTCAGAAAAAGAGCTCAACGGGCTAGACAACCCCAGCTTCGTGGTGAGTCTGCTCATCTCTGGAGGTAATTCTTACCTAAACAGCTGCGAACCCTGCAAGAGGAAGAGGAAGGGAAAACCAGAGGGCTCGGACAGGCTGCAAGGATGCCGGTGTGTGGTAAACCTCTGTCTCCGCTCCTTTAGTAAGAGGAATTTGAGGAATTATTTCCTCAGTGCAGCCTGCTACTGCTGAGGGCTTAGCAGACTTTCTACTCTTTGGTGCCCTTTTAACTTCTTTTCTCTCCATTACTTCTGAAAAGGTAGTGTAGATGGATGACAAATGTATCTGTATTGAAAAGCAAGCCAGCTCCTGGCAGCTTGTGGCTGTGTCCCCGGCTAGAGCATTTTAGGACTGCGTTAGCAAACTTAAAATAAAAAATTAGCCTAGTGGAGAATGTGTTTCTTTGTCTTCCGGATCTCTTTCTGTCTGCTGGGGTGAATCACCAGAGAGGTGGACAAAAATGTGATTCAATAGTCAGCAGGGAAGGGCACCCTGTAGAGTTATAACAGGGTTGTAAAAGCTGTAAATTATGTCAGTCAGGGGGGTGCAGTGCACTAGAGATGCTATAGGCTATAACAGCCATAGGGGCAAGGGGCTGGGACATGGCAGCTCCCTTCTTATCTCACAGCAGGAGTCACCTCCATGAGGAACTAAAAGAGGTGCTTACGTTCTGACAGCAGGTGTGCAGGAGTGGGGTCTTGCAGTCATCCTCCTCCCTTAGTACTTCTTGGTGTACAAGTCTCCCATTCCTTGGATGACTTTTGGTGAGCTTGCTAGGAGCAGTGAAGTTGGGGGTGCTGTGGGAGCTGTGGGCAGAGCCTCAGGGAGGTACTCAAAGTAAATCAGAGGCTTTCTTTACTGTTCTTGACTGGGTCTCTGCTTCTGCTTGTTCTGCCATGACACAGATCAGGCTTGTGACTTCTTCTGGTTTGAATCACCCTGAAGAAGGTGGGTAACAGATATCTTTTCAAAGTTCAGTTTCTGACTGCCTTCTTGATATGCTTATTTAAGATGTTATTGAGTGTGCCGATGTGCCTGGAGCCTGAGGCACACAGAGGGTGAGTGACCTGCTCTTCTGGGTTCATGGGAGCAGCTGAGTTCCTTAGAACCGCTTTATTCCTGCTCCAGACTGCTCCTGCCTTGTTGTCCTGCCAGCATCTCAGCATCACAGACTGGCTGAGGTTGAAAGGCCTCTGGAATTCAACTTCTCCAACCTCTCTGCTCAAGCAGGGTCACATAGATCCAGTCACTTAGAGCTGTGTCCAGGAAGCTTTCTGAATATCTCTAAGGATGGAGACTCCACAACCTCTCTGGACTATCTGTGCAGTACTTGGTCACCCTTACAATCAAAGAGGGTTTCCTGGTATTAAGACAAGATCTCCTATGTTTCAGTTTGAGCACACCTCTTCTGGTCCTGTCTCATCTTGTTATGTCCATCCTTCTGCTGACCCTTGCTTGCTTGCTTGCTCCCTCCAGCTTCTGGGAAGAGTCACGTGGTGATCATACAGGGCTGTTCCTGGCACAGCCTGGAACATGCCTCCTGCTTAATGGGAAAAGTTGCAGTGCAAGGAAAGGAGCTTACTGCTGTCTGCCTGGCTCAGGATCCATCTACCCGTGGTGTTATTCAGGAGTAGCTGCCCCCAAGTAACTCTGTCCATGGGCAGCCTTAAGTACCTTGCTGCGCATTTGTTAATCTGCAGCTCAGGCTCTCTTGTTCTCAAGTGAAAATGTCTCCACAGGGAGCTATTGAGGAACAACTTTTGCTGTTGAAATCCATGCTTGAGTTCAGTTTGAATTAACTCTGCCTTCATCTAACTATTTTGAAGTATCTCTAATGCCACCTGCCTGCTTAGGCTGGGCAAATGCACAGTGTGTAAAAGCTATTTTACATGGCACGATCTCAAATGGGACTTTGGAGGCACAGGCGTGAGAATGGAAGGATTCAGGCATAGGAAGAACTCCTTCAGGATTAATCTGCTGCACCTGCAAAGTGTACAACTGAGCATAATGTTAGTTTTACTTTACATCAGTAGGCAGGCCACAACTGTTACTGCAGCCACCCTGTTTTGCTGGGCATTGCTGTGTCTTCAGGTACCAGCAGGACTTGAAGGGTATTAAAAACCCCACGAAGTCTGGTACTGACAAATTGGTTGAGCTTCTCCTGACAGCAGGTTTCTTTTCCTGCTTGCCAGAGCAGGGCATCCCAGTTCAGAAAATCCCTCTGCTGCCAGCATGGTGAGGATTTGCTGGCTGGAGAAAGAGTGATGAAAGAAATGATTTAGGACCTTAATTAGCATTTGCATTTGGCTGGAAACATTGTGGCTTCTCAGGCAGCCTCTCTCTGCTCTGTGTGTGTGTGTGTGTGTGTGTGTGTGTGTGTGTGCGTGCGCACATGGGGTGTCTGTGTGCCCAGGACATGTGTGTGTGGCACATGTGTGCACAGGAGTAAGGATGGGTTGGAAGCGGAGTGGATAACCTAGGGCATTTACTTCTTTTAAAAGCTGTGACTGCAGAAACAAAGGAAAATGAACCTTTGTATAAATAAACTCTGCAAAGGTGCACAGATGCCTGTGGAACCCAGGGGCTTTTGGCTGCCTGTGGGAGATCCAAGATTTCTTAGGAAGCTATTTCAGACTCCACCATCATCTCGAGGCTCCAGATCCCAAGGCTGTTTCCTGGTTTCCAGTGCTGCTTTTGCCCTAGGGCATCCCTCCAGCTGCGGTTCCCCACAGCAGGCAGCCAAGCTGGGGCAGCACCCTGGCGGTCCTGCTTTGAGTCAACTCCTTTGAAACTAGTGCTGGGATTTCTCACTCACTGGTGTCCCTGTGTTTCCTTCGGTTCCTTCATAGGAATGAGGCTTTCTGTATGAAAAAGTGCAGGTGTGTTTATCAAGGCAGGACATTTGTAAGGGTGAATGTAAGGAAAAGTGGAAGAGAAGGTTTAAGAGAAGAAAATGCAATCTAAACCACATTTCTGCTCAGTGGTGGTCAAGTTGGTTTAGGATATTTTATCAAAAGCACTGTTTGGGTGAGACAACCAGGAGGAACAGAGACCAGAGGACAGTGTGGCTTTCATGGGTTAACTCACTGCATACCCCTTCTTGCTTCTGGTTGTAGTTTCCCCGCCCTTAGCTAGATATTACTGATACTAATGTGCTTTGTCCAGATGTCCCTTTGAGGCTGAGATGTTGTCTAATGCTTGTTCTGCTCTAGACATGCACATGCATATGAAAAATGTCTGTAGTAAATTTCTTTAACCTCTGTTTTGATTTCCTGCTCTTGCTCTTCTTTTTAATCCTGGCCTTGTTGAAAGCCACTTGTGAAGTGCTCCCACAAGACATGGAGCATGGCTGCAAGAGAGGTGGCTGCTGGGCACCTGTGGGGCCAGGCTGTGGCTGACGAAAGATGTCTCCTGTTTGCCAGGGGGAAGATGGGAGCCACTACTGCTCATCGCAGGGCTGTGCTGCCCAAAGCCCAGATGAAGGCAGAGACAAGAGCCATGGCAGCAGCAGCAAACTTGCCTACACCGTCACAGATGTGCCCCCCTGGTACCTGTGCATCCTACTGGGCATTCAGGTGCGATGGTGAAATGCTGAAGTCTGGGGGTGTGTGGAAGTTTAATGGGTGTTCAGCTGCTTAATGGGTGCAAAAGGGCATCCTGGGAGGGCTTTACCTTCATTGGGCATGACTGGAGCCATGGGGCTGGCTTCTCAGTCTCTTCAAGTCCTTCCCACAGGTAACTGGAGACAGAAATAAGGGGAATGGCCTTGAGCTGAGGCTGAGATTGGACATTAGGAAAAAGTTTTTCATGGAGAGTGGTCAAGCACTGGAATGAGCTGCCCAGGGAGGTAGTGGAGTCACCAACCCTGTGTGTGTTTAAGGGTGGTTTAGATGTGGTGCTCAGGGACATGGTTTAAGGTGAATCTTGTAGAGCAGGGTTCTAGGTTGGACTTGGTGATCCTGAGGGTCTTTTCCAACCTGGATGTTTCTG
Source organism: Eubucco bourcierii (assembly GCA_013396675.1). Classification (NCBI taxonomy): domain Eukaryota; kingdom Metazoa; phylum Chordata; class Aves; order Piciformes; family Ramphastidae; genus Eubucco; species Eubucco bourcierii. The sequence goes on along the minus strand of VWZE01025050.1, from coordinate 55,555 downwards.
TGATTCTGCAATTCCCACCTGGGCATCACCTGTTATTCTTGCACCCACAGCTACACTGTGCCCCTTGAACTCTCAATGGAAAGGCAGAGTCCCAGAGCTGGGGCCAGACAGTCAATAAGCACAGGCAAGATAACTTGGCTGGTTAGCTAATGCCTAAGGGATTCTGAACTTCTGCCTTCCTACAGCAGTAAAAGCTAAGCAGAAGTGACCGTGCCCTATGCCCAGATGTGTAATCCGGTACCACCAGTGCCACACCAGATACAGAGCCCAAGGGAAGAGAATACTCAGAGTGATGAAGGTATAACTGACTGTGCTGGGAGCTTGAGGGGCATTTTGATCTTTGTTTCCTTAAACAGTCACCTTAGATGTAGAGTGTATTAAGACAAGGTTTTCTGAACACATTTGCATCATCACTGCAATAGAGCAGGGGATTTCAGAGTGGCAGCAGTTCCACCACTGCTCTCAGCTGAGAACTGGAAAGTGATACCAACAAAACCAATCTTGCCTTGTTCACTGCTCACCATGATTAAGTCTAATATTGGAATTAAAAAAAAAAAAAAAAAAAGAAGAAGAAGAAGAAGAAGCAGCCTGAAAATATTAATTTCACAATGAGTAACTTATTAAAGGTCATTGTAGTGGTTCTTCAGAAAAATGTGATGCCCAGTTTCACAGGGTCACAGGAAGTTAGAGGTTGGAAGGGACCTCCATAGATCATCAAGTCCAACCCCCCTGGCCAGAGCAAGACCAGGAATATAGCTTAGGTTGCACAGGAACACATCCAGATGGGTCTGGAAAGTATCACAGTATCACCAGGGTTGGAAGAGACCTCAAAGATCATCAAGTCCAACCTGTCACCACAGACCTCAAGACTAGACCATGGCACCAAGTGCCACATCCAAACGCGCCTTGAACACCTCCA
>VWZE01025050.1:7960-54626 GCA_013396675.1 Eubucco bourcierii | reverse complement strand
GACTCCCTCAGTGAAGAACTTTTTCCTCACCTCCAGCCTAAACTTCCCCTGGCACAGCTTGAGACTGTGTCCTCTTGTTCTGGTGCTGGTTGCCTGAGAGAAGTCTCCAGAGAAGGAGACTCCACAACCTCCCTGGAGAGCCTGTTCCAGTGCTCCATGACCCTTACAGTAAAGAAGTTTCTCCTCATGTTGAGGTGGAACTTCCTCTCTGTAGTTTACTTCCATTGCCCCTTGTGCAACCGAGAAGAGTTTGTCCCCTTCCTCTTGACCCCCAACCCTCAGATATTTATAAACATTGATTAGATCCCCTGTAAGTCTTCTCTTCACCAGACCAAATGCCTTAGGTCCCTCAGCCTCTCCTCATAGGCTGTTGCTCCAGCTGCTTTATCCAGCTTTTATGGTCATCCATACATGCACTGCTGGAAGAGTAGTCCCAGAAGCTTTGTCTGCAAGTGCTGGGGGTAAAGTTGTGTCTGACAGTGATCTTGGAAGCCCAGGACATTGGAAAAGATCTTTGGGCACAGAAAGCAGAATTTTATTGGGGGGCATTACAGTTCTTGTAGGTCCTTTGGAATGGACCCTAACAGAGCATTAAAGCTGCCCAAAAAAAGGGAATGGGCAATACAAGCATCATGCAAACACAGAGTTGTGAGTGCCTTTTAAATTTCCCTCATCCACAGAAGAATAACTTTGGGTGTCCTTCTTCACCAAGTTTTTTTCTGTGGCTCCTAGCATTTCCTGACAGCCATGGGAGGTCTCGTAGCCATCCCGCTGATTCTCTCCAAAGAGCTTTGCCTCCAGCATGACCTCCTCACCCAGAGCCACCTGATCAGCACCATCTTCTTTGTCTCAGGAATTTGCACCCTGCTGCAAGTCCTCTTTGGAGTCAGGTAGGCCAAACAGGAGAAATGGGATGTGCGCCCAAGCAATCTGTAGATGCAGTTGCTGTGTGCTTGCTCACCAGGCTGCTGTGGAGTTTTTCTATCCCTGAGGGACATTTGCTACCCAGGGACGGTCACGACACACAGCAGAGCATCCTGAAATTGCTGCTCATGATGGCTTCCAGGGCTGCTCTGACTTTTGCATCTCCTCATACCTGATGCACCTTTGTTTGGGTTTATAAGAAATCTGTCCTACAAAACAATAAAGCATTGGAAGATGCAGTAAGCAATATCTGCTTTTTCCTTATCCCAGGGATCCTCCTGCTCAGGCAGGACCCTTCTGATCTGGGCCAAGGATCAAGGCACCACTGAAGCTGCAGGAAACTCTGGAGCAGGGGATAAGTGGGAGAAATTGGAGCCCATCTGTCACCCTTTAGGGATGAGCTCTGCACTCTCATGCTCAAGTATTCATGGCTCAGTCTGAATGTAAGCAATTTGCTGCTGAACTGTTGGGGGTGAGGAGATGATTGTGGAGCTGCCATTCACTACCCAGAAAATGAAGTGCTTAATAAGAGACATGACTGCCAGCACTCTCCCTTGCAACATAGACCCTGTATAGTTGGTGCCTCTGTAAAATTTCTTTTGTCTGTCTTGTCATAACTCTGGGCTTCCTCTCTCTTCCCATCAGCTGGTTTAACCTCCAGCATGGTGTTTAACCTGTGTTTCTTGCTTCAAATGCAAAAATCACAGATGCTTTGGCTTCCAAATCTGAGGGACCTGGTTAAATCTCTTCTGCCATTAAATCACTGCTCAGTTGCCAGCTCCACAAAATGCTTTTACTCCTCCTGTAGGTTTTTTTGTTAGTTTTTGGTTTTGTTTGGTTTCATTTTGTTGTTTGTTTGTTTTTTATTTCTCTGTGCAACTTTTACATCTCTCTCTGTCTTAAGAAGTGTCTGTAGGCAAACCTCTCCCCAGAGGAGCTCCCTTTCTCCTGCACTGCTGTAGGGTGAGTGTAGGAGGGGGTCACCCTGGCCATGAAAAAGAGAGTCTGGTTCTTCTCAGTTTGGTTGAAATCAGGTCAGGGTGCATGACTGCACATGTGGCCGCTGGTGTGATTCAGCATCATAGAGTCATAGAATTGTTTCAGTTGGAAAAGAACTCTAAGATCATGAAGTCCAACCATCAACCTAAGACCACCATAGCCATTAAATCATGTCCTGAAGTTCCAGGCTGGAGTCTTCCCAGGCACCCCTAAACACTTCTGTGAATACTTGAGAGCTGTGACGTCTCCTGCTCGCTGTTAGCTGAGGATGAAAAAGTAGCAGGGAGCCTCTTCTGTGGATGAGTAGCTAAACAAGGATCAACAGATCCCATTAAGTTAGGTAAGGAGTTGTTCCTGTAGGATAAGCTTCAATGGCTTTTGCTGTGCTGGAAAAACAATTGCCTTGTTGCTGGTCATAAGTACAATGCATGAGGACATTCCTGCTGGAAAGGTGAAACTCACCCTGTGATGTGACCAGAGGCAAACCAAGCCTGGGAAAAAAGTTGCATGCAGATTTTTTTTTTCCTCCCCTCCTTTTACTGTTTTCTGAACCCCTGTAGTAGTTAATAACCATAAGTCACCAACGAGGCAGCCAGGAGAGTGGTAAATACAAGTTGAAGGGGATGCTTTTTTCCTGGCACAGTTCCCAGTGTCTGTATTTAAGAAAGATTAAGAGAAGTAGTATGAAGATGATCTGTCCGTGTGGCAAGAAGGGAGACCATTTCTCTTACAAAGGTTGGCCTCCCTAGCCTGGCAAATTGGTGGCTCAGGAGGGTGTGGATGCAACCTGCAACCAGTCTGAGAGAAAAATAGGAAGGATCAGGTAGAGAAAAAGCATTTGAGATAAAACGCAGTGTTGGTGCATCAATGAACAGGTGGGGACTGGCTGTGGAGGTGGAGAGGTTTCCACCAAGAGACAATCTGGATTGGGAGCAGCCTTCCAGAAGCAGTAGCCAAGGGCAAAGCCTGACCCTGCAATCTGCAGCTTGGCTGTGTTACACTGCAGCAAAAGCAGCGACAGGTCCCAGAGGGGCACTAGGCAGACTATCCAAGAGGCTTCTGAAGGGGAACACAGCTCATTTACACCTCACCCCTTAGCAGATGTTCAGACATGTGGAGGGTAATTTCCTTCTCTAAACATGCGGCTTTCCCTGGAAAGAGCTTGTCATGCCCCATATACATCACCTGGCGGCCCAGTTTGCTCTGAGCCCACCCATGCCAGCACTGACTGTGAAATAATTCGAGGGGCAGCACAGCAGGAGCTATACATTCATTGTTAATTCAGCGCTGGTGGCACTGGGCTTCCTCTCTTCACTTGTTTTGTTTTGTTTTGTTCCTTGCCCAGCAAAATCCTTTGAAAGCTGCAACATGTTTGGGTGAATACTGTAAATAAGAGACTCCATGGGTGACTGACATTCAAATATAACTTTGGTGTCAAAGCACCAACAGCGCTTCAATTGTGCATAGCATGAGAAATTGCTGTGGTGCAGATACCTGCTGTAGGTAGTCCTGTTACAGCTCTGCTGGCTCTTATTTTCTAGTGCTTTTCAGAGAGTGGTGGAAATGCCTCTGGCTCTAGGAAAATCTGTGCCCTATCAAAGCACTCACCTGCTCTGCTGCTTTTCTCACCAGGCACCATGAGAACTCCTGGTTCAGTTTCAGGCTCTTCAGTTTAAGAGGGACAGGGATCTGCTGGAGTGGTCTACAAGGATGATCAGGGGACTGGAACACTGCCTGATGAGGAGAGGCTGAGGGACTTGGGGCTTTTTCCAGACTAAAAGAGAAGATTGAGAAGGGATTTAATAAATGTGGGAGGGCTGGGGGTCGGGGGGTGGGGGGAAGACACGAACGACATGGACACAGGCCCTGCTCACTTGCTCCCTGTGATAGGACAAGAAGCAGTGGATATAAGCTGCAGCACAGGAGGTTCCACCTCGACACAAGGGGGAACTTCTTTACTGTAAGGGTTCCAGAGCACTGGAACAGGCTCCCCAGAGAGGTTGTCAAGTCTCCTTCTCTGGAGACTTTCCAGGCCCTTCTGGATGCATTCCTCTGTGACCTGAGGGATTGGACTCGATGATATCTTTGGGTCTCTTCCAACCCCTGACGTCCTGTGATCCTGGTGAAAGGAGAAGTTGCTTTCTGAACAAGGGGAGCCAAGGCTCCTTGAATGTTTCGCTCAGCTTGTTCATAGCTGCTGTGCCAGCCCGCACCCTCGGACAACTTTGGGTATTTCAAGCACATTAGAGGAACAACTGAAATAATTTGCACTGCACTGGGGGCTTAATGCCTGTGGTGACTCCTCTGTCTCCATTTTCTCTTGTGTGGAAGAAGAGCTCACAGGGAGCACCTGCTCTGCTCTGTGTGAGACCAGTGCTGAGCACCTTGCTAGCCTGAGGGTGATGACTCTCCAGAGTGAGAGCCAGAAGACATGGATCATGAGGGCAGAGATGAGGTCTCGCTCAGCCAATGCATTCAGATCAGCCCTGTCTGTGCAGGTCTCCTTTCCAGTGTAGGTGGAAACAGGGCAGAGTCATTAGCTTAAAGACCCTCGCTGTACTACAAGCCAAGTCACATTTTACGCTGCCTTCAATCTGAGGAGCATGGCTCTTGCAGAGTAGCCAGGACATGTCTCTGTGCTCATGAGCAAGCTGTGAAGAAAACTGAGGCAGGTGAAGGGGACAGAGGAAGTGACAAGATTTTGGCTTAGGTCCATGCCAAGCCATTATTCAGAGCCTCGTTATCTTTCTTCTTCAGCCTTCTCTGCTCCTCCAGCTTTTTGCTTTGGTGGTTGTTTTATTCTGTGCACCTTAGGGGGAATACTTTCTTCTTGATGCAGGGTAGCCAAGTTTTGGATGTGGCCCTTAGGGATGTGGTTTAAGGTGGATCTTGTAGACTAGGGTTATAGGTTGGACTTGGTGATCCTAAGGGTCTTTTCCAACCTGCATGTTTCTGTGATCCTGTGACTGTGTGACTCCAGCACAGATATGCCTCTAATTGCCAGTGTTGGAATCTGAGCTCTCCCCACCTGTGACATTGCTTCTGAGTGCAATGGGCAGTGATTCCCACTTTGCTCAGTGATGAAGACCCACCAGAACATTTCAAAAGATACTGCCAGAGGCCATGGACTCATTTTAAAATTCCTTTCACTTTCTTTTCTTTCACTCTTATGGAGCTGGGTTTCTGGCATTCTGACTCATCTTTTACCTCTGCTCTCCTTCCAGGTTGCCTATTATTCAAGGAGGGACTTTTGCATTCCTTACCCCTACCCTTGCCATGCTGTCTCTCCCCAAGTGGAAATGCCCTACTTGGACACAGAATGCCACCCTGGTGAATGCTTCTTCACCAGAGTTCATCGAGGTCTGGCAGACACGGATGCGAGAGGTACGTTTGCAGTGGCAGCTGTCCTGTGTCTCTACTCGCTTACAGAAAAACACCTGCCCGTGGTGTGGTGGGTTCAGGAGCATCCCCCACCACCACTACTGAAATTTACCAGACCAGCTGAGATGGCCTGGAAGTAAGATGAAGCTATATTTACAGCAAAGCAAAATTGACAAGCATATATACGCAATATATTTACAAGTATTTACAATTACATACAAATTAGAAATAATACAAAAATCCCAATTCCCTCTGGGACAAAGAAACTGCCTGGAAGTGACTCAGAGACACCCTCTCTCTCTCCCAGACAGACAAGCAATCAGCAAAGCTTACTTGTTATCTGTTAGGGGAAGACATTAGAGTGGAGCAAAGGAGATGTAAAAAGGAGCAAGGGCTCTGAGGCAGAAGAAGAACAACTTGTTTACACTTTGGCTTTTTATCCCTTTTAGCAAACCAATGAATGATACAGACTTCATCATTGTTTTCTTTTTACAACCAATGGTCTAATTTCTCTGATTAGAATATTCCAATTAGCCTCAAACCAGCATACATGGCAAGGCTATTACTGCCGGACAACTCTCCAGCTCCAACGGACCTTGGCCCTCACCCTGCTGCAGCTTCCTCTGCATATCACCACCTAAGGCTGATGAGACTGCAACAGGTTGCCCAGGGACATTATGAATGCCCCCATCCTGAAGGTGTTCAAGACCAGGCTGGACAAGACCTTGAGCAAACTGGTCTAATGGAAGGTGTTTCTGCCCATGGTGGTGGGGTTGGAACTAGATGATCTTTAAGGTCCCTTCCAACCCAAATTATTTTATGATTCTAGGATCTGGGCTCCAACAGAAATGCAGGTGTTTGGCTGCTGCTGAACAGGGGACATGCAGCTCTCGTGTGATTTATAGACTCATAGAATCAGTCAGGGCTGGAAGGGACCACAAAGATCATCAATTTCCAGCCCCACTGCCATGGGCAGGGACACCTCACATTAGATCAGGCTGTCCAGAGCCTCATCCAGCCTGGCCTTAAACACCTCCAGGGATGGGGCTTTCACCACCTCTCTGGGCAACCCAGGAGGGATGTGTTGATGTATTGGGACTTTGGTGGTCCTTCTCCACACTTAATACTCAGGCAGGCATTGCCGTAGTCATCAGGAAGCTTCTGTGCTGGTCTGCCACTGAGGTCTGGGCTTGGCTCTCACACTTGGCTCCCTCACCAGTTTTGCAATGACTTGTGAAGAAGCAGTTCAACAGCTGCAACTCCTTTCAACTTCCCTCTTCTTCCCGTTTTCCAGGTACAAGGAGCTATCATTGTCGCTTCCTGCTTTCAAATCTTTGTTGGATTTTCTGGCCTGATTGGATTTCTGATGAGGTTCATTGGTCCCCTAACGATTGCCCCCACCATCACTTTGGTTGCCCTCCCTCTCTTTGACTCTGCTGGGGATGAAGCTGGGCATCACTGGGGCATCGCTTTCATGTAAGTCTCACTTCTCTGCAGGAAGGCTAAGTGTACACAAACTGCTCATCTCTGACACGAAACCTTGCAGTCTGTAGCTGGGCTCCCTTGGGTTTGAGGTTATTTGGAGTACTGTGTGCAGCTATGGAGCCCTCAACACAGAAAGGACATGGACTTGTTGGAGCAGGGCCAGAGGAGGGCCATGAAGACAGTAGTGAGAGGGATGGAGCACCTGTCCTGTGAAGACAGGCTGAGAGTTGGGGTTGTTCAACCTGTAGAAGAGAAGGCTCTGAGGAGACTTTATAGCAGCATTCCAATATCTGAGAGAGGCCCGCAGGAAGACTGGGGAAGGACTGTTTAGAAGGGTTTATAGTGATAGGATGAGGGGTGATGGTTTGAAACTGGAGCAGGGTAGATTTAGTTGGACATAAGGAGGAAGTTCTTTGTAACAAGAGTGGTGAAATACTGGAACAGGTTGACCAGGGGTGTGGCTGACACCCATCCCTGGAGACATTCAAGGTCAAACATGATGGGGTCCTGAGCAACCTGTTCTGGATGGAAATGTCCTTGCTCACTGGAAGGGGTTTGGACAGGATGACCTTTGACAGTCCCTTCCAACCTGATGCACTCTGTGGTTCTATGGCTATTTGTTGACCATTAACATGAAGCAGACCTGTGCAAGACAGCATCATGGTATAGTTTCCTCAGCAACAAAGCAAAAGCCCAAAATGAGCTAAAAAACCCCCAGATTTCTTGGAAATCTGAAGGTCAGAAGAAAAAGAAGCCTTTCCAGTGTGTGATTCCTGGGGGCAGCTTCCATCACAGTTCTCTGTGCACACTGAAGATAATTAAGGGCTATGAAGATGATGAAGACACTGGAGCACTGCTCTATGAGGAGAGGCTGAGGGACCTAAGGCTTTTTGGTCTGGTGAAGGGACTTAGAGGGATCTAATCAATGTTTGTAAATATCTGAGGGCTGAGGGTCAAGAGGGAGGGGACGATTTCTTCTCAGTTGTGCCCTGTGATAGGGCAAGGGGCAATAGATGTAAACTTCAGCACAGGAAGTTCCACCTCAACATGAGGAAGAACTTCTTTACTGTAAGAGTCACAGAGTACTGGAACAGGCTGCTCAGAGAGGTTGTGGAGTCTCCTTTTCTGGAGACTCTCCAGACCCATCTGTATGGCCTGAGCTAAATTCTGTGGTGCTGCTCTGGCAGGGAGGTTGGGCTCGATGATCTATGGAGTGCCTTCCAAGCCCTGACATCCTGTGATGTGTGCACACCCATTACTGAATTTCAAAAGACATTCCCAAAACCACAAAGCCAGGCACTCAGTTAGGTGTTCCTCGAGTTAAAATAGATGTTGCTTTATGCATTGTTTTCTCTTGGCAAAGAGGAACCGTTGGAGAACTATTTTCTCCCCTGAGGGCCTTGGAAGACTCTGGAAATATCTGTGGCATGTGGCTTTGCAGCACTGAAAGCTCTTTCAAAGCTGTTTGTGTGTGTGCCCTTCTGCCTGGGTGTGCTCAGTAGCAGGATTTCCTTGGTGTTTTAGAAGTTAATTCAAAAAGTAGAAATGCTACTGCATGGTTTCTCTGCAGATTTAGCACCTTCAGATCCCTACTGCAGAGTGCAGCTTGGGATGACATGCCACAGGAGTATGGGCTTCCATCAGTTTGCTTTCAGAGCTGTGTTTTGAGACTTAGAGGCCAGGATTGACTGTAGCCCCAGGAAGGGAACATGCTGAACATGCTGTTTGTTGAGACATGCTTCAGTCCGTCTCTCTTCTTCTCTCTGCACCTGCCCTCCCAGGCCCCCAATGACACCTTTCCTCCAACCCTCACCTGCTATCTTCTACCAGCACCCCTAAGATCCCAAACCCTGCCTGTCACCTTGTTTTTCTTTTGCCATGATTTCTCCCACCACATCTCTGGCTTGTTCTGTTGTGCTCTGAGGATTTGTATTTTTGGTTTAGCCAGTTTGAATTTTCCTTTCAAATTCTATGTCCTTGCCTGGACAGTCTCCTTTTTCTGCATGCCTTCTCCAGGCACTGGCTCCTAACCTCAGTCCCTTGCCTGACATCTTTGCCCAGTTGTGCCGCTCCATTAATGGGGTCTCTGTCCCCCAGCCCATGTTCCTGTTCTCAGTCCTGGTCATCTTCTCTGTCCTATCTTCTACCCAGGCTAATCCCAGTTTGTTCTTTCATGATTCAGACACCATAGCCCTAATCTGATCATTGTGCTTTGAACTACCTGAGTTTGTGTCCCCTTTGGTGCCTCCTTCATGCTCTATGGCTACCATTAGGGAAAGGAAGAGAGGGGTGATGAAGGAGGAAGGCATGAGCCATGTAGTCTCAGCCCTGCTGTCCAGCCCCATCACATTGTAGAGCCCACATGATGTGAAATACCTGCTGTTACCTCAAGAAAATGGTCTAGTGTGTGCTCACTTGCTCCCTGCTGAAGGTGCACATGCAGGTCATCTCTGGGCAGGACCTGGACCTACTCAGGAATCTCAGAATCTTCATGGGTTGCAAATGCAGAAGGGTGAGATGTTTCTGCTGACTGCTCGGAGCCTGAGGTGAATGATTATTGCTGGCAACTGGTCACAGCTGGGCAGATTTTGGTGAAAAAGAGTAATATCCCTCACCCCAAAGAACAAGTTCTACTAAATCTCAAAGTTCTGTCCCTGGTCATAATCAGGCCCTGCTGCTGCTGCTCAAGGCAAAATGATCCCCTCCATCCAAGCTATACACTCTATCTATTTCCTAAACATCACTCTCTGAAATAGGTTTAGGATCTATTTCTCAGAAATATTTGGCTTGAAAATGTTCACCCTGAATGGGTAAAAAATTAGGCAGAACTATAGGCAGCTGAAAATAGCCTTTGTTAATGGAATGTGTCAGGCAGCTTCGATAATAAGCAGTGACACCCACTGGAGGTGGAGAAGGGCTCTGCAGTGATTCAGAAGCTGCTGAGCACCTTTGTTAAAGCAGATGTACAAAACGTTCACTGATGCAGGTCTGTCAGAGCCCTGTAGCTTCAGAAAGCACAAATGGGAGTCAGTTCCTCCTCAGACCTTCTACCTCCAGTTCCTCAGCACTTTGAGTTGTGATTGATGGATAACTTTTGGCTGTGTGTTGGGGTGTGCCGCTGCAGAGAGGTGAGGTTAACATTTGCTCTGCACTGCTGCTGTTCTGCCTGCCTGTAGCTCATCACCTTCTCACACAGTTTCCCACATACTGGCAGTGCACTTCAGCTTGCTGCAACTCAGTTAGGGTCTTAGAATTGTCAGGGCTGGAGGGGACCTCAAGGATCATGCAGTTCCCACCCTCCCTGCCAAGGGCAGGGACACCTCACACTAGATCAGGTTGCTCAGAGCCACATCCAGCCTTGCCTTAAAGACCTTCAAGGATGAGGCTTCTACCATCTCCCTTGGCAACCTGTGCCAGTGTCTCACCACCCTCGTGCTGAAGAATTTCTTCCTAACATCCAGTCTGAATCTACCCACTACTAGTTTTGCTCCATTCCCTCCAGTCCTATCACTACCTGACATCCTAAAAAGTCCCTCCCCAGCTTTCTTGTAGGCCCCCTTCAGATACTGGAAGGCCACAATAAAGTCTCCTTAGAGCTTTCTCTTCTCCAAACTGAATTGCCCCAACTCTCTCAGTCTGCCCCCCTAGCAGAGCAGCTCCAGCCCTCTGATCATTCTTATGACCCTTCTCTGGACATCTTCCAGCACACCCATATCTTTCTGGTAATAGGGGCTCCAGAACTGGACACAGTATTGAAGTTGGGGTCTCACCAGGGTGGAGTAGAGGGGGAGAATCACCTTCCTCCCCTGCTGGCCACACTTCTCTTGCTGCAGCCCAGGCTCTGGCTGGCTCTCTGGGCTGCAAGTGCACACTGGTGGATCATGTTGAGCTTCTCATCCACCAGAACCCCCAAATCCCTCTCCCCAGGGGCCGTCCTCAAACCAGTCACTGCATCTTTTTTCTTTGAAAGCATGGACTCACATAGCCAAACCAAATCCTCTTTCTTTCCTCCACATAGCACAGGAGCTTTTTGCCACTTGCAGAGCAGCATAGGTAAACCTGAAGTCAAGAAGGCAATAGACTCTGCATTTCCAGTATACATGAATTACACAGAGGTTCAGGGACAGTCTCCTACAGAGCCTGCCTGGACCTTGCACATCTCAGGTTTTTCTTTTACTCAGTGATGTACCATCTGGGAGATCAGCTTTGAAACAAGAAGGGGGTGTGTGGAAATTACAAATGCAGCAGAGCTGTAGGTCGAGTGTGATGGAAAGCTTGTCAAAGTGGGCAGCCACCCCCTGGTACTGAAAACCTGATTAATGGGAGACTTCTGGGGTCCTGTGTCCTCAGGTAGCAGGTCTTCAGTTAATATGGGCAGCTCAGCACACACTTTGTCTCATGGTCTGTTTTTTCCCTCCTCCTAGGACTATTTCTTTCATAGTTCTGTTCTCTCAGTACCTGAAAGATGTCCCTGTGCCGCTGCCATCTTACCAGAGAGGCAATGACTGTCACTTCGCTGCTGTCTACCTCTTCCAGATCTTTCCGGTATGTTGGGGTTCCTGGAGCCCCAGTGCCCATGGCAGAGGGATTGGCCTCTCCCACCCGTGGGCCACTCAAGTCTGGTAGAGTTACTGCTTCCCAGCCCAGCTGTGCAGTGAGGGAGCAGAGGGGAAGAAGGTCCCCATGGCCCTGCATGTATGGAGGGAAGGAGGGAGAGCCACCAAGACCCCCTGCTAACCCTCTGCCTCCATCCCATGGACAGGGGAGAGATTGAGGCAGGGAGACAACTTGTGCCCCATAGCTGTGACAGACAAGGTCATTGTCATTGTGACCCAGGACAAGGGGCAATGGGTGGAAGCTGAGGTGTAGGAGGTTCCATGTGAACCTGAGGGAGAATTTTTTCACTGTGAGGGTGACAGAGCACTGGAACAGGCTGCCCAAGGAGGTTGTGGAGTCTCCCTTTCTGGAGATATTCAAGAACTGTCTGGATGTGTTCCAGTGTGATCTGCTTTAGGTGATCCTGCTCTGGCAGGGGGCTGGACTAGATGATCTTTCGAGGTCCCTTCCAGCCCCTGACATTCTATGATTCTATGTCCTAACTGGCTCCCCCTGCCACGTGTGCTGGGCAGGTGCTGCTGGGGCTCTCCCTGAGCTGGCTTCTCTGCTACCTGCTGACGGTGACCAACGTCCTCCCTGTGGACCCCACCGCCTATGGCCACCTGGCCAGGACAGACACCCGTGGGGATGTTTTGTCCCAGGCTCCCTGGTTTCGGCTGCCATACCCAGGTACCACTGCCCCCTCTTCCCCCGCTCCATCAAGCTGCTCCCTGCTCTGGGTCACACCTCCCACACTGACTGTCAGGGGGAGGTGAAATGCCAGAAAGCAGTCAAATACCCACCCCCACCCTTGCTGCTCAGAATCACAGGAACATTGCAGTTGGAAAAGACCCCCAGGATCACCAAGTCCAACCATTAACTGCTCTACGAAGTTCACCCTAAACCATATCCCCAAGCACCACATCCAAACGACTTTTAAACACATCCAGGGTTGGTGACTCCACCACCTCCCTGGGCAGCCCATTCCAATGCCTGAACACTCTTGCTGGGAAAAAATGTTTCCTAATGTCCCGTCTAAAGCTACCCAGTGACAGCTTGAGGCCATTCCCTCTTGTTCTATCATTATTTAACTGTGAGAAGAGACCAGCACTGACCTCTCCACAGTGTTCTTTCAGGTAGCTGTAGACAATGATGAGGTCTCCCCTCAGCCTCTTCTGTTTCACACTAACCATCCCAACCTCTTCAGTCACTCCTCATAAGATTCATTCTCCAGGCCCTTTCCCAACTTCCTTGTCCTCCTCTGCACTTACTCCAGCCCCTCCACATCCTTCTTGTAATGAGGTGCCCAACACTGAACCCAGTACTAGAGGTGTGGCCTCACCAGAGACGAGTATGGGGGCACAATCACCTCCCTGTTCCTGCTGGACACAGCATTTCTAACCCAAGCCAGGGTGCTATTGACTTTCTTTGCCACCTGGCCACAATGCTTGATCATATTAATGTTGTTTGTCTATTACAATCCCTAGATTCCTTTTGCCAGGCAGCTCTCCAGCCACAGTGCCCCAAACTTGTAGCATTGCTTGGGGTCATTGTGACCCAAGTGCAGGACCTGGCATTTGGCCTTGTTAAAAGTCATTTGGCTTCGTTCTTCTCCCCGCAACAGACTGCAGGGCAAACTCACCCCGCCCACCTGAAACAAACTTTTTATTGCAGGCCAATGGGGAGTACCAACCGTCAGCCCAGCTGGGATATTTGGCATTTTAGCTGGGGTAATTTCCTCCATGCTGGAGTCTGTGGGAGATTACTACGCCTGTGCCCGCCTGGCCGGGGCTCCGCCGCCACCAAAGCATGCCGTCAGCCGCGGCATTGGCGTGGAAGGCATCGGCTGCCTCCTGGCTGGGGCCTGGGGGACAGGGAATGGCACCACCTCCTACAGCGAGAATGTCGGGGCCCTGGGCATCACCAAGGTGAGCTCTGCTGAGGTGAGATGGAGAGAGCAGACAGAGGAGAGGGAGGGGAAGGGAGAGCTGGAAGTGATCTCTAAAGATCCTCTTGTCTAGCCACCCTGCAGTCACCAGGGACATTCTCCACTAGATCAGGTTGCCCAGAGCCTCCTTGAGCTTGACCTTGAATATCTTCAGGGATGGGGCCTCAGCACCCTCTCTGGGCAACCTGTTCCTGTGTTCCACCACCCTCATGGTAAAGAACTTGTTCCTAACATCCAATCTAAATTTGCTCTTCTCTGATTTCAAACCATTGCCCCTTGTCCTGTCACCACAGACCTTTGTAAACAATCCCTCTGAAGCCTTCTTGTAGGTCCCCTTCAGGTACTGGAAGATTGCTATTAGGTTTCCCCAGAGTCTTCTCTTCTGCAGGCTGAACACCCCCAACTCTCTCAGCCTGTCCTCATAGCAGAGGTTTTCCAGCCCCGTGATCATTTTTGTGGCCCTCCTCGGGACCTGCTCCATCAGGTCCATGCTTTTCCTGTGCTGAAGGCTCCAGAGTTGGATGTAGTACTCCAGGTGAAGTCTCACCAGAGCAGAGCAACATGGTAGAATCACTGCTGAGCACATTCTCTCCTGACATGCCGCATACGTTGAGTGCAGGGGACGTAGCAGAGTGCAGAAGTGCCCAGACTCATGAACATCAGATTATAGGTTGTGTTCTCCCCATGCTAAGTCCTTCAGGTGGACATGCCATGCTTGCTGATTCAGCAGAGGCGTTTCCCTTAGATCCCACTTCTGCTGATCTTGTTCACAGAATGCTAGGTTAGAAGGGACTCCCAGGACCATCTGGTCCAACTTTTGCTCTCTTAAGCATTCTTAAGCATTCACACTTAAGAGAGCAGAACATACAGTCTCATCTTAGCCAACCTTAAATCAGTCAACCTTAAACCAGTCTCTTGGATAGGTGGAGATGCTGAGAAGACAAAGCAGATTTCATTTCAGGTTTTTGTTTGTTTGGTTTTTTGGTTTTTTTTTAATTTGGAAACCACTTTTTCCCCTAACAAATGGAAATGCAACGGCCTTGTTTCCTCTGGTTAAACAGAGGTGTCCAGCACCACCTGAAACATCTTTGGAAACCTCAATCGTCTGCAGAGGCTGTCAAATAAGGCAAATGAGAAGCTGCCAGAAGCTACCAGGATGCAACAAGGCTGGGCTGGAAGGCACTCTGAGCAACCTGATCTAGTGTGAGGTGTCCGTGCCCATTTCAGGGTGGTTGGAACTAGATGATCCTTGAGGTCCCTTCTAGCCCTGACAATTCGATGATTCTATGGACAGAGAGGCACCAGGAATCTATGTTTAAGCTGTTTGATTAAGCCCAGTGTGCTAGTACTGAGATCTCATTACCAAGAAAAGAGGAGGAGGATTTTAAGGAGGGGCAAAGAGCTTAGAGCCACCATACACAGAGCAGGACACTATGCAGTTACTTTGACTTTAAAAAAGAGAACTGATTTTCTTGTCTTCCTGACATAATTGAAACAAACTCAAAACTAGAGGCTTTAGCAGGATATGCTCATATTTGTCCTATCAGTGGATTAATTAATTTGCCTTTAAGGCCACTGCATGTACTGGATAATTTGACATTTTGGCAAATGAAGAATCTGAGGCTTTATTCTAATCCTATTGGCTTTCATTAAATTACAGTTGTGATGGTAATGGTGTACCAAGATTTTAAGCCAAGGGATATAAAAAGCCCACCTGAAGGCAAGGCATGATTTTATTTTGAAACCCCACTAAATCCTTTTTGTTGTTTTTTGTTTTTTTTCATTTATCTTTCACCACCAAGCAAAACATAAAATGTTTTAAAGAGATGTGCTTAAGAAACACCTAAAATAATACCCTACCAGCTACTGAGAAAGTTTTTGTTGAAAGCCTTCACAAAAAGTCCTTCCTGTGGCATTCTTCAGATAGTTAAAGGCAGGGATTAAAATATTTAACTGAATTATAAAATGTTTGCAAAGGGTTACAGAGTTGCCTTGCCTAAGACACAAACCTTTGTAAATCTTAGCATGATTCTTTAAGCTGGCCAAGTTCTGGTGTGGCGAGGCATAGTTTTAAATTGAAAGTCTAATAAATTAGTCTTGTCTTTTCTTTTTGGTTTCCATAGTCTCTAAAGGTCTCTTTCACCCCTTTGTTTGGCAGATGGCTTTTTGTTTTCTTTCCTATTCATATACTCTTAATAGATCTGAATGAAAGCCTTGGTTTGGTGCTTCATCCTGTCCTTGTGGTAGGGTTCAACCAAGAAGAAGCCTCCCTAGCTCTTGCCAGGGAAAATGAGAAGAGAATGGTTTTACAGAAACCAGATGGGTGATCACAGGATCTCAGGGGTTGGAAGGGACCTCCATAGATCGTCGCGCCCAACACCCCTGCCAAAGCAGGACCATAGAATCTAGCTCAGGTCACACAGGAACACATCCAGACAAGACTTGAAAGTCTCCAGAGAAGGAGACTCCGCAACTGCTCTGGGCAGCCTGTTCCAGTGCTCTGTGACCCTTACAGTAAAGAAGTTCTTCCTCGTGTTGAAGCTGAACTTCCTGTGCTGTAGTTTCCATCCATTATCCCTTGTCCTACAACTGAAAAGAGTTTGACCTCAGCCCTCAGATATTTATAAACATTGATCAGATCCCCTCTAAGTCTTCTCTTCACCAGACCAAACAGCCTTAGGTCCCTCAGCCTCTCCTCATAGGGCAGTGCTCCAGTGCCTTCATCATCTTCATAGCCCTCTGTTAGACTCTCCAGTAGACAGTAATCCTGTCCCTCCTGAACTGGGGAGCCCAAAACTGAATGCAGTCTTTCAGGTGAGGTCTCAGCAGGGCAGAGTAGAGGGGAAGGAGAACCTCCCTTGATTTACTGGACACACTCCTCTTAGTGCACCCCAGATGATGAAGGATAGAGGCAGACCAAGAGGCTTCCTTGCTTCTTATCCATTTGTTGGCCATGAAAAGGATGTATCAGATCCCAGATCTTGAGGTTGCAGCAGCCAGCCAGCTCTGCTCTCCCAGACCTTGGTCTGCAGGGAATGGTGTGGGATACCTAGTTCATAGATTGCATTGGGTCAGAAAGGACCCTCAGAGCCATCCTGTCCAACCCCCCTGTAGCAAGCAGGGACACCTCCAACCAGATCAGGTTGGACTCCCACATGGGCGTCTGATGCTGAATGTCTTCAGGGATGGGGTCTCAACCACATCGTTGGGCAACCTGTCCCTTTGCTGCGTGACAGATTAAAATAGAGCACAGCTAATCCACTGGGCATTCCTAGCTCTTCTACTAGACTGTATTTACCCAGTTCATGAACAGCAGAAGAGCACTGCAGCAAGCGTGCACTTACAACTCACTCCCTCAGCCCCCTGCACTAGTTCTGTACAAATGTTTATGAAGCAGGATTCTGTTTTATGAAAGCATTGAAGTTGAAAGCCATTTTTAGATGGCTCTCCAAACCCTGATGGAAGGACTGCCCAGTGGATTGACTGGGTGGTTACAGTGACAGCCTGTGTGTCCGTCAGGGCATTTCTAGGCTGGAGTGAGAGCAAAGCTGTTTGTCAGGATTACTGTGCTCTTAATTTACTAATGAGCTTTTTGTTTAACAGCAAACTAACTGTTAAAGTCCTGACAACAGCAGGTAATAGGATAGCCCCAAGTAGACAAGTGTGGATCCATGCTTGCTCTCCTTTCATGATCAGTATTTACTGGTGTGATGATTTGGGAGTTCCCTGCCCCCTCACACTTTGTAAAATCACCCAGACTAGGCTCAGCCAGCTGGAAGTTAAGGACTGAAGCTCTATTTACAACTTAGCACAATGTACAAGCAGAGATATACACAATATACATGAATATTTACATAAATATACAAGTTAAAGGTAATACAGAAACACAACTCCCCTCTCAAAAATCAGAGACCCCAGGAGGGGCTCCCAACCACCCTTCCACCTTCTCCCCACCCCTATACCTTACCCCACGGTTTGCCTTACGTGCAAGGTGAGCTTGGAGGATCGGCCAGGGGGGTTAGAAGGAAAGCGGTTAGTGAGGTTACTCGGCAGAGAGAAGGGGCCAGAAGCTAGACTGCCTGAGAGTGTCTGTCTGCAAGCCTGAGTGTGTTATCTTTGGTTTGTATTCTTTTCTTAAACATCTCAGCAAGCCTATGAGTGAAGCAGATATCACCAGTGTTTTCTTTTCTCAACCTGTAATATAATTTTCTCCATTAAAATATTCCAATTAGCCTCAAGCCAGCACAACTGGTGTGCACATGCTGATGTTTCCCCTGCATCCCAGCTCACCAGCAGCTGAACCTGCCACTGAATGTGCTGCCATTGAGTGCTTCAGCCAGAGGTGCAAGCCCTGCCTGGCAGCCTGAAGCTGGAGCCTGCATGCATGGTGCATGACTGGAAAGCAGCTCTGTGAAGAAAGACCTTGGGGTGCTTGTAGACAGCAAGTTCCGCATGGGCCAGTGATGTGCCCTTGTAGCCAAGAGAGCCAATGGCACCCCGGGGTGCATCAGGAAAAGTGTGGCCAGCAGGACTAGTGAGGTTCTTCTCCTCCTCGACTCTGCCCTGGTGAGACCACACCTGGAATACTGTGTCCAGTTTTGGGCTCCCCAGTTCAAGAGAGACAGGGTCCTGCTGGAGACAGTCCAGCAGAGAGCCACGAGGAGGACTGGGGCACTTGAGCATCTCCCCTATGGAGAAAGACTTAGGGCCCTGGTGCTGTTTAGTCTGGAGAAGAGAAGACTGAGAGGGGATCTGATCAATGTATGCAAATATCTGAGGGGTGGATGTCAAGTGGCTGGGGCCAATCTCTTTTCAGTGGTCAGCAGCAGTAAGACAAGGAGCAACAGCTACAAACTGGAACGTAGAAGGTTTCACCTCAACGTGAGGAGAAACTTCTTTACAGTGAGGGTGACAGAACCCTGGAACAGGCTCCCCAGAAAGGTTGTGGAGTCTCCTTCTCCAGAGACTTTCAAAACCCACCTGGATGCATTCTCTGCCTTGACTGGACTCGATCTCTGGAGGTTTCTTCCAACCTCTGCAGTTCTGTGATTCTGTGACTGCCTCCTCTTCCTCTTGCCTCAGGTTGGGAGCCGCATGGTGATCATTGCCGGTGCCTGCGCCATGCTCCTGAGCGGCATCTTCGGGAAGGTCGGGGCCATGTTTGCCAGCATACCTAGCCCTGTGATTGGAGGCATGTTCCTCGTGATGTTTGGAGTTATCACAGCAGTGGGCATTTCCAATCTGCAGGTAACAGCTGTCTAAGCACTGTTTCATTTCCAGGGAAGGGATTTCAGTTTTGAGTTGAGTTCCTACCAGGCTGAGTAAGATGTAGCTGTGCTGCAGAAGAGAAGGCTCCAGAGAGATTATATTGCAGCCTTCTGGTACCTGAAGGGGGCCTACAGGAAAGCTGGGGAGGGACTGTTTACAAAGTTTAGACTAGAGAAGGGTAGGTTTAGATTGGACCTTAGGAAGAATTTCTTTATTCTGAGGGTGGTGGAACACTGGAATAGGTTGCCAAGGGAGATGGTGGAGGCCCCATTCCTGGAGACATTCCAGGTCAGGATTAATGGGGTTCTGAGCAACCTGATTTAGTCAGGTATGTCCTTGCTTTCTGCAGGGGTGTTGGGCTAGATGACCTCTAGAGGTCCCTTCCAACCCAGTACATTCTATGATAATTCTGTGCAAATGCAAACACTTGTGCTGGCAATTCCTTGAGTGAAGATGAGAGGATGCACCAGAGGGCTTCCAGGCCAGGGCAGGGTTTGCTGGCACTGAGGGCAACAAGATCAGTAACAGTCCAGCAGCATCAGTACCACTGCCTGGGTACCCTCATGCACGCAAGGATGTCTTGCGAACGCAACAGCAACCCACACATTTTGGTAGTTCGTAACGTGACCTATATCATTTCTCTGTGCAGTATACAGATATGAACTCCTCCAGAAACATCTTCATCTTTGGATTTTCTGTGTTTGCTGGCCTTGCCATTCCCAACTGGGCAAGCAAAAACAGCACACTGCTGCAAACAGGTAAGAAGTGGCATCGAAACTCTTGCTGTAGCATAGAACTGAAGCAAAGGTTGACAGAGAAATCTTTTACAATTCAGTTTTTCCTAACAAAGCCCTGAAAGCTCTGCTTTGACTGTTGCCTCTGTCTGTCTGGAAGGGCTGTTCTTGCCCTTTGCCCTGATGCATAGCTCTGGTGCAGAAATCTCTGCTCTCAAATAGTGACTGCACCTTGCCAGATTTTTGTCAGGCTAAGGATTGCAGAGCACTTCCCTGGGACACATTCCTAGTATGGGGCAAGCGAATACTCCAGGGCTCAATCTTCATGGAGAGCTAAATGAATGAGACTTTTTTTCCTGTGCTCTTAAATCTGCACTTCCAAAATGCAAGAGCAGACCCCTCTACTAAATCGCATCAAGTTCACTTTATTAAAATCTCCAGTCCTCCAACAATGACCCTCCAACAATGTCTCATGTGACTAATGTGTTCATCTTAAAAGCCATAAAGCCCTCTCTTAGGGTATATATGGCATGCTGGATGAGCTGTTGAAAGACCTGGGCCCACAGATGGTCTCTCAGATGCTCAGTGCCGCTGAGCTTTACCCATGTCTATTAGCCCTCATAGAAAAAAACATCACAGCTGATGAACTGCTGCTGAAATCCCATGCTAAGTAT
This sequence comes from Eubucco bourcierii, assembly GCA_013396675.1. NCBI lineage: Eukaryota > Metazoa > Chordata > Aves > Piciformes > Ramphastidae > Eubucco > Eubucco bourcierii. Next base: position 34,617 of record VWZE01025050.1, on the reverse strand, counting down.
TCCTGTGTTTCTTTGGGAACTGAAGTTTGTGCTTTTTGTAGGGAATTGCTTGATATGGTGCCATGGAGGTGCAGAAGGTGTTTGAAGCAGAAAATTCTTTTTTTCTGGGACAGTCTTGTGGCTTGCACTGTTAATAGGCTCTTAATGTATTTGTGAGTCATCTCCTGCCCCACCAGCAGCTGGGTCAGTGAATAATTATGCAGAATAAAACTGCAGGTCTGAAGCTGGCAGTGGGATTGATCTGTCTTGCACTGCCAAATCTTAAGCTCTGCTGTGGGATTTGCGTATCTTGTCTAAACCAGCCTGCAGCTTGCAGCCTTTTGGCACTGGGCACGTTGCTGGTCAAACACCCATCCCCCTGGCACTACTAGCCAAAGCTTGTTTTCCTCCTAGGAATCATTCAGCTGGACCAGGTGATCCAGGTGCTGCTCAACACTGGCATGTTTGTGGGTGGACTCCTGGGGTTTTTCCTTGATAACACAATTCCAGGTAGGATTTGGTGAAATGACCTAAGCTATTAGTCTGTGCCTACCCAAGGGTTTCTTTCCTACTATTTTTTGTCTTCATGACTGCTGCTTTATGGATAGGAGTTGTGCCAGCAACCATGAAACACCATGTGGCTGATTTTCTCCCTGAGAGGACTGGGGAACAGGAAACATCACCACATGGTCTCCAATTAAAAAGCTGCAGCTTAGCAATAAGTTAACTTTTTTCCCAGGAAAAATCCATTCTGACAATAAGGTTTGTTTGAGAAAAGTATTTTAGGGAAAATGCCAGCCTAAAGCCATGCTGCTGTTTGAAAGGATAGAGAAAAGCAACTGCAGGATGTGGAAGGAGCCAACACATACATTCTGTGTGACCTTATTTAGGCGAACCTGCCTTGGCAGGGGATTGTACTTGATGATTTCCAGAGGTCTCTTCTAACCCCTACCATTCTGTGAGAGCTGCCAGAACTGAGGCTGTACAGGTGCAGCAGCAGTGGGAAGTACTAGCACGGAAGGCTGATGACCAAGGATAGCCTACAGCAGCTGCAGCTGATGCTCACAGGCAGCAAAGAGTCTCTGATTTTTCATTGAGCCTGGGGAGGGAGGAGTGGAAACCCTCTTTCTGCTACATGAAAAAGAGCAGGAAGGACACTCTGATAATCAAATTCATTTAGCATCTCAAGCTTCTTGGAAAGGCAGTCTCATTTTAGCTTGTTCATTGTCTTCTGGCCCTTAATCTTTAGCTCCTCTGGGCAGAATTTATAGGTGTACTGAATCCCTTTCCCAAGAGGAACTCAGCTGCTGCAACATTGACAGGCACTTAGCAATTCTCTGGCAAGGGTAACTGCCTGTGACTGAATAGCACTTGCTAGGTAAACATTATTTCCCCACTCTGCAGTATCTGGGGAGTTGACATCCAGCCTGGCTTTCCTAGCACTCTATAGAATCATGGAAATGCTTCAGTTGGAGAAGACCTCCAAGACCAAGTCCAACCATGGACCTAACACCAGCATGACATTAAATCATGTCCCAACGTGCCATGTCCACATTTCTTGAACACCTCCAGTGATGGTGACTCTACCAGCTCCCTGGGCAGCCTACGCTAATGCCTGACCACTCTTGCAGTGATGAAGTTTTCCCTAATATCCAATCTAAATCTCCCCTGGCACAACTTCAGACCATTCACTCTTGTTCTATCACTTGACAGTAGGGAGAAGACACCAACCCCCACCTCACTACAACTTCCCTTCAGGTAGTTGTGGATAGCAATGAGGTCTCCTCTCAGCCTCCTCTTCTCCAGACTAAACAATCCTGGTTTTGAACAGTTCTTGTATGTTGCATGGCTTATGAGAACCTGTCTTGACATGCTTGATTGCTGTGGAAAGCAGCGGAGGAGCCTGCTTCTCTGAAACATATTGCAGGAAGATGAGTATTGTCTAGCTGCTCTTTAGTGACTTCTCCTAAAGAGCTTTAGAGCTAGAAGGGTTTAAGTGCAAGGGATCTGCTGGGTTTGGAGAAGCAGGTGGGAGGCACACAAGGTAGTCCTGTGTTCTGAACACAACCATCTCATTGTTGCTGTTGCAGGGACCCAAGAGGAACGGGGGCTTCTGGCATGGAAGAACAGCCACAAGGGGGAGGCGGACAACTTCCAGCTCCTTTCCGAGGTCTATGATCTTCCGTTTGGAATGGGCACCAAATGCTGTGCTGTCTCTTGGTTTCGGTATCTCCCTGCTTGCCCAAAAAGGCTACCTGGCAGCAAGAGAATGAATGAACTGAAGGCTGTCTCAGAAACAAGCAGTGTTAAAGCAAGCTTAGAAAGAGAGTCTGAGATAGGTGCTGATACGCAGATGTAAGCGCTTGGCCTGCAGGGGAACTCATCTCTGAGGGAGAGAACTGAAAAGTGTGTCTGCAGCCCCCATCATTTGAACAGGAGGTGACAGCTGTTAGAGGCTGAGCAGAATGGTAATGCCTTTCTCCTCCCAGCTCTGCCCCCTGCACCACTGGTTAACTTGAGGGAGTCATCTTCCCTCTGCTCCTGCCTGCCTGCTCTAGGAAGAACATAATCCCTCTTTGGAGACAACAAAGCCCAATAAATGCCTGACAGAGATACTAATTTTCTCTCCTTTCACTGAGTCCTGGGGACTCCAAGAAGCAGCTGTTTAGCTGAAGCAGAGCTTTTCCTGCGTTGTCCTGGCTGCTCAGGGAGCCACAGAAGAAGGCACACCTGATGCGAGTTCTGTGCCATCTCAGGCATCGCTCAGGCTGAGGCTAATCCTTACCACCTTAAAGATCTGTCATGGCAACGCTCAGCTTTGTGTGTGGTTTATAACTCATCCTGGTCAAGGAGAAGGAGCAGGCACACCTAGGTTCATCTAATTTCATATTCCTACAATTTAAACTCAGTTAAATGAATGCTTCTGTGAGAGAGGCATTAAAGGCATGGATTTTCTTCTTAACATGCCTCTCCTAGAGACCCTTCTTAGGTTCTTGACCTAACAGACAAAAATAGCATCACTGAAATGATCCCACCTGGGTTGCTTGAAGCAGTCTGAGGTGAGCCAGCTTCCCCAGGGCACAAAACTCCACAAAGATGAAGGAATCTTCATCAAAGATGAAGGACAAAACTCTTCTGCTTGCCATCTGATGCATCTCTGCTACTGCTATGCCCTGTGAAACACACATACCTTTTTGGTCTGGTGATTGTGTGGTGGCAACCACGTCTCTGGGAAACGGTTTGCAGATTGTTGTTCATTTTCATTAACAGCAGAAACAGCCTTAACCTATATGCCCATACCCAATGTGATTGCAGGTGGTGCTGGTGATGTGCAGTAACCTTGTTGCTATAACATGACCTTGTGCTTCCTGTGTTAAGATTGATACTGAGATGGGGGGCAGGGAGAAATAAATAAAATATACAGTGTAATGATATTTGTCAGAGTGACTGCCATGGTCGGTGGCAGGTAGTACTCACAGAATCACAAAGTAATTCAGTCAGAGGGAAGCTCTGCAGGTTATCTGGGCCAGACCTTGCTCAGAGCATGTCTTGTCAGATCAGGTTGCAGAGGACTTCTCCATTCATAGAATGGTTTGGGTTGGAAGGGATCTTAAAGATCACCCAGTTCCAACCCCCTCTGCTATGGGCAAGGACACCGCCCACTAAACCAGATTGCTCAAGGCCTCAACCTGCCCTTGAAAACCTCCAGGGAGGGGGCATCCCCGACCACGCTGAGGAACCTGTTCCAGTGTCTCACCACCCTCACTATAAATTCTTCTTCCTAATCTTGTGTAAATCTGCCCTTTTCAAGGTTCAATCCATGCCCCCTCATCCTACAACTGCAAACCCTTGTAAAAAGTCCTTCCCCAGCTTTCTTGTAGGCCTCAACTGCAAGGACAGAAGGTGAAACAGAGAAGCTTCCTCCCCCCATACTTCACTATGAAGCATCACGTGTGGTGTTTAAATACAGCCATGTCTGTCATTCTTTTACGCACCCAGACAGTGCTGGACTACAGCCTGGCCCTCTTCAGGCCTATTCAGCCTAAAAGCCTGGCTGCTTTAGTTCAGATTTTAAAATTATAGCCTTTCTATTTGGGCTATGCTCTGGGCACGACTTCAGCAGAACCACTATGAGAAGACAATTTGTCCAAGTCTGCAGAGAGCCTTTAATGCTCCAAGCTGTGAAGGATTTTATTCATCTTTACAGCATTTTAAAAGACCCCACCTGAGCAGCACTATTCATCACAGGATGAGATGTGGCAGAAGAGCACAGGGCTGATCCCTTGGCTTTACAGATTTTCCACAAGTAAATAATCCAAAGCGTATTACTGTGCCTGCGCTTCTCTGGGTGATTTGGCCACTGCTGCTGTCCTTGTAGAGATGGTAGAGCCTCATCTCACTCTCTCTGTGAGAAACTCCTCTTTTCTTATCAGGCCAAGACGAAAAACTGCACCAGAAAAGTTACCACTGCCAAGGTGCAGGGCACTTTGTGATTGCTGCAGGCCACAATTTGAGACCTGCATCCTGTAGGGGAGTCACTGATGTGACCTCTCTGCAGCTCTTCTGCACATCCCAGTTTACTCTTGAAGTGAAGTTAAACATTAGAAAGCAATAGAGAAAAGCATTTGTGAAGATTTTAAAGATATCTAAATCCCGGAACTTTTAAATGACTCAAGCTATGAATTAATTACTCAACTGATGTATCAAGAAACACTGCTGAGGGAACGGGAAGCCAACAGCAACAAACCACTTTAACACAGCATGTCCACACTCTGCTCAGAGAGGTGTTTCACTGGAAGAGGTGCAGTCTCCTCACATGTCTGCTGGACCCAGCAACACTTGACAAAACATCAGCAAACAGAGACACTGTCTAGAAATCTTCATCGTCAAAGGTCTCGGTGCACCTCAGCATCACAGTCACGTAATCGAACTGGAGATCTTCCTCCTGAAAGACCAAAGAGAAGCAGCATTAAAAAACCACAGGAGCTGAGTGTGTTTCAAATGCCCAGTGGGTTAGGTCTAGTGCTGAGGTCATCAGCCACCCTGCCATGAGGCCTCCTGCCTCTCTGAATCAGAATCAGCACCTGCCAAGTGTCTAAGGTGCCTGATGAAGAATGGCTCAACCATTCAACCAATTTCTTTCTCAACTCACAGGGCTCTACTCTGTGTCTATTTACATAATTTAGACAGTTGCTAGCAACTGAGGTAGGGAGTGAGTCATGGAACAGGCTCTGACGATCTGAGACCTTCCTTGAGCCCTTAACTTCTACTGACTTCAGGCCTTCCTCTTAGCAACAAAAGGTCTTCATTCAGTAGATTGCAGAGAATAAGTGGCTTTTGAGAAATCAATGTCTAGGAGATGAAAGTGTTCACCTAGCCCACTCCTTCTGCACAGATGCAAGACTCTTTAGGGCAAGACTGCTTTTAAAAACAGGTGCTGTTTAAAAAAAAAAGTGTAGCTTAAGGGACATTAAATCCCAGCTGCTTCCCAAGTGACTCACCTAAAACCCATACTTTTAAAAGAAAGTGTCCCTTTGAAGATGCAAAGGTGCTCAGTCCTCTTTAGGGAAAAAAACAACCCTACTGATGTTACTTAGATATGGCAAAACCTTTGGACCTCAATCTGAATCAATTATTTACTGCCCCTGCTGCTAAACATCTCCTATGATATGACCTTAAGATAACAGATCTTGAAAAATTCCAAGACTGCTTGACTAATCCCATGCTCAGAAATATTTCTCTACCATGCACCATGGAAGCACGCTCCTGTTATTTTTGGATCACTTTCCTTTTAAGAGCTCTCTCTTTCCTTGCCCAAACGATTTCCTCCCTTCTCCTGTGTGAGTCTTTCCCAAGCTTTTTATGCTGGTGGGGTGCCTGCCCTCGGCAGCCTTGAGAGCCAAGGCAGCAGCTGAAGGGGGCTGCACTCAGTGGATCTGTGACTATGAAATGGTGAACACAGACAATCTAACAACAGTGGTTTGTCCCTGGGCAGTTAACCAGAAACAGCATAATGTAGCCCTGGCATGTAATGCCCAGTAATTAAATCTGTCACCTCATCAGCCCTGCAGATGAAAGGAGAGGAGATCACAGGCTGCCTTTTGCTGTCAGCTGGGTGCACATCGCAGGCCTCGCGTTGGTACTACAGCAGCTACCCATCTCTCTGTCTTCTACAAGGTATGTGCACAGTGCACCACAACATCATTATATCCTTGGGATAATTTACCACAGTAATGCCCAATCTCCTGGACTAGTGTAGCACCAGCAATGGTACCATGTCAAAGGAAAGGGGATTCAGTCTGGGGGGGGGGGTTCAGTCACATCCAAGAGGTAAGCAGGCAAGCTTCTCTGATGTTTCCAGTAGCCCAGTTTCTGGGGTAACATATTTACTCTACTGAGCTCTCTACTCCTGCCCAAGTTCAGAGAATCACAGAACCTTAGAGGTTGGAAGGGAGCTCCAGAGATCGAGTCCAACCCCCCTGCCAAGGCAGGATCCCCTAGGGTAGTTCACACAGAAATGCATCCAGGCAGGTTTGGAAAGTCTCCAGAGAAGGAGACTCCACAACCTCTCTGGGCAGTCTGTTCAAGTGCTTTGTCACCCTCACTATAAAGAAGTGTCTCCTCATGGTGAAGTGAAACTTTCTGTGTTCCAGTTTGTAGCTGTTGCTCCTTGTCTTACTGCTGCTGACCACTGAAAAGAGATTGGCCCCAGCCACTTGACACCCACCCCTCAGATACCTGCACACATTGATTAGATCCCATCTCAGTCTTCTCTTCTCCAAACTAAACAGCTCCAGGGCCCTAAGTCTTTCTCCATAGAGGAGATGCTCAAGTCCCCCAGTCATCCTCGTGGCTCTCTGCTGGACTCTCTCCAGCAGGTCCCTGTCTCTCTTGAACTGGGGAGCCCAAAACTGGACACAGTATTCCAGGTGTGGTCTCACCAGGGCAGAGTAGAGGAGGAGAAAAACCTCCCTAGACCTGTGTTGATGTGTTTCAAGTGTGCTGGATCAGCTCTTATTCCCACTCTGCAACCAATTCCATAAGTGCTTCAGTTTGCTTTGAGATGGAGCTGAATTTCTGCTCGCAAACAAACAATCTTGTCAGTCATTTTCTTTTCCCTCTTGGCAGGACTCTCTGGTGTGCTGTGCTGTTGTTATCTAAACCAAAACAGACTGTGACCTCCACATTATCACACTCTCTAGCCTGGGTGATTTCTGCTCAAATTCCCTTTTCATTGTCTTATCACGGACAACTCAAAGTTTCTGCACAAAAGAGGACCATGCAGCCTTTTATTTCCTTTTGGATTCACAGAGCTCAGGCAACTGCCAGTTTGCACTTCAGCTTCTCTTGCTGTCTGTTTTCCCATTTTCCTAATCTAATTTCAAAAGTCTCTCTTCAAGGCTTGAAAGAGACTACCTCTTCTCATGCTACTTCATCTGGGAGTTGCAAGCTGGATGTGGGCTCACAAGTAACAAGGCAGCAGCAAGCAAAAGGGCAAGATGGGACCAGCTCACACTGCTAGGCATAACATACAGAATCCCCCCCTCAAAACTGGAAAACACTGTCTTGCCTAAAGCCTTTCCTTCTTTTCTAGGCATGCTCAGTTCATGGTCACTTAGATAAACAAAGAAAGAGCTCTCCTCTTACACAGAACATAGCCACTCACAGACCAGTGCCTGGTCTCTGGCAAGGGCCAGGAGTGGATGTTTAGGCAAAAAGTGCCAGAATTGTGCATGCATTGTGCTCTGTTCCACAATATCTGCTCCCACATTATGGCAAACTGTGCTATGAGCTCCTTCTGAGATGGAAAACTGTATCTGGACTCTCAGGTATAATAACTGTCAATGCCTCAGGAGTTGTCTGGTAATTTACATATGCAATTGTTTTCTGAGGTGTTGTCTGTTCCTTTCACCGAGTGCTTTCTAGTTCTTCTGGTGTTAGAACCAATGAATAATCATGCAACATACCAAATCTACAGCATTTAGATTCTCAACATTCTCTCATGGCACCCCTCAAACTTTTTTACAGAAGAGTCCTACAGTTCCAGTATGGCCTGAATCAGGAATAGTGTGGCCAGCAGGAGGAGGGAAGTGATCATGCCCCTGTACAGGTCTTATGAGGAATCTCTGAGGGAACTGAAATTATTTAGTCTGGAGAAGCAGCAGCTGAGGGGACACCTCATTGCTCTCTACAACTACCTGAAATGAAGTGAGGTGGGGGTTGGTCTCTTCTCCCTAGTATCAGGTGACAGAACAAGAGGAAAAGGCCTCAAGCTGCACCAGGGGAGGGTTAGGTTGCATATTAAGAAAAAAAAATTTGTATTGAAAAGAGTGGTCAGGTATCAGAACAGGCTGCCCAGGGAGGGGGTGGAGTCACCATCCCTGGAGGCGTTCAGGAAGCCTGTAGACATGGCAGTCTGAGACATGGTTTAATGGCCATGGTGGTGTCGGGTTAATGGTTGGACTCCATGATCTTAGAGGTCTTTTCCAACCAAAACAATTCTATGATTCTAGCAGTTCCTTCTTTAATGCCTTCTGCAGTGTCTGCTGCAGCTCTCTGCATCTCCTCTAGCGTTACCGTCTGTCTGAGATGGGGGAACCAAACGGCATGCAGCAGTCACTGTGTGATAGATTCAGAGTGGTGCAACACAAGCTTCTGCTTGGTTTTGTTCAAAGGACCCCTCATCATGAACATTCTCTTTCCTTCAAAGCAACATCTGCTCAAGTAACAGAGACTGAGTGGAAGACAGGAGCTAGAAAGCAGCAGAAGAGTGGCTGCAGTGGAGGTGCAATTGGTTGTGGGTGAAAGGTATCTCCCATACCGTTCTCCACCCACATGCAAGCTCTAAGCCAGCTCTCTTGGCAAGAAGGGAAGGAAGAACACTTCAAACAGTGACTTCTGTTTCAGAGAACCTGCCGCAGTAGGCTGAGGCGAACAGACAGCTCAGTGGCTGTTTACCAGCTTTTTCAAGAACACAAACACCCTAACAGCAGAGGGCTCAGGGTAGGGAACTTAGCACTTCATGAGCTCAGAGTGAAACTCCTGGGGGTTAGTGGCGAACTGCCAAATGAGCTTCACCTGCTCAGAGATCTCTCAAGTTCTTCCACAAGGCAAAATAAAATATAAAATTTTCTCAATAATTATTTTAAGCAGTAGTAACCCCTTACAGTTTGCCTCTTACAAAGGCAATCCTGCTGACCTTTTGGAATGACAGAGTTGAGGTGATGAACCCCTAGTTCTTAATTGCAATGATTCTGAACAATGTGATTAGAAGCAGAGAAAACAGAAATCCCTTTCTGACAAAGACAAAACCACATTGCTCCTTTTGTATGCAGCAAAAGCTCACCTGGCAAAGCTGTGTACTGGGAAAGAAGAGACTCTTTAGGAAGTCAGTGATCTGCAGATAGTGTCTGTGGTGATCCACTGGATTTTCAGAAGTGCAGTCTACACATGCTGAACTGAAAACAGAACCAGATACTTGACTTAATTTCCTGTTCCTTCATTTCTCCTCTTACCTACATTTTGTCTTTCACATTTTACTTATAAATTAAAAAAAAAAAAAGAGAGATATTAAAATAGTTTTCCAGATGATTTAGTAAAAACAACAGCCAAGGCAGGCAGGGGAAAGCAGAGGTGGACATATTGATGAGATGTCCACAAAATGCAAGGAAAATATGTAAGAAGAGAGAAGAGCAATACAAGAAACCAGTATCACATCACTAAAACAGAGAGCAGTAATGGTTATTTGGTAGTATGCTTGGCAGGGTGGTTCAGAGGAACACCTCTGATTTCTTTTATAAAGTTTTTGTGTGATGCAGTAACATGAGGTTGTGAGATGACATATTAGGTATCACTGGCAGATTTGTAATCGGGTAACTCTGGCCAAAAGCTACAACAGACATTCTGGATCTCAGCTCTGTGTTCTCCAAATCTTAGATCTTGCAAGATCTCAGCTGTGTTCTCCCTGTGTGTCACAAATCTCACATTTTATGAGATCTCAGCTCTTTATTCTCCTTGTATTTTACAAATCTCAAGACTACAAGATCTCAGCTCTGTGTTCTCCCTGTGTGTCACAAAGTTCTGTCATCACACCACTATCCAGAACTGCAAGGCACAGAGTGATGAGGAAGGCAGAGAACAGGATAAATGTTGACTGCTGAAACACTAATGTAATTTGGGACCTAAAACAGATTGTGAGGATGATGGCAATGCATTGCAATATTAAAAGGTACTTAATCTTACTTTAAAAGCAATCAGCAGTTGTGGCCTAATAAATGTTATTTAATAGATACATATTTATTAAGCTTTATTGTGTATTGAAGCATATTCTGGTCAACAGCCAAAACAACCATATTTCCATTCATTCCCTTCTGGAAGTGCAAGGAGGAATGGTGGTGAAAGACAGATAGAGAAGTCTAAATATGGAAAAATAGGTAGAAAACGGGACTTTTAAAAAGCAGATTGGAAACATTATTAGCAGAGAGAAAGAATCCTAACTAAAGTAAGTAGCAAGAATACATAAAAGATGAGTCATAATCTGATTTTCCTCTTGAGGAAACCAACCCTACCGGGAAAAAAAAATAAAATTCAAAGGCAGTGCCAGCTTTGGATCTGACATGTTCTCATATAGGTAACTCATCTGACCTGCAGTGGAAAGGTATGTTGTTATTTAATAAATTTTCTGTTTCTTTGATGTTAACTGTTCAGGTCGATCACATTTTAGCTGGATGACCTCCTTGTGATTGAATTAAGGTACGTGAAAAAAGGTAAGGGAGACAATGTTAAAAAATGATCGTTTTAAGTGAGACTGCGGTTTATGATTAGCTGACTTGTCCTGGTCCTCATAGAGCTGGAAAGTGAAACAAAAGAAAAACATGACAATCACAGTAATTTGAAAAGGTGATAAACTATGCAGAGTGGTGAAGGAAACCAGAAGCCGCCCAGTTATCTTGGGTGCTCTTAAGAAGTGATTCTTACTGATTCTGCCACAAATGCCTATTAATCATCTCACTTTTGTACCTTAAGAGACAACGCTACTGCGAGCACAATCGCTGCAGGCTGCTACTCTAACCATGTACTATCACAGTATCACCAAGGTTGGAAGAGACCTCAAAGATCATCAAGTCCAACCTGTCACCACAGACCTCAAGACTAGACCATGGCACCAAGTGCCACGTCCAAACCTGCCTTGAACACCTCCAGGGACGGTGACTCCACCACCTCCCTGGGCAGCCCATTCCAGTAGCCAATGACTCTCTCAGTCAAGAACTTTCTCCTCATCTCCAGCCTAAACTTCCCCTGGTGTAGCTTGAGACTGTGTCCTCTTGTTCTGGTGCTGCTTGCCTGAGAGAAGAAGGTAACCTCCCCCTGGCTATAACCACCCTTCAGGTAGTTGTAGACAGCAAGAAGGTCCTCCCTGAGCCTCCTCTTCTCCAGGCTAAACAATCCCAGCTCCCTCAGCCTCTCTTCATAGGGCTTGTGCTCGAGGCCTCTCACCAGCCTCGTTGCCCTTCTCTGGACACATTCAAGCACCTCAATGTCCTTAAATTGAGGTGCCCAGAACTGGACACAGTACTCAAGGTGTGGCCTAACCACTGCAGAGTACAGGGGGATAATGACCTCCCTGCTCCTGCTGGCCACACTATTCCTGATGCATTTGCAGATGTACTAAAAATTAGGTACAAAAAATAAAAAAGAAAGAAGCTAGGCTATTGCCTTAGTCCACAGAAAACTTGCAGTGGAGTGTTGACAGTGGGCTGCTGACTTACTCTGTGTAGTAAAAGCAGTGAACTTGTAATTTACCTCTGGCTAGACGTTTCCTGGGCCTGGCTTCTGTCAAGGAAAGCAGCAACAATATCAAATGCATCCTCAAACTTTACCTATCAGTGAAAACAATTCAGATGTCAACATATTCAGCCACACAGAAGTTTTACCTAGAGTATGGTTTTTAACAATGAAGCCTTTAAAAGCATGATGTAATTTCTTTCCATGTAATAGATGTGTTTACAGCTAGAGCAAACCAAAAGAGTTCTGTGGAGACAACAATTAATACAGAATTAATTTATTTCATGACTAGGAACATAAGGTTAGTCCACTCTTTTAGGCTTCTGCTTCAACCTCTAGGAATTAAGATTTAAGATTACACCACAAAAAAAAAAAAATCAATAAAAAGCATTAATTGTATAAGAGCTTTAGAGACTTAACTGTGGGGCTCTGTTAGATCAGGCTGCAGAGGACTTAAGAGATTCAGATTCATAGAATGGGTTGGGTTGGAAGGAAGCATCAAGATCATCTAGTTCCAGCCCCCCTGCCATGGGCAGGGAGACCTTCTACTAGCCCAGGCTGCTCAAGGCCTCATGCAATCCAGCCTTGAACACCTCCGGAGAGGGAGCATCCACAACCTCCCTGGGCAACCTGCTCCAGTGTCTCACCATCCTCACTGTAAAGAATTTCTTTCCTAGTACCCAGTCTAAATCTGCCCTCCTCAACCTTCAATCCATTCCCTCTCATCCTATCACTACCAGCCCTTGTAAAGGTCCCCTCCCAGCTTTCCTGTAGATCCCTTCAGGTGCTGGAAGGTGGCTATAAAGTCTCCCTGGGGCCTTCTCTTTTCTGAGTTGTCACCATAAGGAAGTGCTCCAGGCCTCTGATCGTCTATATGGCCTCCTCTGGACCCATGCAGCAGTGCCATGTCCCTCTTAAACTGCTAATGGTTGCTGCTTACGGCTGGAGATCTCAGCTGTCTCAACCAGGCTCTCCAATCTAAAACCAGTGGCTTGCTCCTCAAGACAGACTGATCAGCTCATTAGCTCGCTCATCCGTAATGCAGTCACACATTTTCTGTGCCAGGAAGTACTGCACATGCAACATTCCCATGACATTCCTAACGAGGTCAGCAGTATGAGTTGTGTTCTGTGACTCCAGAAGAACTTGTCAAAGCAACCTCCTTAAATGTCAAATGTGGACATCTCTCCCTCCCTTGCAGCTAATAAAATTATGCACATGTCTTTGAGCAGTTAGCAGCTTAAGTAAGCAGTGCTCTAAGAGTAGTTTATGAGTTGGCTGTTATTTCAACCATTTTTAACAGTGACTTCTTGGCTCTGCAGAGGTGCATGGCACAGGAACTGCACTACAAATACTACCAGGTGCTTTGATGAAAAAAACTCTCCCAACTCAAAACACGGCAGGCCTTGGCAAGCAGGGTACTCCTGCATATAAATCATCTGTGCTTCTTGGAGAGTATGCAGACCACAGGAGCTGTATGATTCTTGCTCCATCCCTCTGGAGCAAGTCAGAGCAAATGTGACTGTTAATTAGGACAGAAAATCTACAGGTCAGTGTGAGACTAGCAGGATTACTACAGCTGCACTCTTAGAGCTGCCTGTGAGCTACCTCACCAGAAAGCTTAATTACAGCTACTTTATAGCTACTGTTTCCAATTAGAAGTTCCAGAGCCAATTAGCATCTGAAGACTTGGGAGATGTGTGTTACTGGGCACTTACTTCCTCTGGTATGGAGACTGAGGACCCACTGGCTTCCTCGCTGTTACCTCGGCTGTCCCTCACACTCCCTGCAGTGCAGGCAGGCTTAGGCTTCATAAGGAAATCTCTCTGGCTACAATACTGCAAGACGCTGTCTCTCCTTTCTTCAGAAAGCTCTTGCCAGAAGTGGGAAATAGCTGTGGAGACCTCAGGAAGAGGCAGCTCCTCAGCACAAACAATTCTATGCTCTATCAGCAGGTCCACTGTGTGCTTATAAAAATACAGGTATCTGGAATGAAAGGAAAAGGAGGATCTCTTAAGAGCAGACTATGAGGCAGCCATCTACTGTAACCCAACAGGAGACTGGGGAGTAGCTCTGGCTCCTAACTACTTCACTTAGACCCCCCACTCTAAGACTTCACACAATTACTGAAGGTTGCCCAACTCTGAAGGTTTTAGCAACTCTGTTCTGCCAAGATTTCATCTGCAAAAGGCAGGCTGCAGCTCCAGCCTCAGCAGGGCTGCCTCACAATAGAAGCTCCAAGCGCTGCAGGCTGTACTTGTTACACAGACAAACCTCATGCTGGCATTTAATAAATGTTGAGTTACTTGCCTTTGTATCCTGAGGCTTTTACACTCTAACTCACTTTTTATACTTTTACTAGCATTGCACTGGACTTAAAAGCTTTGGCTGAGGTCATATGCTGACATAGTAGGGTACTATACATAGATAGAAAGACTCTACCCCAGACCTGGATGCTCTGACTTAGTATAGGAGATCAATTTCCTCCATTTCACATGTGAGGAAACACATCCATAAAATGACTTCTAAGCAGTCTGTAGTGAAACTTCTAATGCAATACACTTGCCTCCTCCCTGGGGGTGATCAAGGCCAGGTTGGAGGTTGGTTCAGAGGAGGGCCACAAAACTGATCAGGGGCTCGGAGCACCTCTGCTACAAGGACAGCTTGAGGGAGCTGGAGTTGTTCAGTCTGGAGAAAAGGAGGCTTTAGGGAGACCTAACAGCAGCCTGACAGTACCTGAAGGAGACCTATATGAAGGATGGGGAGAGACTGCTTACAAAGGCCTGCAGTGACAGGATGAGGGCAATGGCTTCAGACTAGAGAAGAGCAGATTTTAGACTAGATGTTAGAAAGAGGTTCTTTACTACGAGGGTGGTGGAACACTGGAACAGGTTGCCCAGGGAGGTGGTTGGGACCCCGTTCCTGGACATACTTAAACTTGAAGTTAGGAAGAAATTCTTTACTGTGGGGGTGGCGAGACATTGGCACAGGTTGCCCAGGGAGGTTGTGGATGCTCTCTCATCCAAGGCCAGGTTGGATGAGGCCTTGAGCTACCAGTTCTGGTGGGAGGTGTCCCAGCCTATGGCAGGGGGGATGGAACTAGATACGTTTTGAGGTCTCTTCCAACCTAAACCATTCTATGATTCAAGGTGAGGCTTGACAGGGCTCTGGGTAACCTGATCTAGTTGAAGATCCCTGCTGACTGCAGGGGCTGTTGGACTGGATGACTTTCGGAGATCCCTTCCAACCTAAGCCATTCTATGACTCTATGAACAGAAGTGTCACAATTTCAACCTGGTAACTAAGTCTCAGAACAAACCCACTTCTTCTGCTGGCACTGTGTGGCACAGTGAACTAGGGATAATAATGCCTATTTTGGAAAGCAGCACTGAGATTATTTTATGTGAATTCATCCTTAGAGCTTCTCAAATGAACATAACAAGATTAAAAGGAGTTCAGAACAAGAGGTCTATACACAGCAATCATTGTTACTAAATTTTGGGCTAAAAAAAAAAACCATTCCTTGGAAAATGTCCCAGATGAGCACATTTCCTGATTAACTGAAGAGCATTGCATAAGAAAGTAACTCAAATGAATTTGGTCCTTTTCTTTCTGTAAAATGTCAGCATTTGTTCCAGTAAACCAGTACTGAAAATGTTAAGATAACTCTGCATGCAAGCATAAACATTAAATATCCACTTTCCATATTCTGCAGTATTTGCCACTCTTGCTGGAGACAAAATACTGGAAAGGGAATAAGCATTCTCATGTATGGTGCTGTGCTCACTAAAGGTTCTGGATGTCCATCTCCCAAGGATCTGGAGTCCCTCAAACAGAAAAACATGAATTGCCATTGGACTGCTCTGTTAGAGAAATTAAGCTTGAACCGTGACTCGACTATTTCCTTCCCAGATGGAAGGACAGAGCCACATTTTACACTGAACAGAGTACTCTGTAGTCCTACCAGCTGCTGGGCATGGAAAAAACACCCAGTCTGTTGAAGCCCAAAGCATTTCTACTGCTGCCCAAATAATGTGATTAGACCAAGAGACTGTTCTCTTCTCCCCTGAAGAGTCTCTATTGTTTTTATGCCTGCTACAAAAGATATTTTTCAGAGAAGAATTAGCTATGAACCAACTGTAACCTTCTGTAAGGCTGTAGGATAAGTGCCAGAGTGCTCACATGGCAGGCCCTGGCCTGCTTTGTCAGTGAAGAAGGCAAAGGTCAGGCGTTTATGTCTCTGTTGTGTAGTCCTTGATGAAGCAGATCTTACTTGCCCCAGAAAATCTTGATTCAGCATATCTCAAGGTCTTGTAAACAAAAGCATACTGCAGCCGCCTCTGATCTGCACAACAGCAAAAGTAGAAAGAGTAGCAGGATGCTGGTGCCATCTGCTGGCACAGCTGCAGGCTCATGCCAGCAAGAAACTCGGCAAGCCAGAGGAAATTTATAAATAAGCACCAGTTAAAAGCAAAAAAGGAGTTATGAAGGTGCTGAGTCCTCCACTGAGTCACAAGAACCCCTGGCAACACTATGGACTTGAGGCACAGTGGATGGAAAGCCACTGGGCAGAAGAGGAGCTGGGGGTGGTGGCTGACAGCTGGCTGAACTTGAGCCAGAAGTGTGCTCCTGCTTGAGCCAGAGGTGATCCTGCTCCTATACTGGCGAGGCCACACCTCGAATACTGTGTTCTGTTTCAGGCCCCTCACTAGAAGAACACTGAAGAGCTGGAGCACGTCTAGAAAAGGGCAACAAAACTGATGAAGACTCTAGAAAACAGGTCTTGTGGGGAGCAGCTGAGAGAACCGAGATTGTCTAGTCTGGAAGAAGGGGAGGCTGAGGGGAGACCTCATTGCTCTCTACAAATGCCTGAAAGGAGGCTGGAGCCAGGTGGGTGTTGGTCTCTTCTTCCAAATAACTTGTGATAGGGTAGGATGAAACGGCCTGAAATCGTGCCAGGGGAGGGTTAGGTTGGATATTAGGAAAAGATTCTTTATGTAAAGAGTGGTCAGACATTGGAACAGGCTGCCCAGGGAGGTGGTGGAGTCACTGTCCCTGAAGGCATCAAAAAACACAGACATGACGCTTTGGGACATGGTTTAACAGGTGATGCTGTATTGAGGTTGGACTTAATGATCTTAGCGGTCTTTTCCAGCCTTTATTACTCCATGACTCCAAGTTTTTGTTTATGATGGTGATGCTGTGGAAGAGGATGCCAGCTGCATAACTCTGCAATGATTTAGGGTGACATTGTCTCTGTTTGATGGTACAGGACAGATTAGGCATTCATCTGTTTCTCACATCTTTATAATGAAATGATGATTTCAACTCTTGGAAATGCAGCCATGACCTCCAAGTACCTCTTACTGCTGTCTGACAGTGAGGGGAAGAATGTGATGAATAACGCAGTCTTAAGATGTCAATAACTTTGAGGAAAAATGTTGCCATTACAACCTCAGACTGAAATGCATGGACCAAAGAAGAGTGGTCTTTGACTTTTAATGTCTTGCATCTGGCATTTAGGAGCTGTTCCCCAAAGGGGTTCCACACTCTCACATACTACCTATAAGTTTACACCTGTGTAAATATTTAGGTTCCTGTTCCACTCCCCCCCACTGTGTTGCAAACATTTTAAGGAGTCCTTTTTGATGTCTTCCAGACCTCTGCTATTCTGCAGGCTGAGGACTATGTGATCTTCCATGGTTGCATGCAGCCCTACTCTGCTCTGATCCCATAAAAAACAACCCAAAAGCAAACCAACCAACCAACCAAAAAACCCACAAACCCACAACCCATAACCCAAAACACAAACCCAGAACACAAGAAATTTAAGGACATTGAGGTGCTTGAGCGTGTCCAGAGAAGGGCAACGAGGCTGGTGAGAGGCCTCGAGCACAGCCCTACGAGGAGAGGCCGACACCAAAATAAACCAAAATCATTAAAGAAAAAAAGAAGCTCCACCAACCAACATAAAAAAAAAGCCAAAACCATTAAGGAAAAAAAAACTTCAGACTTTCAGGAGCTGAAGGTTTGTTTCTGGAAGAGACAAGAGTGTTCAAGCTCCTAAATGCCATTAGAAGCAAGATGGACATCACTGCTGGGGAAAGTACCTGCTTTCTGGTTCCTGCACCTCCACAGAACACATAGAAGTAGACTCCTAAGAATTTAATGCAGTGCAACAATTCCTAGATTCTTAAAATTTAGCCCCGTTGGATGGATATAACTTGATAGGGACACATGCCTGCACAATTCATTCTGGATGAATAACCTCCTCTTCCACTAGAGCTTGCCTGTTAAACCACTGTTGTCAGCAGGTATGTTGCTCCTTACTCTGGCAGGCCAGAAGGACAGCAGTAAATCATGGCCACACAGGGACTGACACACTTGAAAGGAATTCTTTTTCTCTTTCTTGAGGATGAGTGGAAAATTCTCAAAGATTTTTCCAAGCCCTGGAGAGCTGGGGGCTGCTGTGATGCTGGGAGTCCATTCATCAAAAGAAATGTGGCCAGCAGATCAAGAGAGGTGATTCTGCCATTTTGCTCTGGTAAGACCTCACCTGGTCCAGCTATGGGACCTCCAACACAAGAGACATGAACCTGCTGGAACAGGTCTACAGGAGGACCACCAAGATGATCAGAAGGCTGGAGCACCTCTCCTACAAGGACAGGCTGAAAGAGTTGAGGTTGTTCAGCCTGGAGAGGAGAAGGCTCTGTCAAGACATAATAACTTCATTTCAATGCCTGAAGGGAACCTACAGGAAGGCTGGAGAGGGGCTGATTAGAAGGGCTTGTAGTGATAGGATGAGGGGCAATGGTTTGAAACTGGAGCAGGGCAGATTTAGGTTGGACATAAGTACGAAGTTCTTTACCATAAGAGAGGTGAAACACTGTGACAGTTTCCTAGGGAGGTGGTTGAGGCCACATCCCTGGAGACATTCAAGATCAGACTTGCTGTGGCCTTGGGCAGCCTGATGTAGTTGGATGTGTCCCTGCTAACTGCTGGGGGGTTGGACAAGATGACCTTTGAGGGTCCCTTCCAAGCCAATACAATCAGTGAATCTGTAAGGACTTGGGAGGTGGTCAGCCTCATTATCAGCACTGACAAAGTAACTGGCACAAGTCTTCTGCAAGAGAAATGCAGGCTCCAGTAGGGCTGCATGAAGGGCAGTGAGTGACTGCATTGTGTTAATCCAAACAAGTTAATGCAACATGAGGCAGACCTACCGTTCAAATTCTACCAGATCTGGGGATGCTGCGTCTGGAGACTGAGTAAATTCTGCCTTCCCATCCTCTTCCACTGTTTGTTTTTCACATCCTGGAATCACACCACAGGCTGCAGAGTCACTCTCACTCACCACTTCCAAGGCTGATGCAGTGCTGTTAAGAATACACAGGAAAACAAAGTCACCTGAACAACATTTTAACTGGATTAATAAGGCCCTTGCCATGCTCTCTCCAGAGTCCAGGGCTATTCTTCACAAGCCAGATTTCTTCTCCTCCTTCTGCTTTGCAGGCAAATCAGAAATCCTTGGTGGAAATCAGCTACATAGAAGGTCAGGGAAATCTAAGCACTGATGACTGGAAATGAGACCAACAGTTTGGAGTGTTCCTGCACTGTACAAGACTCCAAGGGGCCACATGAAATCCCTTCATCCTTTCCTTACGATGCAAGGCCTCTGCTTGGAAGTTCAGTAACAATGACAAAGTTCAGAGATGCTGGGATGGAAGCAAGTGCAAAATATTATCATCTTTCCATGATTAGTACAAGCCCTTACCAGTGATTGCTGAAGTACCTCTTGACATATTCTTCCCTGACTTCCTCCAAGCTGGACAGATTCCCATTCTCCAGACTGAAGGATTCTGTTGTCAGCAGAAAGGTTATTGTATCAGTGGCACTTTTGGCTTCCCTCTCACACTCAGCCCCAATCAAAAAGAATAATTTCAACAACAGGTTCTTCACAAACCACAGCTTTTTCATTAGGTAATTACAAGGAAGAAATGAGAAGGAGAAACTAATGAGTCTCCTACAATGTAACGAGCATTATGGGGAGTTTACAGTACTTGAGGAACTTGGAATCAATACATTCTTCCTAATGCAGCAAATCAAAGTCCAGGCAAGCAGCACTCAACACAGTATTTTGCAGTTGCCATGCAGTGAGATTTCATGTAAAAATCCTTAATAACCCCACAATCAAATCATGAATCCCAAGCACAGTGAGAATTGTGCATACATGAACATAAACATAAGGGGAAGTGCTCCTCCAAACTCTCCTCAACCAACCTCACTGCTTGTGATCCCTTTGGTTTTGCTCTACCAAAATATTCCCTCTGCCAATGACTGTCTTTTATGGGTAATCCAAAAATGTGGGTTCAGAGGACGTTGCTCATTTTAAACACAGGGAATTTTAATCGATGAAAATCACTGGAGGACCAAGTTGCATGATCAGCAAAGTTATTTCAAGTTGACAGTAATCTGGATACTCGAAGTGACATAAAAATAGGATCAAGGCTCTAACCCATCAACCCCCAGTCCTACTTGCCACCACTGGAGGCAGTGGCCAACATCAAGTCAACCGAAAGCATTCTGGCAAGGGCATGAAGCTCCACAGTGGGAACTGCATCAACTGCTGACAGCATATCCTTAGACCAGTGTGCCACATGGTGTCACCCATAGTAATGGAGAAATGCATGAAGACAACCTGCCAAGCTGAAAGAAAACAAAATTGCAGCACCCCTCTCACCCATTTTTATCAGAGTAAATTCTTAAATAGAGGCTCCCATCTCCTGTGCTAGGAAATCCTCAACAGCTCCTCTGTCCCTCTCCTTTGCCTCACACCAGAGCCAGATGAAGTTTAAGCTCCGGTCGTGCTTTTGATGGCTGTGACTTGCACTGTGCCACACTGCTGTGCCCAGGAGGAGCACACATGGACGTGCAGCCTCCCAGTGGGAGCCCAAGCAAGCAATCTGGAGACCCATGCCTGCTGGAGGTGAACAGTGGCAGGGTGACAAAGGCACTGTCCCCCAACTGCCTGCTGCCATGGGATAGAAGTTACTGGTTTCCTTCCCTCGCCGAGGCTGAGGAGAGGTTATTTTTCAGATGCAGTGCTTAGGGGCTTGACAGGACTTGGCCACCCCTTGCTGATTGCTATAACTAAAGTCACAGTTGGCTCCAATACTTCCGTGGGTTCAGCCACACACCTGTCTGTTTGACAAATAACCAAAAACCAAGCCCAGGCACTCCAAGTCAAATGCTTGCACACTTACCTTTCACCTCCAGCAATGAAGCCAAGGTTTGCTCCAGCTTCTGGATAGCTTTCTTAGCCTTGCGCAAAACCTGATACTAAAGAGAAGAAATCAGAACTGATTGCTCTCTGCTCTGACTGGATTCATGTTTTAACATGCCTTGGTTATCTTCACTTTCCCCTCAGTTATCAGATCTCTCTGTGAACACAACTGTGTTGTTTCACCAGCCACCCTTATCCATATAAAAAAGCGGGGAGAACTAATACCAGAGGAAATTTAAACGCGGAACATAAGTATTTGGGTCTATATTGTGCAATGCTCACATAAAACACTCAGTCACATAGATATTTCCTACTTAAATCTGATCTTATTTCATCAGCAAATTATCTTCTTTGGATTGTTCTCTTCTTGGAGCATGTTCAGAAATATCATGTGGGCAAGTTCTCCTTGGATGTTTACCAACTTTAGGCATAAGACTTTACTAATCACTTCCTGTGAGAATTTTGCTAGAAGCCTTTGCCATGTTCTGCTCTCAACTACAATGAAATAAGCCCATGCTGCATGTCTTTTATAGCAAGCATAACTGAGGACATAGGGCAAATACATCTAATAATACATACAGCTCAAAAATGTTTCAAGATTTATGCTACGGGTAAGACCATCCACGATCACTCTAAGTAGGAGCTTTCATCTTGGCCATTTGGGCCGAAGACTAAGCACTAGGATTACAAGAAAACTTCTGTATTTAGGCTCCTGAAGATACTGAAATTCCATGGCCTCCAAAATTCACATAAGGGACACATCATCCTATGAAAAAGCAATTGTAAGAATTGGTGGAGAAGTCCCATTAGAGCAGAAATATTAAGCATCTGTTTAGTCTTGGCTCCTGAGATCACGATTTCAGCTTAATTTGCATATTGTTCAGGACATGGCAAACTGAACTTTCACTTCAAACTGCATGAGAACTAAGTGGCTCAAGCAGGCACAAGCCCCAGTTAGTAGCACTTTGCATGTTCAGAGCCTCAAAGCCCTTTACAAGGACAATTTCTGCTCTAATAAGTCATTGCCCTCTCCATGTCATAAACTGAAAAAAAAAGAAAGTAACCAAATGGACTGGTGGCAGAGGACTCAATGTTTATTCCTCTGCTTTAAGCACGGTAATAACTACCTTTTCTTTTGGGTCAATTTAATCTTAGTTAAAAGCTTTTTGTTTAGTTCAGTTTCTGAAGTTTAACAGAAGCCAATAAACACTACTGGTGATTGTTTTGTTTTTTATCCTGACACATTTTTCCACAGTGTTTTGAAGAGAGAGTGCACCTCATAAAGTTGAATGAATTACTCCCTCCTCTAGGGCCTCTTGTGTCCCTAGAGTCACTCTTATGACTTCATAGCAGAATGCTGTGAAATCAAGATAATTTCATCCTGAGGTCCTTTGGTTTGTTTCCAAAACACTACAAAAACAGCTGCAAAGCTATAAAGAAAAAAAACCTAAACCACCAACAAAGAGCAGAGCAAACAAGGCACATGATAAACCCATGACTACAAAGTGAGCAATCTGCTTACACTGAGCTGGCAGCTTTGAAGTGAAAGCCATCCAGGAGAGATGCAGACAGTGAAACTGCACACCCCACTGACACCCATAAAGGTACAGCGGTCATCCTAATAAACCTGGCTAAACATACCCATGGATAATTGTGATGCATAGAGAAATATGCTTCACACCTTTGAGGCTGAGCTGTCCGACTGGGATAGAACAGCCTCCCGCAAGCTGATGAAGAGTCTTGTGAGCACAGCCTGCTGGTGCGACTGTGACAAGTGCTGCTTTGCCACGCAGAGCTCTGCTTCTTGCAACTGTGTTAAGGGACCAGGTCGCACTCTGGCACGTTTCTTCCTGCAGTTTCCAGCTGTCTCCATCAAAGGCTGTAATCACACAATCATAAATTTGTTTTGGTTAGAAAGGACCTCTAAGATCATGGAGTCCAACGACAGACCTAATGCCGCTATGGCCCCTAAACCCTGTCCCAGAGTGTCATGTCCACAGGCTTCTTGAGCACTTTCAGGGACAGTAACTCTACCATTTCCCTGGGCAGCCTGTTCCAATGCCTGACTACTCTTGCAGGAAAGAAATTTTCTCCAATATCCAGCCTAAACCTGCCCTGGCACAACTGCAGACAACTTCCTCTTGTCCTATCACCTGGTACTAGAGAAAAGAGACTGACCTCCACCTCAATACAACCATGCAATGCAATGTTTATTTTTACTTGAATAAACATGTAAGTGAAGAAATAAGAGATCTTAGAGCCTGAATAGCAAACAAACAAGCTTAGGGTGACTGCCAAGAACACTCCAGATTGTTTTTCTGTAGGAAATATTTCTTTTGTGTAAGGGATGCCACCTGTAAATAGTAAACCCTAATCCATCACAAAGGATAAACTGTACAACATGAAACACAGCTGAGACAAGCCTTCCACCTCCTGTACCTTTCCCTGCAATGATCTGATTGATGCTGTACTTCCATGGGATATCCAGGGCTTGGCTTCATAAAGCATGGAAACTCCTCACCTCCCACCCATGTTACTAAAAGACAGATTCCTTCACAACACAGGAGCTTTCTTCCAAATTAACAGTGACATGGCAGCAGGCAACAATTATCAGACATAGGGATGAGCCAGATTTACCCCCAGCTGGGCCTGCTGCAGCCACCCTGCCAGAGTTCAAGATGCCTGCCCCGGGAAGCCCTTCCCAGCAACCGGACCAATGTCCCCTGCCCCCTGCCCTTTACCGACCGCAAGTGCGCCCTAGAGATAAGAGCGCCTGGCTCTGCTGTTTCTTCTGTAGCCGGGAAGTGAAACGATGGCCCAGGTAAGCCCGTTAGAGGCGGAACGAAGATGACCACAACTGCTCACCGACCAACCCCACACTGCACTACGCTACACTGACCGGTACAGTCCTGACCGGTACAGTCCCGTCCGGTCCGGTCCCATCCGGCCCGAAGGACCTCTTCCAGCCCCGCCCCTGCCGGCCTCCTGCCATGGCCACCTCCGTTGCGCCCCTGCCCGCCTGCGCCCAGCAACCAAGTCGCACGTGGAGGGGGACCAATCAGAAGGCAGTCAGCGTCTGACAGAGGCCAATAACAGAGCAAAAAAAGCGCGGGTTGTAGACGCCCGCGGTGAAGGAAGAGAGGCGGGCACCGAAGAGGTAGGAAAAGGCGCAGGAGACGTGCGCATGTGCAGCGGAGAGAACTACCAGTCCCGGCGCCCCTTGAATTAAATAGATGGGGCAAGGCACGATGGGAGCTGTAGTTCGTGTGGCGCGGGGCCGGGCCATTTCGCTTGGGGCTGCGCTCCCCCCGCCCCGCTCTTGGGCGGGCGGAGCCAGCGGCACCGTGGGGGCTTCCATGGCGGCTGCAGCAGAGCGGACGGACGAGCTGGTGCGGGAGTATCTTCTCTTCCGCGGCTTCACTGCCGCCCTGAAGCAACTGGACGCTGAGATCAAGGCGGACCGGGAGAAAGGCTTCCGGGTGAGCGGCGATCGCGTCCCCATTCCTGGTGGGGCGCTGGATGCGGGTGTCCCNCCAAAACACTACAAAAACAGCTGCAAAGCTATAAAGAAAAAAAACCTAAACCACCAACAAAGAGCAGAGCAAACAAGGCACATGATAAACCCATGACTACAAAGTGAGCAATCTGCTTACACTGAGCTGGCAGCTTTGAAGTGAAAGCCATCCAGGAGAGATGCAGACAGTGAAACTGCACACCCCACTGACACCCATAAAGGTACAGCGGTCATCCTAATAAACCTGGCTAAACATACCCATGGATAATTGTGATGCATAGAGAAATATGCTTCACACCTTTGAGGCTGAGCTGTCCGACTGGGATAGAACAGCCTCCCGCAAGCTGATGAAGAGTCTTGTGAGCACAGCCTGCTGGTGCGACTGTGACAAGTGCTGCTTTGCCACGCAGAGCTCTGCTTCTTGCAACTGTGTTAAGGGACCAGGTCGCACTCTGGCACGTTTCTTCCTGCAGTTTCCAGCTGTCTCCATCAAAGGCTGTAATCACACAATCATAAATTTGTTTTGGTTAGAAAGGACCTCTAAGATCATGGAGTCCAACGACAGACCTAATGCCGCTATGGCCCCTAAACCCTGTCCCAGAGTGTCATGTCCACAGGCTTCTTGAGCACTTTCAGGGACAGTAACTCTACCATTTCCCTGGGCAGCCTGTTCCAATGCCTGACTACTCTTGCAGGAAAGAAATTTTCTCCAATATCCAGCCTAAACCTGCCCTGGCACAACTGCAGACAACTTCCTCTTGTCCTATCACCTGGTACTAGAGAAAAGAGACTGACCTCCACCTCAATACAACCATGCAATGCAATGTTTATTTTTACTTGAATAAACATGTAAGTGAAGAAATAAGAGATCTTAGAGCCTGAATAGCAAACAAACAAGCTTAGGGTGACTGCCAAGAACACTCCAGATTGTTTTTCTGTAGGAAATATTTCTTTTGTGTAAGGGATGCCACCTGTAAATAGTAAACCCTAATCCATCACAAAGGATAAACTGTACAACATGAAACACAGCTGAGACAAGCCTTCCACCTCCTGTACCTTTCCCTGCAATGATCTGATTGATGCTGTACTTCCATGGGATATCCAGGGCTTGGCTTCATAAAGCATGGAAACTCCTCACCTCCCACCCATGTTACTAAAAGACAGATTCCTTCACAACACAGGAGCTTTCTTCCAAATTAACAGTGACATGGCAGCAGGCAACAATTATCAGACATAGGGATGAGCCAGATTTACCCCCAGCTGGGCCTGCTGCAGCCACCCTGCCAGAGTTCAAGATGCCTGCCCCGGGAAGCCCTTCCCAGCAACCGGACCAATGTCCCCTGCCCCCTGCCCTTTACCGACCGCAAGTGCGCCCTAGAGATAAGAGCGCCTGGCTCTGCTGTTTCTTCTGTAGCCGGGAAGTGAAACGATGGCCCAGGTAAGCCCGTTAGAGGCGGAACGAAGATGACCACAACTGCTCACCGACCAACCCCACACTGCACTACGCTACACTGACCGGTACAGTCCTGACCGGTACAGTCCCGTCCGGTCCGGTCCCATCCGGCCCGAAGGACCTCTTCCAGCCCCGCCCCTGCCGGCCTCCTGCCATGGCCACCTCCGTTGCGCCCCTGCCCGCCTGCGCCCAGCAACCAAGTCGCACGTGGAGGGGGACCAATCAGAAGGCAGTCAGCGTCTGACAGAGGCCAATAACAGAGCAAAAAAAGCGCGGGTTGTAGACGCCCGCGGTGAAGGAAGAGAGGCGGGCACCGAAGAGGTAGGAAAAGGCGCAGGAGACGTGCGCATGTGCAGCGGAGAGAACTACCAGTCCCGGCGCCCCTTGAATTAAATAGATGGGGCAAGGCACGATGGGAGCTGTAGTTCGTGTGGCGCGGGGCCGGGCCATTTCGCTTGGGGCTGCGCTCCCCCCGCCCCGCTCTTGGGCGGGCGGAGCCAGCGGCACCGTGGGGGCTTCCCTGGCGGCTGCAGCAGAGCGGACGGACGAGCTGGTGCGGGAGTATCTTCTCTTCCGCGGCTTCACTGCCGCCCTGAAGCAACTGGACGCTGAGATCAAGGCGGACCGGGAGAAAGGCTTCCGGG
>VWZE01025049.1:38251-62438 GCA_013396675.1 Eubucco bourcierii | reverse complement strand
TAACTAGGATGCTTGGGGGTAGATGTGGTGCCAAAGTGGGCACACAATAAGTGTTGAGAAGAGCAGGGGCAACAGCAGCTAAAATAAGGAACCTTTCCATGTTCTGCTTGCTCTATCCCTTCAACCTTGACTGCACAACATGGAAACACTTAGCCTGTGCAACTGCACAGTGCCAGAGAGCTCCCAGCACTGCAGTTGAGACACTTCTATTGAGTGCTGGTTTGAGGTCAATTGGAATATTTTAATAGAGAAAATTACACTACAGGCTGTGAAAGGAAAACAGTGGTGATGTCTGCTGCACTCATGGGCTTGCTCAGATGTGTAAGAAAGGAACTCAGAACATAGGCAAGCCAGTAACTCTGTAGGGGGACAGCATCTCGGGGGGTCTAGCAGCTTCTGGCTTCTCTCTGTCAATTATCTCACTAACCACTTTCCTTCTAATCCCCCTGGCCCACCCTCCAAGCTCACCTTGTACATAAGGCAAACCTTAGGGTAAGGCGGAGGGGTGGGGAGAAGGTGGAAGGGTGGTTGGGAGCCCCTCCTGGGGTCTCTGATTGCTGGGAGGGGAGTTGTGTTTCTGTATCACCTTTAACTTGTCTCTGTCTGTAACTATTCCTGTCTGTTGTGTCTATCTCTGCTTGTCCATTGTGCTGAGCTGTAAACAGCTTCAGTCCTTCACTTCCAGCTGGCTGAGTTCTAGTCTGGGTCCTTTTACAAAGTGTGGAGGGGCAGGGAACTCCCAAACCATCACATATTGCTATAATGGCCCCAGCTGGTTCTGCTTTCCAAGTCTGCTGCTCTCCATAGAAAACTCCCAGGCAGAGTCTGAAAGTCAGCCCAAGCCAGTGCTACATGCAGAGCAAGTTTGGGTAGCCATCTTGCTTCACAGAGTGAGAACCTGATACAGAAGGGTGACAGATTCACCATCAGAGCTATCCCTGTCCATTTAGAAACCCCTAGTAAAGGTAGTCAAAGAGTTTTCATAGCATTATATAGAGTCAATAAGGTTGGAAAATATCTCAAAGATCACTGAGTCCAAGCAGCAACCCAACCCCACCATAGTTACCAAACCCTGGCCCCAAGTGTCATGGCCACAGCTTTCTGCAACACCTCCAGCCATGGGCACTCCACCACCTCCCTGGGCAGCCTCTGCCAAGCCCTCACCACTCTGGCACCAAAGACATTTTTCCTCCTCTCCAACCTAACCCTCCCCTGGCACAATTTCAGGACATTTCCTCTCCTTCCATCACCTGAACCTAGGGAGCACAGCCCAACCCCCAGCTGCCTGCAGCCTCCTCTCAGGGAGCTGCAGAGAGCAATGAGCTCTGCCCTCAGCCTGCTCTGCTCCACACTGCACACCCCCAGCTCCCTCAGCTGCTCCTCCCCAGCCCTCTTCTCCAGACCCACCCCCAGCTTTCTTGCCTTTCTCTGGACCTCCTCCAGCCCCTCAACATTCTTTGTGGAGCAAGGAGGCCAACCCAGAACCCCGTGTTTGAGGGGCAGCCTCAGGAGTCCATTACAAACTAGAGAGCTTCAGCTGCAGTGGCTGCTCACCAGTGCTGGTGAGAACAGACACCTATGGCACCACAGAAACACAGCCAGCTTACATCAGCAGATCTAGAACATGACATGGATCCATTGCACTACTTACAGCTAACTGAAGGGTGTCTGGAAACATGAAGGAAGATGAAAATAAGGAGGATACAAAAAAAAAATGAGTCTTTGAGGGTTCATTACCTCACCCACACAGAATACTGGCAGCCTGAGTGCCAGCACTTAGAAATGCAAGGCCTCCTGCCACATTACAAGCACCTGAACTCTTACCAAGGCAGTCAGTTTCCCTGTTTCCCCCTCTCTTGCTGCTCCCAAGAGTGCTTCTTCCAGTTTCCTTTCTTGTGTCCTTTCTACTGCTGTTTAAAAAAAAAAAAAAAAACAAGTTTAAGGTCAGTCTCAATAAAGTAAGGCCATAACAAGCACAGCACTCAAGAAACAGTATCAAAACCAAGTCTTGGGAAGCAAAGGCTCCCATTACTATTATTTGGGAGAGCTATAAAGGGAATGTTTATTCAGAAAAGCCTGCATCAGAGCAAAAACAGAGACACAGAATGCTTGGAATTAGAAGGGACCTTAAAGATGATGTAGTTCCAACCCCCCTACCATAGGCAAGGACATCTCCTACCAGCCCAGCCTGTTCAACCCAGCCAAGCTGGCTTTCAACACTCCCAGGCTTAGAGGCTGCTCAGCTTCTCTGGGCAATCTGTTTCAGTACCTCACTACCCTCATGGGCAAGAATTGCTTCCTAATGGCCAGTCTCATTCCAGCCTCTTCTAGTGTGAGGCTATCCCCTCAAAATCCCCTCCCCAGCTCTCTTGTAGCCTACTTCAGGTACTGGAAGGCTGCTTTAAGGTCTCCCCAGAGCCTTCTCTTCTCCAGGATGAACAACCCCTTCAGCCTGTCCCTATAAGGGAGGTGCTTCAGCCCTCTGACCATCTTTGTGGCCTCCTCCAGACCCACTCTAACAGGTCCATGTTGTTCTTGTGTCAGGGCTGTGATTCTAGGAAGTGCTGAAAAAGAAAGCAAAGCAGATGTAGGCCATGAGCTGACCAAGTTACCTTCCAACATATTCCTTATGTCTTTATCATGAGTAACCTCTTTTGCAGTCTCTCCACTCCCATTGACAATAGAGGTATCAGCATTGTGCTGCAAGAGCAGCATCACCACCTCCTGGAAAACAATTTGGAAACACTGCTTATCTCTGTGTTGTGGCAGGGTCACAATCAAGCTCTCCAGATACTGACACTCTGCAAAATGAGCTGTTCAGCTGCTGCTCAGCACTGCTGACTGACCAAAACAGGAAGGGATGTTCTGGAGAGATTGAGGAGTAGGACTAACTGCAACCATCTCTCACATCAGGCTGAGGGGACTAACAGAAAATTGGTTTCTGCTTCAGTTTTCATGCTGGTGTGTGCTGGTTTGAGGCTAATTGAGCTATTTTAAAGGAGAGAAGTTAGATCATTGCTGTGAAAGAAAATAAATGTGATGTCTGTATCACCTGGGATATACAAAAGCAAGGACACAGATAATCATAGAATGGGAAGGTTGGAAGGGACCTCAAGGATCAGCCAGTTCCAACCTCCTGCCATGGGCAGGGACACTTCCCACTAGCACAGGGCACTCAAGGCCTCCTCCAACCTGGCCTTGAACCCCCCCAGGGGGGGAGCAGCCACAACCTCCCTGGGCAACCTGTGCCAGTGTCTCACCACCCTCACTGCAAACAACTTCCTTCTAACATCCACTTTCAAGCTCCCCTCTGACACTTCAAACCCATTCCCCTTGTCCTGCCATTCCCACACCTTGTCAATAGTCCCTCCCCAGCCTTCCTGCAGCCCCCTTCACATCCTGCAAGGCCACTCCAAGCTCTCCTGGAAGCCTTCTCCTCTCCAGGCTGCACAGCCCCAACTCTCTCAGCCTGTCCTCACAGCAGAGCTGCTGCAGCCCTCTCAGCATCTTGGTGGCCTCCTCTGCACTGGCTCCAACACTTCCATGTCCTTCCTGTGCTGGGGGCTCCAGAACTGCACCCAGGACTGCAGGTGGGGTCTGAGGAGAGCAGAGCCAAGGGGCACAATCCCCTCCCTTGCCCTGCTGCCCACACTGCTCTTGCTACAGCCCAGGTCTCAGTGTTCACCCACAAAAAGGCAGAAGTGGCATCAAAATATACCAAGGAAAACCACCCTCAGGATCTTTTGGGCATCCTCTGCTTTGCTTTGGGCAGAGTTCCACCAGCCAGGCAGAGTGCCCAATCCTTCTGAACACACTGCTCCAAGTGAGATAAGTCATGCTTAGACACTGTGAAAACATCCTTCTGGAGTCATCTTATTGCTACTATTTCCTTAATTGTAGGAGAGAGGCTTCAAGGCAGCCAAGATCCTTCACCTTGCGTCCCGTGAACGCCGCGCGGTGCAGCGGAGTGTCCCCCATGTCGTTCAGCACGTCCACAGCTGCACCAGCCTGCAGGGCAAGAGCAACACACCTCTGAGTGGCCTGCCAGCAGGATTCATGGAAGGTTTTGGGTTGGAAGGGACAGTAAAGATTATGCAGTTCTAACCCTCTTGGCACAGGCCAGGGTGGTCCACTATAACCAGGCTTCGAACACTTCCAGGCAGGGAGCATCCACAGGCTCCCTGGGCAACCTGTGCCAGTGTCTCAAAGGCAAAGGATTTCTTCAGTCTCATTCTCCCCTCTTCCAGCTCCAAGCCATTGCCCCTCATTCTATCACTACAAGCTCTTGTCAAAAGCTCTCCTGGAGCCCCTTCAGCTACTGGAAAGCTGCTTTAAGGTCTCCCTGCAGCCTTCTCTTCTCCATGCTGAACACACACAACTCTCCCAGCCTGTCCCCCACAGGGGAGGTTCTCCAGCCCTCAGATCATCTTTGTGGCCTGCTCTGTGTCCTTCTTATGCTGGAGGCACCAGAACTGGATGTAGTGCTGCAGATGGGGTCTCAGCAGAGCAGAAGGGGAGAATAACTACACAGCTTTGCCTTCTGACTAGAGGCAGAAGAGGACAAGACATGGATGTAGGTACATTAAGATTCATAACCAGAACCCTATAAACTTCTCCAGAAAGCCTCCTGCCTTCTTTCCAGGCCTCTCTCACTTGTAAGAAGGTGCTACATGGGAAAAAAAAGCTTCACACAGGGGCATGGCTGTTGTTGGTTTGGGTTTTGTCCAATTTTGTGGGTGGGTTTCTAACACCAGCCTCCTGGTGCTCTTGATTTAACAAGTGGTGTCCTCCCTATTGCTGCTTTCACTTGAAAAAAAAACTCCTATGTCAGTGGTAAGGTGGTACCACCTGAAGCTTTCTTTTTTCTCTCTTCTCCAGACTTCACCTTGAACCTCCCTTCCTCCACCACACATTCTCCACTCCATACTTTTTCCCTGCTTGCCACACTGCACAGGCATCCTTCACACAGTTCTACACCACTTCATCTAACCTCTCAAAAGGCCAGGAAGAAGACAGAACATATCTAACTTTATCCCATGTCTAGATGACATTTAGCCAGGTCACTGTTGCCTGCCTAAAGGCAGCTGATGAACCCAACTGGAGTTGGAGGTGTTTCTGATGTTTCTCATGCACTTCTTTGAGCACAAGAGGTAGGCATAAGAGCACAGAGCTACCCATACATGCTTGGCTTTCAGAGATCACAGCCTCCTTCATTATGCCACACATTCTTTAAACAATACCCTTTCGAGAGCCCTAGTGGCAAGGCAGAAAGAAAAAAAGTAGCCAACACTTCCAGCCCTGGAGGTGTTGCTAAATGCATTAAGTGAGAAAGGTTTTGCTTCAAGCAGCCCTCTTGGACTGAGAGCAGCCATCAGCTACTGAGCAAGTGTGGAGGCTAGGGAAGAACTCCTCAAATCTCAGCTTTGTTTCCTGCTTTAGTCATGGTTACAGCCAGCAGAATCATAGAAGTGTTTGGGTTGGAAAAGCTCTTTAAGATCATCCATTCCAACCAGCCCCACCACGGCCACCAAACCCTGCCCCCAAAGGCCATGGCCACGGCTTTCTGCAACACCTCCAGCCAAGGGCACTCCACCACCTCCCTGGGCACTCTCTGCCAGTCCCTGACCACTCTGGCACCAAAGACATTGTTCCTCATCTCTAATTTAACCCTCCCTTGGCACAGTATCAGGACATTTCCTCTCTTATCACCCAACCCTTGAGAGAAGAGCCCAACCCCCACCTCACTGCAGCCTCCTTCCAGGGAGCTGTAGAGAGCTATGATGTCTGCCCTCAGCCTCCTCTTCTCCAGCCTCAACAACCCCAAGTTCACAGAAGTACCCAGGCTGGAAAAGACCCTAAGGATCACCAAGTCCAACCTAGAACCCTATTCTACAAGGTTCACCTTAAACAATAGCCCCAAGCACCACAATCAAATCACCCTTACACACACCCAGGTTGGGTGACTCAACCATCTCTGTGGGTAGCTCATTCCAGTTCTCTCAGCTGCTCCTCCACAGCCCTCCCTCCTGACCTCTCCAGCTTTGTTGTCCTCCAGCCCTTCAGTGCCTTCCTTAGAGTGAGGGCCCCAAACCAGTAGTCTTTATTCTGGCTGAAATGGAGGCTTACATTGGCTACCTTTGAGGTTGTTTAGCACATTCCTGCCATCTACAGCAAAGACTTTCAAACACAAATAGAGCAGAACAGTTTGGGTTGCTTAGAGCTACCCTGAGAGCAAAAAAATCCACACCAAACA
This sequence comes from Eubucco bourcierii, assembly GCA_013396675.1. Taxonomy (NCBI): domain Eukaryota; kingdom Metazoa; phylum Chordata; class Aves; order Piciformes; family Ramphastidae; genus Eubucco; species Eubucco bourcierii. Next base: position 56,185 of record VWZE01025049.1, on the reverse strand, counting down.
AAACACAAACACAGCTCAGTCAAAATCCACTGCAAATGCAATGAGAGTGGTGATCAAGGGCACAATGCCCACCTGGAGACCAGTGCCAAGTGGCTCCCTCAGGGGTCAGTGCTGGCACCAGTGCTGTTTGACATCTTTGTCAGTGCCATGGACAGAGGAATCAGTGCAGCCTCAGCAAGGCTGCAGCTGGCAGCAAGCTGTGTGGCACAGTCACTTGCTAGAGGGCAGGGATCCATCCAGAGGGACCTGCACAGGCTGCAGAGCTGTGCCCAGGCCAACCTCAGGACATTCAACAAGGCCAAGTGCAAGGTCCTGCACCTGGGTAGGCACAATGCCAAGCACAGCTCCAGGTTGGGTGGGGAATGGCTGAGAGCAGCCCTGAGGAACAGGCCCTGGGGGTCTGGGGTGAGGAAAAGCTCAACCTGAGGCTGCAGTGTGAGTGCAGCCCAGACAGCAACTGTGTGCTGGGCTGCAGCAAGAGCAGTGTGGGCAGCAGGGCAAGGGAGGGGATTGTGCCCCTTGGCTCTGCTCTCCTCAGACCCCAGCTGCAGTCCTGGGTGCAGTTCTGGAGCCCCCAGCACAGGAAGGCCATGGAAGTGTTGGAGCCAGTGCAGAGGAGGCCACCAAGATGCTGAGAGGGCTGCAGCAGCTCTGCTGTGAGGACAGGCTGAGAGAGTTGGGGCTCTGCAGCCTGGAGAGGAGAAGGTTTCCAGGAGAGCTTGGAGTGGCCTTGCAGGATCTGAAGGGGGCTGCAGGAAGGCTGGGGAGGGACTACTGACAAGGGCTTGGAATGGCAGGACAAGGGGAATGGGTTTGAAGTGTCAGAGGGGAGATTGAAAGTGGATGTTAGGAGGAAGTTGTTTGCAGTGAGAATGTTGCTCACTGTAAACACCACACAGGTTGCCCAGGGAGGTTGTGGAGCACAGAAGCACAGAATGTTGTACTTCTGTGCTTCACAACCTCCCTGGAGGTGTTCAAGGCCAGGTTGGATGAGGTCTTGAGTGACCTGTGCTAGTGGGAGGTGTCCCTGCCTATGGCAGGGGGTTGGAACTGGATGATCCTTGAGGTCCCTTCCAACCTTACCATTCTATGACAGCAACAGGTCAGGTCTGATGACAGAGAGCACTTGCAAAGTCACCACACAGTTCATTATTTCAGAGATGTTAGAAAGAATTAAATGATGCCAGGCTGTGCCTGGAAAGCAGCACACACAGGTCACTTAGCACAGAACTCTGCACATGCATTCGTGCACAGGACACAATCACACAGATCTGAAGCACTTCAGCCTTTTTCTACCACCCAGCAAGTGAAACTGTCTGATCTTTATGTTGGACTAGAGCCAGATCAGGCCCCCCTAGCACCTGCATTACTGCCTTTCTATATGCAGCTATCCACCAAGCTTGAGAGCAGCTGAAGCTCTGAAGTGTAGAGTTAAGGACCTCACAGCTTTAATTCCTGCCCTCAGAGGCTTACTCAAACCCTTTCTCCAGGAGTTAGTCCACACTGAAAGCAGTGTGCAGGGTACAGCAGTGTGCAGCTGTACACTGCTCCACAGCCTGCCAGCACCACTTGTCTGCCTCTGTCCAGCTCAGGCTGACCTCAGCCCTGCAGCTGTTTCATTCCTTAGTTTTAACTTGCACTTATTTCCATGGTACAGGCAGATCAACTCCAGGAGTGGCTCTGCCTTTCTACAAAGCTGTCCCCCTCCTATCACAAAGTTGATTAGAACCATAGGTCACAGAATGGTTTGGGTTGCATGGACCTTAAAGATCATCCAGTTCCAACCCCTCTGCCATGGGCAGGGACACCTCTTCCTGGAGCAGGTCACTCAAGGTTCCATCCAACCTGGTTTTCAACACCTCCAGAGCCTCCACAGCTTCCCTAGGTAAGCCTGTTCTAGTGTCTCACCATCTTTATAGGCAAGAATTGCTTCCTAATAGTTAATCTAAATCTAGCTTCTCACAGTCTGAAGTCATTACTCCTTGTCCTACCACTCCATCTCCCTGTCAAAAGTCCCTTCCCAGTTCTCCCTCCAAATGCTAAAAGGCTGCTCTGAGGTCTCCCCAGGTCTCCAGAAGAAACCCTGCTTTTAGAATCACAGGATGGTAAGGTTGGAAGGGACCTCAAAGCTCAGTCAGTTCCAACCCCCTGCCATAGGCAGGGACACCTCCCACTAGCACAGGGCACTCAAGGCCTCATCCAACCTGGTCCTGAACTTCCAGGAAGGTTGTGGAGAACAGAAGCGCAGAACGTGGTCAAAGATCCCATTCTGTGCTTCTGTGCTCCACAACCTCCCTGGGCAACCTGTGCCAGTGTCTCACCACTCTCACTGCAAACAACTTCCTCCTAACATCCACTTTCAATCTCCCCTCTGACACTTCAAACCCATTCCCCTTGTCCTGGCATTCCCAGACCTTGTCAATAGTCCCTCCCCAGCCTTCCTGCAGCCCCCTTCACATCCTGCAAGGCCACTCCAAGCTCTCCTGGAAGCCTTCTCCTCTCCAGGCTGCAGAGCCCCAACTCTCTCAGCCTGTCCTCACAGCAGAGCTGCTGCAGCCCTCTCAGCATCTTGGTGGCCTCCTCTGCACTGGCTCCAACACTTCCATGTCCTTCCTTTTATCATGAACAATTTTCTGTTCTCCACACAGAGGCAATTAGAATTATACCTTCAGCAAATCCTCCACCACAACAGCATGGCCGAAGTAGCAAGCAAGGTGAAGAGGTGTCCAACCCATGTTAGATTTACTTCTGCCTAAAAACACAAACACAGGTATATTAAGTTTTGGTCAGACAATACAAAAGAGATCTGGAGGCTGGCAGGGATGCTCATCACAGTAACAGAGGAGAAAGAAGGTTGGCAGCATCAATGCTTTTGATACCTGAATTGTTAAATCAGGATGCAGTGTGAGAATGTTAGATTGGGAAGTACAAAATACTTTTGAAAGGAGAACAAAGCAAACCATAACACTTTTGTTTTCATGCAGCAGCTTGTTCTTCCACAGCAGCAAAAAGTTTCAGTTTCTTTTCCTTCACTATGAAAGCAGCAGATGCAAGCAAACCCTTCCCTCCTTTACCAAAACCCTGTTTGGTTCACCTGATTCGTTTTCTACACACAACTGAGAGGAAGGACAACTGAAGGAGCCCAAACAAAACAGGTGGCATGACAGTGTTGGGGGGAGTGTTGTCTTTTTGACTCAATGTGATGGTTTGGGAGTTCCCTGCCCCTCCACACTTTGTAAAATCCCCCAGACCAGCCTCAGCCAGCTGGAAGTTAAGGACTGAAGCTCTGTTTACAGCTCAGCACAATGGACAAGCAGAGATAGACACAACAGACAGGAATAGTTACAGACAGAGACAAGTTAAAGGTGATACAGAAACACAATTCCCCTCCCAGAAATCAAAGTCCCCAGGAGGGGCTCCCAACCACCCTCCCACCTTCTCCCCACCCCTCTGCCTTACCCCAGGGTCTGTCTCGCACACAAGGCAAGTTTGGAGGATGGGTCGGGGGGGTTAGAAGGAAAGTAGTTAGTGAGGTTATTCAGCAGAGGAGAGGACCCACTGGCTCCCAGAGAGAGACCAAGAGACTTCTCTATGTGTTCTAATTTTCAACCATCTCAGCAAGCCTGAGTGCAGCAGACCTCACCACTGTTTTCTTTTCACTGCCTATAATTTTCTCCATTAAAATATCCCAATTAGCCTCAAACCAACACACTGAAGACAGCCCAAGTATTGTGCTTTGAAACCTCTGTGTGCTGTAGAGCTGATGTATCAGGTACACCTTCAGGCCTCTGCAGAGAAAAGCAGAGGCAGGCAGTAGGGTCAGAAGTAACCACACAAAGAAACTCTGATGCCTTAGAGAGCATTTAAAGCATGCCCTGGAAGAGAGCTTGCACAAGAGTCAAGAAGTGCCTCACAGTCACTTCTTTACTAAAGCATTAGAGATTAGCAAGTTAACAACTGGTGCTGTTTTCCAATCATAACACTCAACTGCATTAAGCAAGGCTGATTCCTGTCTTGTTTTCACCAGCAACAGATCCAGAGCATTCCCAGTGCTATGGGAGCTTTTAGCTACCATTTTGTATTTGAAAGCCCAATGAAAATGAAGCATTGACAACTGCTTTGGAATTACTGCTACCATTAAGATTATCCCTTTCATGTATCCTCAAGCACTGAGGCTTGGAACACAGACAACAGAAGCTTGCCCCGAGGAGACAAGCCACTAGCATGAAGCAAAAAAAAAGAACTACTGGTCCTGCAGGTTCAGCATCCTTCCTGGATCTTGGGTGCATCAGGAAAAGTGTGGCCAGCAGGGCTAGGGAGGTTCTTCTGCCCCTCTGCTCTGCCCTGCTGAGACCACAGCTGCAATACTGTGCCCAGTTCTGGGCTGCCCAGATCAGGAGAGAAGAGACCTGCTGGGGAGAGTCCAGCAGAGAGCCACGAGGGTGAGTGGGGGACTTGAGCATCTCCCTGTGGAGAGAGACTGAGAGCCCTGGGGCTGGTTAGTGTGGAGAGGAGAAGGTTGAGAGGGTATCTGAGAAGTGTGTACAAATATCTGAGGGGTGGGGGGCAAGCGGCTGGGGCAAAGCTCTTTTGGGTGCTCAGCAGCAATGAGCCAAGGAGCAAAGGCTACAAACTGGAGCAGAGAAGGTTCCACCTCCACATGAGGAGAAACTTCTTTGGTGTGAGGGTGACAGAGCCCTGGAGCAGGCTGCCCAGAGAGGTTGTGGAGTCTCCTCCTCTGCAGACTTTCCAAACCTGCCTGGATGCATTCCTGTGCAAACTACCCTGGGTGATCCTGCTTGCCAGGGAAGTTGGACTCAATGATCTCTGGAGGTTCCTTCCAATCTCTCAAGTTCTGTGACTCCTGCTCTCCTACAAATTGCATCAGAATGTGGCTCACAGCTGAAGTATTTTTCCCATTTCTTGCAATCATCTCTAATATTTCTGCCCTGTATATTTCTTATTTGACTCTCAACCCCTTCTGTTGTTCCAGCCCCAGATTTAATATCTTCCCCTCCTCCCATTCTGTCCCTCAGAGTTCCTGTCCTCTATGATTGATGGTTTGAAGTTGCACAGGAGATAAATCCTGTGAGGATCAGTGACTCTGGGGCTGTGTGTGCTGGGTAACACAGTAAATGGACATCATTCATCCCTAGATTGGAAGAAGATTCTTTACAAGAACACAAAAGAGGTCTGAGCTGCACTGAATTCATACAATTAGCCCCAAACAGTCATTAGTTACAGCACTGACAAGACAGTGCTGCTGTCAAGGACAGGGAAAACAAAAGTGGGGAGAGAAATGAACCTGTCTGGATCTGTACTGTGACTGCACAGAGTACCCAAGCCCTTGTCCTGCACCCACTGCATGCCTGCATTGCTGATGTGACCTGAGCAGCTACTTCAAGCGACCACAAGAGCCTGCCCTTTTTGTTTTAAACCAGGAAATCACAGAACTCTTTTGGTTGGAAAAGCCCTTTCAGCTCACCCTGCCCAGCCATTCTCTAACACTACCAAGGCTGAGGCTAAATCGTGGCCTTCAGCAGCACAGCTCTGCCTCTTTGAAACACCTCCAGGGATGGGGATTCAGCAACCTCCTTGGGCAACCTGTCCCAGTCTGAGAGCCCTTTCAGGGAAGAAGTTTCTTCTAATGTCCAACGCAAAGCCATTTCCTCTCATCCTATCACTTGTTACTAGGGAGAAGAGACCAACCCCTACCTGGTTTCAACCTCTTTTCAGGGAGTTGTAGAAAGCAAAACCTCTCCTCAGCCTCCTTTATTCTTCAGACCAAACCCCAGTTCATCACACTGGGTAGAATGCAAGGAAAAGGGAGTAAAATAAACACAACAGAAAGAAAGAAAAAAGGTTTCTCTACCCCTGTCACCCAGTCCTCTGCTCTGATGCCAGTCAGCTCTAAGTCTGAAGTGCTACCACTTGTTCAGAGAGCATCCTAAAGGTCATGCTCTGCTAGGCTGCTCTGCAGACCTTCTGATGTCTCTCTTGCCACAGCACATTACTGACCTTGTTATGGTCTTCTTAACCTTACAAAGTCCTGAATATTCTGGGTTTTGTATAAGGAAAATGAGCCAACACAGGTGGCCATGCTCCTTCTGGCTGAACACCAGGTGCAGTGTTGTTTTCCTGTGGGTACCTCCTTCTGAAGCAAGCCAAGTGAGAAAACTACAAAAGGAATTTCACACCATTTGGCTGGATTCTCATCAAGCTTTGCTCATCTGCCAGTGTTGACTGACTACAATTCAGTTACACAACAGGCAGTGCAGGAAACCTGCACTTCATTCCTCTTCCCCCCTCTGGCTGAGATCAGCATGTCTGGGATCACTGTTGTCAGCCTTCTGGCTGGTGGATCCAGAGCACAGCCTCAGCCACAAGCTCAGCCTTGGAACGACAAGACAGGCTTTACAAGATGTTCAAAGCAGGCTTTGACACCCATGCACATGAATGTGTCAGACTCCCAAGGCACACTCTGGGCAAGCTTACAATGCCTCCAGCATTGTCTCCCACCTACTCCAGAAGTATTCCAAGCCAAGTGTCACTGTCACATCAGATGCAAATCCTAAAGGAACTTGCAGCAGCACTGAAGACATTCCCCATACCTGACTTTCTAGTGATCTGGTTATCCAGAAAGCAATGGCATCTTGAGCACTGTGTCCAGTTCTGGGCCACTCAACACAGGGAAGACGCTGAGGTGCTGGAAAGTGTCCAGAGAAGGGGCCTGGAGCACAGCCCTGGGAGGAGAGGCTGAGGGAGCTGGGGGTGTGCAGCCTGCACAAGAGGAGGCTCAGGGCAGAGCTCATTGCTCTCTGCAGCTCCCTGAAGGGAGGTTGTGGCCAGCTGGGGTTGGGCTCTGCTGCCAGGCACCCAGGGACAGAACAAGAGGACACAGCCTCAAGCTGTGCCAGGGTAGTTTCAGGTTGGATGTTAGGAGAAAGTTCTTAGCAGAGAGAGTGATTGGCATTGGAATGGGCTGCCCAGGGAGGTGGTGGAGTGCCCATGCCTGGAAGCATTGAAGCAAAGCCTGGATGGGGTACTTAGTGCCATGGTCTGGGTGATTGGGTAGGGCTGGGTGAGCTTGGAGGTCTCTTCCAACCTGCTTGATTCTATGATTCTAAGTTCAGGGTCCTGCACCTGGGCCAGGACAATCCCAAGAAAAAGTCCAGGCTGGCAGGAGAATGGACACAGAGCAGTGCTGAGGAGAAGCTCAGCATCAGCCAGCACTGTGCACTGACAGCCATGTCCTAGGCTGATCCCCAGTAGTGTTAGCAGCAGGGGCAAGGAGGGGATTCTGCTCCTCTGCTCTGACCCCATCTGGAGTCCTGTGTCCCGCCCTGGAGCCTCCAACACAAGGAGGACCATGTGCCATGGTTCAGTTAATTAGAAGCTGTTAAGTGATGGGTTGGACCTGATCTCAGAGGTATTTTCCAACCTGGTTAATCCTGTGATTCTGTGACAGGAGGACAAGAGGCTGTAAGGAAGAGAAGGAAGGCTAAGAGCAGCAACAGGCCAGATTTCAGTTACCAATGGCACAGGCAGGCAGTCACTCTCTCTGGCAGCACCTAACAGATGAGGATTTGTAGGAGACCCTGGTTCTGCCAGTGTGGAGGCAGAATGGCAAAGGGAGAGACATTGCAGAGGCTGCCTGGCCAAAACTTGTCTCAGACTGTTTCCAGTCTATGGGAGCAGAGTGAAACACTCAGTCTCACAGAGGGGAAGAACAGAGACTGAAGTGGAGCTTCACACAACTCAAACAGTTCCTCCAGAGAACACCTGAGTTACACTTCCATGTCCTCTAGCACTTAGAGCAATCAGAACCTTGAAAGCAGAGATCTCACTGTGGCTGTGTTTCATATTCACATAGCTTAGGTTTAACAAAATCAATCTCCAGCATATTCCCTCAGGCTTCCTAAGCCTCCCATTAGCAAGCCTGGTCAAAGAGCATCAGCTCAGCATCACCTCTCCCTTCACCAGCTCAGTCTCTTCTAGGTTGCAGACTTGAATGCTTGACTTGGGGCAGGAATGCTGACCAGGGACCAGTCTGTTAGAATACAGGATGATGCCATTTCATTATGCTCCCTTGACACCAGATTGGGTTTAAGAACACAGCTGAGAAGCTCTGAAATCTCTTCTGAGCATGAGAGCCTTCAGCAGCTTATTTCTGGGTGCTGCTGCATGAATCTTAAGTATTTTCATTCCAGTTGTTCAGGCACTACAATGTCCTGAGTATCTGCAGAAATCACGTTTGTGATAGAGGACTTCAGCTCCATCAAGCTCTGTTTAGTTCCCGTTGAAATTGAGAACTAACTCCCTAGAGATGGAAGTAGTAAAGGTTTGGGGTTTACAGTTTGTTTTTTGAGAGGCAAGTACATTAACTATGGTAAAAACACAGACATGGCTGAGCAGTGAAACAACAGGATGAGTGCACTGATGATTAATTGCAAGACTTAGTCTGGAGAAGACTAAGACTAAGAGTCTCTCTCTGCTCTGCCCTGGTGAGACCTCATCTTGAGTACTGCCTTCAGGTTTGGGTTCCCCAGTTGAAGAGGGACAGGGACCTGCTGGAGAAGGTCCAGCAGAGGGCTACAAGGATGATGAGGAGAGGCTGAGGGACCTGAGGGTGCTTAGTCTGAAGAAGAGAAGACTGAGAAGGGATTTAATCAATGTTTATAACTATCTGAGGGCTGGGGGCCAGGAGGGGGGGGGACAGGCTCTGCTCACTGCTGCCTGGAATAGGCCAAGGAGCAACAGATGGAAGCTGCAGCACAGGAGGTTCCAGCTCAACACAAGGGAGAACTTCTTGACTGGAAGGGTCCCAGAGCCCTGGCACAGGCTGCCCAGAGAGGTTGTGGAGTCTTCTCTGAAGTCTTTCCAGGCCTGTCTGGATGTGTTCTGTGTGCCCTGAGCTGGATTGTCTGGTCCTGCTCTGGCAGGGGGTTGTACTGGATGAGATCTTTGGGTCCCTTCCAACCCCTGACATCCTGTGAGCCTGTGACTTGGGACAGGGATAGAGCTTGTTCAGATAACAGGGTTCTCTTATCTTCAGAGTTGGCAAGAGGCATAGCTGCTCCCCTGTCTCCCTTTCATAGAATCACTAAGCCTGAAAGAGACCTTTAAGATCAAGTCCAACCCTAACCCACCTACCATGACCATACCCTGAAGCACCACATCTACAGCCTCTTGAACACCTCCAGGAACAATAACTCTACCACCTCCCTGGGCAGCCTGCTCCAACCCCTCACCAAAGCAGATTTTCTTTATGTCCAACCCAAACCTCCTCCAGCACAACTTGAACCCCTTGCCTCTGGTCCTGTTGCTGGTTACTTGGCAGAAGAGACCAACACCCCAACCTCCCTCAGGGAGCTGCAGAGAGCAGTAAGATCTCCCCTCAGCACTGTCTTCTCTGTGCTGCTTAACAGGTGAGTGCTGAGCACAAGCACCAGCCTGTGCAGACAGTCTTTTGAACACACATTCACTCTTTTGAAGCAACTAGAAACACACTGATGTAAGTAAAGAGAAATCTAAAGCTACTCAATGAATAAAGACACAGAGCAGTTTGCAGCTGCAAGCAAGCTTGTAAACCCAGCCCCAGTTTGAAGTTTTCATGCTTAGCAAACAAGCTGCTTTGCCAGAACTGTGTTAGCAGGCATGTGCAAACCTTTCATGTTGGCCAAAAACTCAGACATAGACGCCTGTCAGTTTTGTTTTCCTTTCCCAAGTAACTCCATCTACTGCTAATGGTAATGTCCCAACCACTCCAAGGGGCAGGAGAAGTGCCTGACACTACTACACAATGAAACATGGGCCTGAAGAAAGTAAAACCAGAAAAAAAATAAAATCACACCTAGCAGAGCACAAATAAATGACCTCATCTCTGCAGCCCTGAACCACACCCTGGGTGTTTTAGTGTTATAAAACTCCAAACCTGGCACAAGCACAGGCAAAAAGAAGCAGAATCAAAGAATGGTTTGGATTGAAAGGAACCTTAAAAGATCATCTAGGTCCAAACCTCCTGCCATGGGCAGGGACATCTGCTGCTAGACCAGCTTCTTCCAGGCCCCAGACAACCTGGCTTTGAACATCCCCAGGCTTGAAGGCTCCACAACCACTCTGGGCAATCTGTTTCAGTGTCCCAGCACCCTCCTGGGGAAGAATTGCATCCTAATGGCCAATCTAAAGCCAACTCTTCCAGTCTGAAGTCCCTAAAGAACTGAGGTAGTGATTCTTTGTCTCACAGACACTTCCAGCTCCTGCAAATTAGTCTCTGGTTTTCTGCACACTGCAACTATCTGTCCTCTGCTTTTATGATCTCTCTCCTCTGCAAGCCTGGCCTCCTGCCACAGGATAAAAGCAGCTGTTGAAATGTTTTTATTACTCTATTGGCATTCCAAAGCAAGCAAGATTGTACTATCGGTAACAGTTTGACTACATGGCCTCAACAGTGAGACTACAAAGATCTGAGGAAGGCTGCTGACCTTTACAGTTGATATCAAAGCTTATTTCTCCTTTGTCCATGGTATCCAACAGCTGCTTAACTTCTTCAGCATTTCCATTTCTGGCATCATGGAGAAGTTGCTGTTCTGCTTCAGTACTCATTTCTAAGAAAAAAAGAAACAATTTTATAACCTTTTATGCTGCTGTAAGTTAAGGTTTAATGTTATGTCACTTGTCTTCCTTATTTAATGCTAACACTGGTATGAGAACGATGATTGCTTCCCCTGTGCACCACATCCAAGCTGCTTTCAGCAGCCCAGCACTCAAGTCACACCACTAAGAGGCATTAAAATTCCTCCTGTGAAGCAGTTCAATAACCAAACACACAGGTTTCCTCGCTGCTCAGTTCTCTAGGTTCCAAGTGTGGCTTAGGAGTGGGCCACAAACAAAGCAACCTTTGCTACAGCACAACCAGGACACCTTCAGGTTTTTTTTCCCCCTCATAAGCTTTTCACCTTTATGAGGAAAGGCTTCCAAAGCAACAAGGGAGGAAAAAAAACCAACAAACAAGAAAACCACACAACACACACACAAAAGGATTATCTATGCCCATTAGGCCAAGTAGTTTCTTCAGAATTAACTGAGTGTTATTTAGGCTGCCAACCCCAAGAAACAGAACCCATGCTCATGGGGAGGTCCCAGATACCCCATTAGTGACTCTTGAACTCACACACCTGACCCCCTCCAGCCTTGACTTGAAGGGCACTCAGATACTCAAACAGCTTTGAGGACTGGACCTTATCTTTAAGCAGCACAACAGAACAATATAATCAAGTTGACATACAAAGGTAAAACTAATTTGAATCTTCCCATTGTCCCCTAACTACAAGAAAAGGAGTATCTACATGGTTCAAAGGACGGAGGAAACAAACCCTGCTGTTTTTACAGCTCTCTACTAGAGAGTGCACCTTAGACCTTTGGGCAGTGATACTATTTACCAAGCCTCCTGCAGAATACATTTATTCATAGAATGCTTTGGGTTGGAAGGGAACTTAAAGGTCATCTAGTTCCAGCCCACCTGCCATGGGCAGGGATACTTTCCACTAACCCAGGTTGCTCAAGGCCTCATCCAACACCTCCAGGTACAGGACATCCACAAGCTCCCTGGGTAACCTGTGCCAGTGTCTCACCACTCTCACTTGCTTCCTCACCTCCACTCTCAATCTCACCTCTTCCAGCTCAAAGCCACTTTCCCTTATCCTGTCACCCCAAGCTCCTGTTAAAAGTCCCTCCCCAGTTCTCCTGCAGCCCCTTCAGGTACTGCAAGGCTGCTCTAAGGTCTTCCTGAAGCCTTTTCTCCAGGTTGAACAGCTCAAACTCTTAACCTGCCCCCACAGGGAGGTTCTCCAGCCCTCTGATATCTTTGTGGCCTCATCAGTTCTATGTCCTTCTTGTGCTGAGGGCACCAGAGCTGGAGGCAGTGCGGCAGGTGGGGTCTCAGCAGAGCAGAGGAACAGAATCCTCCTTGCTCATCTTGCTGCTCTCCCTGCTTGGGATGCAGCCCAGGATACAGCTGGCCTTATATGATGTCTTAACCATCCATACTGATCTTTTCTCACCCAAGTATCTCTTTCCATGTTGACAGAATCACAATCTGAGGTTTTTTGACCCTCCCCCCCCCCTTTTTTCCTCTATGTTATTACAGGCAGACACAGATGCAGCACAACCAAAACACACCTTCAAGGTCATGTCTGAACACACTGCTTTTAAAAGGTGTCAAGAAGCAATTTTAAAAGCAGCCTCCAAAGACTGTATTGCAGGACACAGCACACAGCTGCTAAACACAACAGTAAAGCAAGAGGTTGCCCAAATGGGGTGTCTCCAGTTCAGCATCTTCACCTGACACTAGGTTTAGCTGATCCTGCAAGCTTCTGGGTTCCCAAAGTCAGTTAACGATTGCAAAGAACATCACCGGTTCAGCCTCGCTGGCTTTGGTGTGCTAGCAGAGGGTTTGCTTGGCACCACGAAGCATTTACACTGCTGCAGGGGACAGGCAGCCTGGCTGCAGCACACACCCGCAGCTAGCGGATGCAGGGAGCTCTGCAACTACTGTAAGATGAGAAGGCGCTCAGCGAGGAAAGAGACAAAGCAAGGACACTGGGTAAGACACAAAGAGCCTGGAACGGTGACAGATACTGTGATAACTCATGGCTGAGACAGAAGCCTAGAAGGGGACAGGCTGCCAAAGTGCAGAACGTGATCAAAGATCACATTGTGTGCTTCTGTGCTCCACAACCTCTCTGGGCAACCTGGGCCAGTCTCACCAACCTCACTGCAAAGAATTTCTTTCTCATTTCCAATCTCCATCTCCTCTCTGCCAGTTCAAAGCCACTGCCCCTCATCCTCTCAAGCCCTTGCAAAATATCCCACCCCAGCTCTCCTGTAGCCCCAAATCTCTCAACCTGCCCTCTTAGGACCTCCAGTTCTCAGGTAATTCAGGCACTGGAAGGGTGCTCTAAGGTCTCCCTGGAGCCTTCTCCAGGTTGAACAGCCCCAACTCTCCCAGCCTATCCCCATAGGAGAGGTTCTCCAACCCTCTGATGAGCTTTGTGGACTCCTCTGGACCCTCACCAACAGCTCCATGTTCTTGTGCTGAGGACCCCAGAACTGGACACGTTTTAGAATGGTGTGGGTCAGCCACCAGGCACAGGACACAAATGCCTTCTGCAGCACCACAGAGGCAATACTCTTGTGTATTGTTGTTCAGCTCCACTAGGAAACCAAACAGCATCAGTCCTAGTAATCCCTTGAGCCCTGAGGCCACCCTCTCCTTTAGACAGGAGTCTATCCACGTCTGAGGCAACACAGCACAGTTGGTTGTTACTGGGGCAGGGACATTATTCCTCCATCAATCCCACCAGTGTTTAGAGAAAGATGAGAATCAAACATGACAACGTATTAGCAGTCTGTAACACTTGCCCTAAAGCTGAGTGAGAGTAGCAGACCAAAACTAACAGGATAGTTAGAACTCATTTTGCTGACCCCATCAGAGATGGGTGAGAAGGAGAAAAAAAAAAAAAAGCAAAGCTCATCCTTCTTTTTCACCCCCACCCACTCTAGATTTGTTTAGTGATCTCTCAGCTGTCTCAGATGACAGAAGCTGACTCCTGTCACTGCCTTCTATCATTTGTCATCATCCCACATACACAGCAGGTCTGAACAGCAACGCACTTTCGACACATTAAGAACCTGCAGCTTCCACCTGGTATTGGTGAGGAGGAAGAAGAAACTCCTTGAGAAGGCAACCAAGAAGCTGATCCAAGCACACAGCTCTTGCACTGAGGCCAGCTACAGACACGAGCAGAATCCCAAACAGCTTAAAGCACACAGAGGCTGAATCATTGTGTAAAATTAATTGCTTGATTTTTCTGACCCCCACCCAAATCGTGACTGGGTTAAAAATCCCTGACTTGTTTGCACTCTTACAGCAAGTATTAGCAGTAGTGACATCCATGGTAAGGTGGTTAAGGGCCTGTCTGCTTCACAGGTTAGCCCCCACAGGCTGCTGTTGAGGCTAAGGCTCTGGTTTCAAGCACACTCTAAGCTGGAAGGGTGCAGTGATGCAGAAGAATGAGTGCCTGGCTATTAGTCACAGTTAGAAGGGTCGTTTGCCTGAAAATGCTCCGAGGACTGTGGCTGGGAAGTAAATCTGAGCACAGTTACTCAGACAAGTGATACAGAACCTAAAGTGGTAGCTAATAAGAAGTTAAATGAAGTGCCTAAATGAAGATAGCAGCAAAGGGGCTCCCAGCAGAACTTAGCATAATCCTGACAACACTCTTAAGCAACAGGATTTACTCTAAAATGGAGATGGGTAACTACCAACAGAAGTCTGAGGGGCAACTTTAGAGTATAGGGGAAAAAATAAAAAATCATCAATGCAGGCACTCAAACACTACCTGCTGACAACTGCACCTTGCACTGCCCTGCAGGCTGGAGTTTTTCTAGCCACACAACCCTCCAGGAGAGCTCCAAAGCTCCCCAGGTTTAAGGTATTGATTCACAGACTGCATGAGACTGGATGGGACCCTCAAAGGTCATCTTATCCAACGACCTTGCAGTCAGCAGGGACACCTCCAACTTGAGCAGTCTACCCAAGGTCACACCAAGTCTGATTTCAAATGCCTCCAGGGATGGGGCCTCAACCACAACCCTGGGCAGCCTGTTCCAGTATTTCACCACTCCCACTGTGCAGAGCCTCCTCCTAATGTACAACCTAAACCTGCCCTGCTCCAGTTTCAAACCATTGCACCTTGTCCTACTACTAAAGCTCCTCTAAAAAGTCCCTCCCTGACCTTCCTGTAGGTCCCCTTCAGATACTGAGATGTGGTTATAAGGCCTCCCCGGAGCCTCTCTGCTCCAAGCCAAACAGCCTCAACTCTCTCAGCCTGTTCCCATACAGGAGGTACTCGATCCCCTGATCATCTCTGGACCCACTGCAGCAGGTCTATGTCTCTGTTGTGTTGGGGATCCCGTAGCTGGACAGCCAGACCAGCAGCACTGAGGTGGAAGTGTAGTTGTTTGGATTTATTAGCCATAATACACTACTAAGAGGTCAATCTAGATGACTTATGGTGCCTATGTGGAAAGCCACTGGCCACAGATTGGACATTAGGAAGAAGTTCTTCCCCGTAGCAGTGGTGAGACACTGGCACAGGTTGCCCAGAGGTGGTGAAAGTCTCATCCCTGGAGGTGTTTAAGGCCAGGATGGATGGGGCTCTGAGCAACCTGCTCTAGTGTGAGGTGTCCCTGCCCACGGCAGAGGGTTTGGAACTGGATGAGCCTTGATGTCCCTTCCAGCCCTGACAACTCTACGATTCTATGACTTAAGAGAGCAGGCATCTGTTTGCTCATCCCATTAACCAGCTGATAGAGGTTAAACTGCTGTTCATAGCTCATCTGTAGCCTTGTGCTGTTGGAGGCTTGTAGGGTAGGGTCTCTACAGTCAGCAAACATCACGAGAACAGTATTTAGTGTCTCCTCTACAGCTGAGATGTGACTGCAAGGCACTTCTGTTAATTCAACAGGACTACCAGAGCTGGACTTGACTGCTAATTGAATCTTATCCTTTAAGAAGGTATATAAAAAAAAAGAAGATAAAACAGAGCACCTTGATTCCATGAGACCTATGCCAGAGTGATCTTCTCATGCCATGCAGTGTCCTTCACACAGGGGTTGTTTCCTACACAGAGAAGAGCCCAGGTGACCATTCTGCCCACACACTTGAGGGAGGTCTGCAGAACACTTATCCACTGCAGGGCACCTAACTACTGAAACACAGACTACCAACTTCACCCAGGTGCTAGGAGGGTCCAAACAAAGCAGCTACTTTTCTCTCAAAGCAGTCTACAAAGACCTAAAGCATTACAGAACCATAGAATTGCTTCAGCTGAAAAAGACCTCCAAGATTATCCAGTCCAACCATTAACCAACCCCACCATGGCCATTAAACCACATCCTCAAGTGCCATGGCCACAGGGTTTTTGAACACCTTTAGGCATGGGGACTCAACCTCCTTGGGCAGCCTCTTTTGAACCCTGACCGCTCTGGCGGCAAAGAAATTTTTCCTCATTCCAAACTTAAACCTTCCCCTGCCACAACTTCAGGTCATTTCTTCTTATTCTGTCTCCTGATACTATGGAAAAAGACCAACCCTCACCACACTGCAACCTCCTTTCAACACTGTTGTAGAGCAATGAGGTTTCCCCCTCAGCCTCCTCTTCTCCTTGACCACAGAGCAGCACTACTGATAACACTCACCTGTTTTTGCTTTTACATCTTCTCCTGCTGAGGCCTTCTGCCATGCACACAGCCCTGAGCAGTGACAATCAGCACACACTAACCAGAAAGTGCCTGAGCTGGACTGCTGCAGCTTGCCCAGCAGTTGAAGCAGCTCTGGCACTTCCCAATCTAGCGTTAAGGCTCCGAGTCAGCAGCCACAGGTTGCAGAGGAAGCTTTCTCTTCGTGAGGTGTAACAAGGCAGGTAAAGAGCACAGCACTGGCTGGCATTTCAAGAGACATCCCTCTAGACTCCTGAATGAAAACTAGACTCCTGGAGGAGGAGGAGATTTCTCACATGTCCCAGCACGCACACATTACGGTGATGCTCGTAGACAGAGGAGGACAACCGGCACCAAAGCACACCAACAGACAGAACCTGTCTGCAAAGCCACACAAGACACCGACAGGAGCTGCTCCAGGAAGGAGGAGCTGCAGTACTAGAAGCACGAGTGATGCTGTCGCGGAGGAGTTACTTTAATCTCCACAAAGGCGTTCTGAAGTTGACCATGGTGCTCTGGCACAGCCCCACGGCACCCCACGTGTGAGCACCGCTGAGCTCCAATCCAGTTACCCTCTGCTCGGCACCAATTAACGCAGCTGCAGCAACACAATAGCCCTTCAATACTATTGCCAAGGCAATGGCTATTAAAACTAATCCTCATCCTTTGGCACCTCCTGACTGTCCTTCGCACGCAGTTTAGTTCTGTTACGCAAAAGACTTTCTTTTAGCCCAGGAGCGCTGAATAAGCTTAGCGCAGCCCGTGTGGGATCCCACCGGATCAGCAGGCACCGCTCGCAGCTGGGAGTGCTCTGTGTCCGGCTCCCTTCAGTACCGACAACTGAAACACGTCTGTAAGGCGACAGGCTCTGGGGTCACAGCAACAGCACATACTGCCTATGGCAAAGGTACTCTCGGACTCAGCAGGGATCGCATCTGGAGGCACCGACCCACAGCTCGGCCGCGGCAGGCAGGAGAAGCCAGGGGCCACGGCCCAGCCCGACAGCACAGCATAGCCCTCCCTCCGCTGGGCAAGGCCAGAGCTCACACACAGCCACAGCTGCAAGGGCTGCTCCTCAGCCTCTACCTGAGCCTTCCTTTGGGCCGCTCCCAGTACGGCTCCCCAAGTCACGCTGGGGAAAGCTTTGAGGGGGCGAAGCTGCGACACTTCTAACCCACATCCCCGGCAGACAGCGAAGCAGGCTCCGGCGGGGCAGGCGGCCCGGCTGAGACACGCACCCCTGCCGCGGTTCGGCTCCCGCAGGCCGGCCCAGGCGGCAGCTGGCTCCGCGTGAACACGACGCTCCCCTCCCCGCCCCCGAACAGCGCCGGCCCGGGCAGAAGGGACACTAAGAGAGCCAGTAACAGCGAAGCCCTTTCGGCGTTCCCGTGTGCCCTCCTCACCGCTTCCCGCAGCTCCCGCCGCCGTTGCTGGCCCCTCGTCCCCTCCCGCTGTGTTTTACGCACCGGCCCCACACGTGACCGCCGGCGCCTAGCCACCGCGGGCCGCTCCCCCGCCGCGCAGGGCGGGCCCCGGGCCGGGCCCAGCTCCGCCCCGCCCAGCTCCGCCCCGCCTAGCCCCGTCACTGCCCGCCTGGGCCCCACCGCAGCGGCGGGGCCGTTCAGCAGCCGTGGGGCTGGCTCCGGAGAC
>VWZE01025049.1:554-17497 GCA_013396675.1 Eubucco bourcierii | reverse complement strand
ACCTGTGCTAGTGGGAGGTGTCCCTGCCTATGGCAGGGGGGTGGAACTAGATGATCCTTGAGGTCCCTTCCAACCTTCACATTCTATGATTCTATGATTCTATGACCTCAAGGATCATCCAGTTCCAAGCCCCTGCCATAGGCAGGGACACCTCCCACTAGCACAGGTCACTCAAGGCCTCATCCAACCTGGCCTTGAACACCTCCAGGGAGGGAGATGAGGAAGCCTCATCCCTGGGAGTTTTTAAGACCAGGCTGGATGTGGGTCTGAGCAACCTGATCTAGTGGGAAGTGTCCCTGCCCTTGGCAGAGGCTTGAAACTGGATTATCCTTGAGGTCCCTTCCAACCCTGACAAAGCTGTGATTCTGTGGCAGAGGTTGTCCTTAACTCTGCTCAGGTTCAGAGGGTTTGCTGGAGCTGAGCTGCTGGGGGGAGGTTCTTCAGTTGCCATGTGAAGACTGTGAGGAGAAGCATCAGAAGTGTGAACATTTCTGTCTGTTTTTTGACTCTGAGCACATAAAAAAGGTGTTTATCCTGCTGCTCCCCAGTACCTTGATACACACCTGTGTCCCTGCTAAAGACTCCTGGACCTAAATCCTCCCCTCCCTGTCTCTCAGCCTTGCTTGTTACCCAGACTGACATATCCAGGGCTGCATTGTGTCTACTGCTACCAACTTGCTGTCACAGCCCCCTGGGATCAACTTCTGCTGTCTGTGCACTGACTGAGAGGGGAGACAAGTGGGGCTGCCCCAGGCAAGAGCTCCCCTGCTTCCCAAACATGAAAAGAAAGAGCCATAGAGTGGCTGAAGGAGCTCACCACTTTCAGTACAGCATCTGAGGCTGTTCAGCCTGCAGAAGAGAAGGCTGCAGGGAGACCTTGGAGCAGCCTTCCAGTAGCTGAAGGGGCTACTGGAGAGCTGGGGAGGGACTTGTGACAAGGAGTTTGAGTGATAGCATGAGGGGCAATGGCTTTGAGCTGGGAGAGGGGAGATTGAGACTGGATGATAGGAAGAAGATCTTTGCAGTGAGGATGGTGAGACAGTGGCACAGGTTGCCCAGGGAGGTTGTGGAACAGAAGCACACAGAATGTGACAGGACCAGGGACAACGAATTGAAGCTGGAAGAGGGAAGATTGAAAGTAGAGATTAGGAAGAAATTATTTCCAGTGGGGGTGAAGGCACTGGAACATGTCAGGACAGTCTGTGGATGCCTCCTCCCTGGAAGTCTTCAAGGTCAGGCTGGATGAAGCTTTGAGCAAGTTGGGCTGGTGGCAGCTGTCCCTGCCCATGGCAGGGGGTTAGAACTGGATGATCTTTAAGGTCCCTTCCAACCCAACCCATTTTATGATTCTGTGACCTCCTACTTCTGCATATGTGAAATGTGTGCATTACCTGGAGCCCTTTCCAAGTGATTCTTCATTCACAGTGATTTTTCACTTCCAGGCAGAACCTTGGTGAGAGCATCCTCTACTTATGGGTGGAGAAGATAAGAGAAGTCCTGATAGAAAAGGCACAGTCATCAGAACCAGGTATTGCAGAAAATGCACAGGTTTGTCACTTCACTTTTAGTTCAACTGCAAAGTAAGATTTTATTACAGGTTAAAAGGTTAAAGTTGTAGAGTTAGGTAATGGTTGAACTCTCTGGTCTCAAAGGTCTTTTCCAACTGAAACAATCCTAGATTTGATTCCAAGAGGGCCTCAGGTTTCCTTGTGGCATCCCTCCATAATCTGGCAGTGTTCCTGTATTCCTCCCAAGTGGCCAATCCCTTTTTGCACAGACTGTGGACGTTCCCTTGGAGATTTCCCAGAAGCTCCTTGCTTATCCATGCCTCCTCTGCAGAGCAGAGAGGCAGAGTCCCCTCCCTGCTCACACTGCTTGGGATGCAGCCCAGGGCATGGGCAACCTTGGCTGCCAGTGGCCATTGCCACTTATCCATGTAATTTTTAATGGCAAAATGATTTGAACTGAAAGCCAAAGATTGTTGACATTAAGACATTGAATTTTTGTCTTGCCTCACAAAAAAAAAATGTCATAAATTCCACTGCTTGTGTCTTAGCAGAACCAGATGTTAAGAAAACCACTGAAGAAGCTGATGAAGATGATGGAGATGATTTCCTCCTAGAATATCAACCCATTCAGGAAGACCCAATTCAAATGTTAAATTGCCTTACACCTGAAAGCCAAGAAGGTAAAAGAGTTAGTGCTGATGAAATGATTTAGTAGAGAGAGAAGCTCTATTTCTGGTAGATTCTGGTTGAGATTCCGGTTTGCTACTCCTCATTTGAATAACATTCCTAACATTGAAATAGTAACAGAGATTCTTAGCAGTCTGTTGAAAGAAAGCCCCACATTTTGGGGTTCTGTGAGTCACCTGGTGGGCTTCACTTGAACAGATCCCTGCTTTGAAGTGCAGGCATTCTTTGCTTATGACAGAGTTACAGAATGTCAGGGGCTGGAAGAGACCTCAAGGCTCATCCAGTCCAACCCCCATGCCAGAGCAGGATCACCTAGACTAGGTCACACAGGAACACATCCAGGCAGGGTTTGAATATCTCCAGAGAGGGAGACTTCACAACCCCCTGGGCAGCCTGTGCCAGGGCTCTGTCACCCTCACAGGGAAAAAATTCCTCCTCATGTTTCCATGGCACTTCCTATGCCTCAGCTTCCACCATTGCCTCTTGTGCTGTCAGTGGGCATCACCCAGCAGAGCTGGCTCCAGCCTCCTGGCACTAATATTCACATCTTTATAAACACTGCTGAGGTCACCTCTCAGTCTCCTCCTCTCCAAGCTGCAATCCCCATCTCCCTTAGGCTCTCCTCCTACAAGAATAAACACTGTCCCTTCAGCATCTTTGTGGCTCTGTGCTGGACTCTCTCCAGCAGTTCTATCAGTTCTATGTCCCTCTTGAACTGGGGGCTCCAGAACTGGACACAGGACTCCATATGTGGCCTCAAGAGAGCAGAGTAGAGGGGCAGGGGAACCTCTCTCGACCTCCTACCCACAGCCCTTCCAACCCACCCCAGAAGGGCATTGCCCCTCTTGGGCACCAGAGCACGTTGCTCATGGTCAACCTCCCATTCTCCAGGACCTTCAAATCCTTTTCCTCTTCACTGCCTTCCAACAGCTCATTTCCCAACCTACACTGATCCCTGGGGTTGTTCTTTCCCAGGTTCCAGACTTTACACTTGCCCTGGTTGAATTTCATTGAATTTCTTCCTGCTCACCCTTCCAGCCTGTCCAAGTCTGTAGCTATGTACATTGTTCAGCACCCTTCAAAGCAAACCATTCCTTGTGTGTGATCAGGAGATGAAGAGCTGCCACCCATCCATCATGGAACCCCCATCACAGATCGAAGGAGCACTTTCCAGGCACATCTGGCTCCTGTGGTGACACCCAGACAAGTGAGTAGAGATCAGTTCTGTTCTTTTGGTCTGTGCTTGAAGCTTCACAGTGTATTACTGAAAGACTTGAGATAAGTCAAATATGTCTGTCTGGCTTTGCATCTGTCCAAGAGCAGGCCTTGGGGGTGTCAGTTGGTTCCAAAGTGCCCAGCAGCCAGCACTGGTCACTGGCAGCCCAGAGGCAGCTGTGTGCTGGCTGCAGCCAGAACAGGGAGAGCAGCAGCACAGGGAGGGGATTTTGCCCCTCTGCTCTGCTCAGATCTCACCTGCAGCATTGCCTCCAGTTCTGGGACTCCCAGCAGAAGATGGACATTGGAGGGTCCAGAGAGGCCACAGAGGTGCTCAGAGGGCTGGAGAACCTACCCTGTGGGAACAGGCTGAGAGAGTTGGGGCTGTTGGCTCCCTGCTGCAGGGAGACCTTAGAGTATGTCCTTCTTGTGTGGGAACATCAGAGCTGTACCCAGGGCTGCAGGTGGGATCTCAGCAGAGCAGGGGAGGGATAGTGATTGGAATCTATAACCTTAGAGAGCTTTTTCCCCATCAAAACAATTTCGTGACTGCATGATTAAAAAGAGTTCAAGATCTTACTCTCCCTCTTGTTTGATGAAGGAGTTTGACACTTCCAGATGTCAAGCAGTAACCTGAAGGTAGAGAATGTACAAATTCAAGGAACAGCTGTTTTCAGTATCCCAGAAAATTCTAGGAAACAAGCATGAAGGTGCTGAGAAGCTGCTTCTCAACTTACCACACTAAATACTTAATTTATTTTATGTCATAGTGCAAAACTCTTTCATTATGGCAGTAAGGAGAGTCATAGAATCACAGAATGGGTTGAAAGCGACCTCAAAGATCATCCAGTTTCAACCCCCTGCCCTGGACAGGGACACTCCCACTAGCCCAGGTTACTCAAGGCCTCATCCATCCAACCTGACCTTGAAATTCTCCAGGGAGGGGGCATCCATGACCTCCCTGAGCAACCTGTTCTGGTGTCTCACCACCCTCACTGTCAGGACTTTTCATCCTACTCTCCAGTTTAAATCTCCACTTCTCAAGCTTCAGGAGATGTTTGTTTAGGAGTGATACTGAGATGACATTTATGAAATCCTTATAAAAGGAATCTTAATTCTGTTTGTTTTGTTGGGTTTTGTTCTGATTTCTTTTTAAAGGTAAAGAGAGTTCTTGAAAAATTGTATGAGAACAAGAAAATTGCAAGTGCTACCCACAACATCTATGCATACAGGTGAGAGATAAATACTGAATGTATTTTTTTCTGCTCTGGTGAGACCCTGCCTGGAGCACTTTGTCCAGTTCTGCTGCCCCCAGGACAAGAAGGACGTGAAACTGTTGGAGGAGCTCCAGAAGAGGCCAAGGAGGTGATCAGAGGGCTGGAGAATCTTCCTGGTTGGAACAGGCTGAGGGAGCTGGAGCTGTTCAGCCCCCATGGCATGGAGTTGGAACTGGATGATCTTTAAGGTCCCTTCCAATCCAAAGTCAGATTCCATGATCTGACTCCTTTCACTCATGCAATCTAAATACTCTGCAAAAAGCTAACAGAAACAGACTTAGCACTTTGTCATGGACTCCCAGAACCCTCTTTGTCGTTGTCACATTGTTCTTAAGTAAGTTCAGAGGTTATGAAATCAGTTGGTAACAAAGGTCCTGCACCTGGGTAGGCACAATGCCAAGCATAGCTCCAGGCTGGGTGGGGAATGGCTGAGAGCAGCCCTGAGGAACAGGCCCTGGGGGTCTGGGCTAATGAAAAGCNGAGTTGGGGCTCTGCAACCTGAAGAAGAGAAGGCTTCCAGGAGACGTGATAGTAGCCTTCCAGTATCTGAAGGGGGCTGCAGGAGGGCTGGGGAGGGACTATTGTCAAGGTCTGGGAATGCCAGGGCAAGGGGAATGGGTTTGAACTGGCAGAGGGAAGATTTAGACAAGATGTTAGGAGGAAGTTCTTTCCAGTGAGGGTGGTGAGACACTGGCACAGGTTTCCCAGGGAGGTTGTGGCTGCTCCCTCCCTGGAGGTGTTCAAGGCCAGGTGGGATCAGGCCTTGAGTGCCCTGTGCTAGTGGGAGGTGTCCCTGCCTATGGCAGGGGGTTGGAACTGGATGATCCTTGAGGTCCCTTCCAACCTTCCCATTCTATGATTCTATGAAACAGACTTCTGGAAAATTAGAGCAGAGCAGATGTCCTTTATGTGAAACAATAGCCCCAGGTTGTGCTGGAGTGCTCCCTGAGGAAGGAGATGGCATGGAGAATCTGAAGGCAAATCTGAGTAATGGTTCCAAGCTGCTGCTACAACACAAACCTGACTCATTACTCTGATCATGTTTTGTCTGAGGTCCTCCAAATAGTGTACCACAATCTGAACCTGTTCCTGACAGTTTTTATTTCTTAGAATCATAGAATTGCTGTGGTTGGAAAAGACCTCCAAGATCATCAAGTCCAATGATCAACCCAAGACCACCATGACCATTAAACCATGCACCCAAGTGCCATGGCCACAGGTTTCTTGAAGACCTCCAAGGATGGTGACTCCATCACCCCCCTGGGTAGCCTCTTCCAATCCCTGACCACTCTTGCAGCAAAGACAATTTTCCTCATTTCTAACCTAACCCTCCCCTGGCACAATTTCAGTACATTTCCTTCCTTCTGTCACCTCATCCTAGGGAGCAGAGGCCAACCCCCACCTGCCTGCAGCTTCCTCTTAGGGAACTGCAGAGAGCAATGAGCTCTGCCCTCAGCCTCCTCTGCTCCACACTAACCCCTCCCCCCTGCCCCCAGCGTTGTTCTCCAGAGCCTTCCCAGCTTTGTTGCCCTTCTCTGGACCTGCTCCAGCACCTCAGTGTCCTTGGAGTGAGGGTCCCAAAGCTGAACACAGGACTCAAGGTGTGACCTCACCAGTGCCCAGTAAAGGCAGACAATCTCAGGCCTTGCCTGCCTGTCTCACTATTGCTGATCCAGGCCAGGATGCTGGTGGTGACCTGGGCCACCTGGGCACACACTGGCTCATGTTCAGCCAACTGCTGACCAACACCCCCAGGTCTTTCTCTGCAGGGCACTCTGCTCCAAGCCTGGGGTTGTTAGCCCCAAGTGCAGGAGCCAGTACTTGCCTTTGTTAAACCTCATCCCATTGACCTCAACTGGGTGTACTTATTAGGCTAAAAACCTGTGGATGGTTCTGATTGGATACTTTCTGCTGCTGATATCTCTAAAAGCTCATCTTAAGTAGCTAAAATCGATGTAAAAACTGCTCCAAACTTGTTCTGCTGTACAGATGAATGCAAGTCTGTGGTTTGCCTTAAACCACATCCTGTTTTCATAGCAATGTCTTTAATAGAGAAATAGAATTGTAACAGATGCCTTGAAAGGTGTCTGAGACTGCATTCACCCAGGCAAAATGTTCACTGGGTGGCATTTCATGTTCTTACTTTGTTTTTTTTTTCCTCTTTCCCAGGATATTCTGTGAAGATAAGCAGACATTCTTACAGGACTGTGAAGATGATGGGGAGACAGCAGCAGGTGGACGTCTTCTTCATCTTATGCAGGTTCTAGAAATCCATCCTTGGCTTCTGGAAGTCTTGAACAGTGAATTTTAAAAATCATTACCATGGGAACTGTCCTGTGGAGGATTATTTTAATTCTTGCTCTGCTTGTAGCCAAGCAGATGTTGCTTTTGCAAAGGGGAAAGAAAAGCACAAACTGTTGCATGCTTGTAGTGAGTTGGAATTTGCAAGTCTTGGATCATAGAAGCAAGCAGTGTTCCATGGGTGGTAGAATCACTGAATTGTCTTGGGTGGAAAGCTCTTTGAGCTCATCCAGCCCAACCATTCTCTAACACTGCCAAGGCTGGGGCTAAACCATGACACTCAGCACCACAGCTCTGCCCCTTTGAAACACCTCTGGGGATGGACATTCAGCTGCCTCCTTGGACAGCTTGTGCCAGGCTTTGAGAACCCTTTCAAGGAAGACTTTTCTGCACATGTCCAACCTGAACCTGCCCTGGGACAATTGAGTGCTTGCTTTCTTGCCTCTTTAAGGAGATTTCTTTTCCCTCTCCCTTCAGCTGTCACCCTACCAGAAGCCACTGCTTGACTGAGCAGGAGAGGCTGCTGCCCTCAGCAGGGACAACCACAGTGGAGACACTTTCTGCTTTTCAGAGGCTTCCTCTAGCATCACCCAGCTCTGTGCTGTGTGAATTGTGTCAGGACTGCCTGATATACAAATGGCAGTGCTTGGAGAGCACTAAAGAGAGGAGGATTCATAGAACCATCAAATGGTTCTGGGTTGGAAAAGACCTTGCAGATCATAGAGTGCAACCATTCTCCATCTCTGGTCTTCAGGGCTTTTCCCACCAAAACAACTCTGTGATTCTGTGGACAGGAACTTTACTCTGTGTGTTTTAAAGAGTTACACCTGGTGTTTAGAAACTAATATTTGGCAATTCCAGAACTGTGCAGCTAAATAGCTTTCTTCCAGTGCCCAACCTAAATCTCATCCTAAACCTCCTCTAATAGGCTTGATAGTAGGAGGAAGTTCTTGCCAGAGAGAGTGATTGGCATTGGAATGGGCTGCCCAGGGAGGTGGTGGAGTTGCTGTCCCTGGAGGTGGTCAGGAATAGCCTGGATGGGGCACTTAGTGCCATGGTCTGATTGATTGGCTAGGGCTGGATGCTAGGTTGGGGTGGATGAGCTTGGAGGTCTCTTCCAACCTGCTTGATTCTCTGATTCTGTGTTCCTAAGTACTTCCAAATCCCAATTAATGCAATACAACTTCAGGCCATTCTCTCTCATGCTCTCACCTGTTACTAGGGCAGTCGTTGTTCAGTCTAAAAGATAACAAATTTGCTTCTTTGCTTACTGTGTGATGTGAGGCTGCTTCCCCTTGTCCTGTCACTTGGAATTCCCCTCCCTGAAAGAGTTATCAAGGCCTGGCACAGGCTGCCCAGGGGGGTGGTTGAATCATCATCCCTGGAGGTGTTTGCAAGAGCAGTGTGCCCCAGGGATTCTATGATTCTATGATCAGCTGTAGTGCACATGGGGTGGTTTTGTGCCCTCTCTGAGGGCTATATTATGATAGAATCATAGAATGGGAAGGTTGGAAGGGACCTCAAGGATCAACCAGTTCCAACCCCCTGCCATAGGCAGGGACACCTCCCACTAGCACAGGGCACTCAAGGCCTCGTCCAACCTGGCCTTGAACACCTCCAGGGAGGGAGCAGCCACAACCTCCCTGGGCAACCTGTGCCAGTGTCTCACCACCCTCACTGCAGAGAACTTTATCCTAACACCCAGTTTCAATCTCCTCTCTGACAGTTCAAACCCATTCCCCTTGTCCTGACATTCCCAGACCTTGTCAATAGTCCTGGAGCCCACTTCAGATCCTGCAAGGCCACTCCAAGCTCTCCTGGAAGCCTTCTCTTCTCCAGGCTGCAGAGCCCCAACTCTCTCAGTCTGCCCTCACAGGACATTGCCTCATTTTGCTTTGATTTTGCCTTTGGGTAGGAGCTTGGAGGAGGAAACTTAACCCCAACTGTAGACCTGTCATTATTTGTTACCTACGCTTGTGTGGCTCAGACCTGGCTGTAACTTCTTGCCCGTACAAGAGAGTGGACTTGCTCTGTGTTCAGAGTTGCTGACAGCAATAAAACCAGTTCAGTATTACAATAACAGCTTTTCTTTCTCTGTCTTGAAACAGATTTTGAATGCCCACAACGTGTTGGTTGTGGTGTCCCGCTGGTATGGGGGCATCCTCCTGGGACCGGACCGCTTTAAACACATAAACAACTGTGCAAGGAATGTGCTTGTGGAACACAGCTATGTGCCTCCAGTGGTGAGTTTCTGCTGCTTGGAATGAAGGCCTCTGTGTGTGAGCTTGTGTGAATTCATCAGGCACAGCCAGCTTGAGTTTCTGAGGAGCAGGTCCTGCTTAACCAGTCTGATCTTCTATGACAAGGTGACCAACATAGTGGATGTAGGAAGGGCTGTGGATGTGTCTGCCTTTGACACTGTGTCCTTGTGATGGTTTGGGAGTTCCCTGCCCCTCCACACTTTGTAAAATCCCCCAGACTAGACTCAGCCAGCTGGAAGTTAAGGACTGAAGCTCTATTTACAGCTCAGCACAATGGACAAGCAGAGATAGACACAACAGACAGGAATAGTTACAGACAGAGACAAGTTAAAGGTGATACAGAAACACAACTCCCCTCCCAGAAATCAGAGACCCCAGGAGGGGCTCCCAACCACTCTTCCACCTTCTCCCCACCCCTATACCTCACCCCAGGGTTTGCCTTACGTGCAAGGTGAGTTTGGAGGATGGGCCAGGGGGGTTAGAAGAAAAGTGGTTAGTGAGGTTAGCAGAGTTCAAAGAGCTTTCCAGCCAAGACATTTCAGTGATTCTACCACCCATGGAACACTGCTTGCTTCTATGATCCAAGACTTGCAAATTCCAACTCACTACAAGCATGCAACAGTTTGTGTTTTTCTTTCCCCTTTGCAAAAGAAACATCTACTTGGCTACAAGCAGAGCAAGAATTAAAATGATCCTTCACAGTTAGAAAATGGTTGGGCTGGATGATCTTAAAAGGGTTTTTCCAATAGAGCTGTGATTCTGTGAAACTGTCACTGTTAGATGAAGCCAGAAGAAAACACTCCCTGTGTCATCCTCTGGCTGACAGAGAGTTTCATTGCTCAGTGAAAGTACCACAGCTTATAGGCATTTAGATTCCTGGGAATGAATGGATAAATACCAGACAGCTCCAGACCTTTATAAATGCCAATGATCTCCTGCACAGGAGAACAGTGCTGGTGCCTGGCCTAGAGAGAATGCTGCCAGGGCAGAAGAATGCTGTTTGCATTCTGAAATGCTTGCTTTTGTGTTTCAGGAAGAATCATCTAAACAAGCAGGAAAGAACAAGAAACTAAGAAAGGACAACAAGAAGAAAGCAGAGCACTAATTTATTTTTTCCAAGCACAGAAGATGACTTTGCACATATTTATACTATTAGATTATTGCCTTACCTGGTACAACAGAGCTTTTGTATGCACAAGAGACCTCAGTAAAGCCATGGATATATTTTTACCCCCTCCTGTGATTTCTTCTGCTCTGCTGAAGTTGGGCTTAGACACAACTTCTCTGTATTTTTACATTTTCAGCTCCTTGTTATGAAAGCATTGGAGCATCTGGAGCCACCTGGGCATGGAGCTCTTAGAGTGGGTCCAGAGGAGACCACAAAGATGGCCTGAGGGCTGCAGAACCTCTGCCATAGGGACAGGCTGGGAGAGTTGGGGCCGTTGAGCCTGGAGAAGAGAAGGCTCCAGGAAGACCTCATAGCAGCTTTCCAGTACCTAAAGGGGACTTCAGGAGAGCTGGGCAGGGACTCTTTACAAGGCGTGGAAGAGACAGGATGAGAGGTGGTGGCTCCAGACTAGAAGAAGCTGGATTTAGATTGGCCATTAGGAAGCAATTCTTGCCCATGAGGGTGGTGAGGCACTAGAACAAGTTGGCCAGGGAGGCTGTGGAGGCTCCAAGCCTGGAAGTGTTGGAAGTCAGATTCATCTCTCATTTAATGCTGTTCTTTCACAGGTGTTTTCCACAGAAATAGGGAAAAAAAGCTTCTGTGTACTCCTGGCGTTGGTGAAGAGTGCAGCAGAGAGCTTTGTCCTGATCTTCTTAATTTCCAACATCTTGGGATTGTTCTTGCTGGTGTGATGCCTGCTTAAAAACCATCCAGTGCATAGCATTATTATCTTACAGGCTGGGGTGGGAGTGGCTGGAGAGCAGCCAAACAGAAAGGGATCTGGGGGTGCTGATTGACACCCACCTGAACATGAGCCAGCAGTGTGCCCAGGGGGCCAAGAAGGCCAATGGCATCCTGGCCTGCATCAGCAAGAGTGTGGCCAGCAGGAGCAGGGAGCTCATTCTCCCCCTGCACTCTGCACTGCTTAGGCCACACCTTGAGTGCTGTGTCCAGTTCTGGGCCCCTCCATTGAAGAAGGACATTGAGGTGCTTGAGTGTGTCCAGAGAAGGGCAGCGAGGCTGGGGAGAGGCCTGGAGCACAGCCCTATGGAGAGAGGCTGAGGGAGCTGGGATTGGTTAGCCTGGAGAAGAGGAGGCTCAGGGGAGACCTTCTTGCTGTCTCCAGCTACCTGAAGGGTGCTTGTAGCCAGGAGGAGGTTGCTTTCTTCTCTCAGGCAAGCAGCAGCAGAACAAGAGGACACAGTCTCAAGCTGTGCCAGGGGAAGTTTAGGCTGGAGGTGAGGAGAAAGTTGTTGCCTGAGAGAGTCATTGACTGCTGGAATGGGCTGCCCAGGGAGGTGGTGGAGTCAGCGTCCCTGGAGGTGTTCAAGGCAGGTTTGGACGTGGCACTTGGTGCCATGGTCTGGTCTTGAGGGCTGTGGTAATGGGTTGGACTTGATGAGCTTTGAGGTCTCTTCCAACCTTGGTGACACTGTGAGACTGTGAGACTGTGATAGCAAGTTTTGGTGGTAGTCCTGCTTTGTTTGTTTGATGCTTCTTTGGTTTTTTTGGTAAGAGAAAGTTGGTATTATGAAAGAACTCTTCTGTAGGTGTCTGCAGAGAGGTTCATTGAAGGGACATGGAATCACAGACTTGTTTGGGCTGGAAAAGCTCTCTAAGATCATCCAGTACAACCATCAACCCAACATCACTATTAGTCCATGTGTCTTGAACACCTCCAGCCATGGGCACTCCACCACCTCCCTGGGCAGCCTCTCCCATTCCCTAACCACTCTTGCACCAAAGACATTTTTCCTCACATCCAACCTAACCCTCCCCTGGCACAATCTCAGGACATTTTCTCCTATCCCCTGATCCTAGGGAGAAGAGCCTAAGCCCCAGCTCACCTCACTCAGCTACAGAGCTGTGGTGAATTAGAATGTGTGTCCTATTGCAAACCTGAAGCTATTCAGTGCAGAAGCAGTTCTGCCACGTTTCAGGAGGTTGTACAACTACTCTCAGGAGCAGAATAACCTCATGTACTCTGGAGACAAGGGGATGCCCTCTATTTGTTACTTCCCACAGTGAGCAGTATGCAAGTGAATGAACTGTCTGGTGAGAAAGTGCCAGGGGAAGTTTAATTTGGACATCCAGGATCTGAAGGGGGCTGCAGGAAGGCTGGGGAGGGACTATTGACAAGGTCTGGGAATGGCAGGACAAGGGGAATGGGTTTGAAGTGTCAGAGGGGAGACTGAAAGTGGATGTTAGGAGGAAGTTGTTTGCAGTGAGGGTGGTGAGACACTGGCACAGGTTGCCCAGGGAGGTGTTCAAGGCCAGGTTGGATGAGTCCTTGAGTGCCCTGTGCTAGTGGGAGGTGTCCCTGCCTATGGCAGGGGGTTGGAACTGGCTGAGCTTTGAGATCCCTTCCAACCTTCCCATTCTGTGATTCTATGAAATGGTTTGGATTGGAAGGGACTTTAAATATACTCAGTTCCAACCCTCTGCCATGGGCAGGGACACCTCCTACTAGCCCAGCTTGCTCAAGGCCACTTCCAACCTGGATTTCAACACTTCCAGGCTTGGAGCCTCCACAGCACCTCTGGGCAACCTGTTGCAGTGCCTCAGCACCCACAAGAAGAATTGCTTCCCAATGGCCAATCTACATCTAGCTCCTAATGCAGCATTTCTGTGCTTTTCTGACTTCAGCAGAGTCCAAGCCTGATTGCAGGATGCAGTCCACTTGACAACTTGATGATTTGCCCAGGGAGGTTGTGGCTGCTCCCTCCCTGGAGGTATTCAAGGCCAGGTTGGGCACTGCCTGTGGTGGTGTCCTTGCCTATGGCAGGGGGTTGGAACTAGATGAGGTCACTTCCAACCCAAACCATTCTATGATTCTATGGTTTTCAGAGAAGGGAATTTTCCATGGTGATGGAATTTTGTGATTGGTTATCACAATCTGTCCCAGGCATAAATGGTTCCTACCCTTTTCCCCAGTGGGAAGTCTCCTGAAGAGTCTTCCTCTCTGCTTGGTGTCTAAATGATATTTAGTGCCAGATCCATGCCCCTCAAAGACAGGCCAGGCTTGGGCACATGAGCACATTGCTGTTGAATTAGCAGAGTCAGCAATCCCAGGTTCACACTGGGTTTAGTGTTTGGGCTGGCTGGGCAAGAATGGACAATGCCCTTTTGGGTGTAACGCTCTGCAAGTACAGAGATGTTCCACAAAAGGCCTGGAACAAATCTGAGCTGACACAGTGCATTTCACCCTGGATCAGCTCTTTTGTTTGCTGCTGCAGTGACATCATGTGGATTTGCTCTGCCACTGAACCAGTGTCAGACTGGATTTGTTCTTTCACTGAACAGGGGCCACCTTCACTGCTTGGGAATGGGATTCAGAGAGGTCTGGAAGCTGGCACAGAGGTGTCTTAAGTAACTGCTAATAAAGCAGTTGAAAATGCTGTGCTGAAGGGGGTGGGCAGAAGTGTTGGAGAAGGCAGTGGAGCTTGGGTATAATCCCTTCCATGTGCCAGGCTTCCTGACCTGGTGTTTGGGTATAATCCTCTCCATGTGCCAGGCTTCCTGTCCTGGTGTTTGGGTATAATGCTCTCCATGTGCCAGGCTTCCTGTCCTGGTGTTTGGTATAATCCCTTCCATGTGCCAGGCTTCCTGTCCTGGTGTTTGGTATAATCCCTTCCATGTGCCAGGCTTCCTGTCCTGGTGTTTGGTATAATCCCTTCCATGTGCCAGGCTTCCTGACCTGGTGCAGGTGTTACAACTCACCCTGAAAGCTTTCACAGATGGGGAAAGGCCAAGCCCTGGTTCAATTTTCCCCCTGTTTTTCAGTATGATCTCATTTCCTCTATTTAGATATATAAGAAATGTGTCAAATGAGGCAGAAGTGAGGCACAGGCAAGTGAAGAGCAATATCAATTTAGATGCCTTTTTGTATTTGGTTTGGAAGGGACTGGAGAGGTGTTGCAGAAGCAGAGTACTCCTGTGCAAGCACAGCTCGGATGTGTGTGGGCAGCTTGATCACAGCACAAAAGCTGATGGCTTTGAGGAGCTAATTTCTGCTCAGAGCTCTGGCAGTGAAGACTTCTCTTGGCAGTTTTCACACTGCAGGGTGGTTCTCTTCGACCATTCATTCCCATGATGCTTCCTTGTCTCACAGGGGTAGTGTTAACATCAACATTAGAGTTGCATCACCAAGGGCATCACAGTCTCACAGTATCACCAAGGCTGGAAGAGACCTCAAAGCTCATCAAGTCCAAGCCATCACCACAGCCCTCCAGACCAGACCATGGCACCAAGTGCCACGTCCAAACCTGCCTTGAACACCTCCAGGGACGCTGACTCCACCCCCTCCCTGGGCAGCCCATTCCAGCAGTCAATGACTCTCTCAGGCAACAACTTTCTCCTCACCTCCAGCCTAAACTTCCCCTGGCACAGCTTGAGATTGTGTCCTCTTGTTCTGCTGCTGCTTGCCTGAGAGAAGAAAGCAACCTCCTCCTGGCTACAAGCACCCTTCAGGTAGCTGGAGACAGCAAGAAGGTCTCCCCTGAGCCTCCTCTTCTCCAGGCTAACCAATCCCAGCTCCCTCAGCCTCTCTTCATAGGGCATCACTAGCACAGAGAAAGAAGTCATTGTTCTGCTCTGCTCAGTGCTGGTCAGACCACACCTGGAGCTCTGCCTGCAGTGCTGGTCCCTGCTGTACAAAAAAGCTGTGGACAGGCTGGAAAGTGTGCAGAGAAGAGCCAGCAGAGTGCTCAGAGGGCTGGAGCCCTGTGAGGAGAGGCTGAGAGCTGGGGGTGTGCAGCCTGCAGAAGAGAAGGCTCAGGGCAGACCTTGTCACCAGGCACCATGGAGGGAGGCTGCCAGCAGGATGGAGACTCCCTTTGTACAAGCAGTGCCATGGCAAAGCCAAGGGCTGATGGGGACAAGTTACTGCTGGGGAGGTTCCCATGGGACTGCAGGAGGAAATGTTTGCCCCTGGGAAGAGTCAGAGACTGGAATCATCTGCCAAGGGAAGCAGTGGAGTGCCCTGCATGGGGCAGGCTGAAGGCTCAGCTTGGCAGGGTGCTGGGCAGCTCAGTTCAGCTCTGCTGTCAGCTGGAGAGGTTGGAGCAGAGGGTCCTGGGGGTCCCTTCCCACCTGGCACTCTGGCACTCTGTAATGGTTGGTGAGGCTGACTGCTGGATAGGTGCAGGTTCAGGAGGAGGTGCTTGGCTCAGCACAGCTGGTTGCACTGCTGTGAGCTAGTAAGGTGCTGGCACAGATTTTGTAGCCTTTATTATCTGTGAGGCTTGAAAAACCAAACCTACACTTTTAAGACATTTCTGGAGTAGCTGAGAAACTGAAGGTTGGCTCCAAATGAGGACACATTGGAGTTGTCTCCTTGTCTATCCCTATACTAGGAGTACATTTGCTTGCAATTTGGGCTGGGAGAACAGGGCCTAGGTAAGCTGTGTCCTCATTTGGCAGTGCTGGAGAGCTCATGTGTCAGGGAGTTCAAAGTGCACTTCACTTTGAGCCACAGGAGCTCACTGTTTGTGAGCTCAAACCCTTTGTCACACTACTGCTGGACAGGTGATGAATTGGTTGTATTTGTGCCCTTGTGGCCAAGAGGGCCAAGGGCATCCTGGGCTGCATCAAGAAGAATGTGGCCAGCAGGTCAAGGGTTCTCCTTCCCCTCTGCTCTGCCCTGCTGAGAGCACACCTGGAATGCAGTGTCCAGTTTGGGGCTCCCCAGCTGAAGAGAGACAGGGACCTGCTGGAGAGAGTCCAGTGGAGCACTGCGAGGATGATGAGGGGACTGGAATGTGAGTGATGAGGAAAGGCTGAGAGCCCTGGGGCTGCTTTGCCTGGAGAAGAGAAGGCTGAGACTTCATGAACATCTGTCTGAGGGGTGGGTGTCAAGAAGAAGGGGCCAGAGCACAGGAGCTTCTTCCTTGGCATGAGAAAAAGCTTCCTTACTGTGAGGGTGCAGAGCCCTCGAGCAGCCTACTCAGGGAGGTTGTGGAGTCTCCTCTGGAGACTTTCAAAACCCACCTGGATGTGTTCCTGTGTGACCTACACTGGGTGATGCTGCTCTGGCAGGAGGGTTTGGACTTGGATGTGCAGAGGTCCCTTCCAGCCCCTAAACTTCTGTGATTCTCTGAGTTTTGTGATTGTTGAAAACTGAGCTCAGTGCTAAGTCAAGCCCTTAGCTGCTGGCTTGGTCAAGGTGAAAGCTTACCTGGGCTTACTTGGGAAGTAGAGGATTGGATGGACCATGCTTATAAAGCACCCCAAAGTACAGATTTGGTTTGCTGTGCCCAGGGCTAGACTTGGGAGCTGAAAAGATATTGGTGATATTTTGCTGTGTGTCACTGAATTTTAAGTGCTGTGTGACCAGCAGCATAGACTGGTAAGGTTGGAAGGGACCTCAAGGATCAGCCAGTTCCAACCCCCTGCCATAGGCAGGGACACCTCCCACTAGCACAGGGCACTCAGGGCCTCATCCCACCTGGCCTTGAACACCTCCAGAGAGGTTGTGGATCAAAGATCACATTCTGTGCTCCACCTCCCTGGGCAACCTGTGCCAGTG
>VWZE01025046.1:474019-476740 GCA_013396675.1 Eubucco bourcierii | reverse complement strand
TTGCCCCTTGTCCTGTCGTTGCAGGACCTTGTAAATAGTCCTTCCCCAGCCTTCCTGTAGGCCCCCTTCAGATACTGGAAGGTTACCATCAGGTCTCCTCGAAGCCTTCTCTTCTCCAGGCTGAAGAGCCCCAACTCCCTCAGCCTGTCCTCATAGGAGAGCTGCTCCAGCCCTCTGAGCATCTTTGTGGTCCTCCTCTGGACCCGCTCCAACACTTCCATGTCCTTCCTGTGCTGAGGGTTCCAGAACTGCACACAGTACTCCAGGTGGGGTCTGACAAGAGCAGAGTAAAGTGGCACAATCCCCTCCCTTGCCCTGTTGGCCACACTGCTCTTGATGCAGCCTAGGACTCGGTTGGCTGTCTGGGCTGCATGTGCACACTGCAGGCTCATGTTGAGCTTTTCATCAACCCAGACTCCAAGGTCCTTTTCCTCAGGGCTGCTCTCCAGCCATTCTTCTATGCATTGAAGATGACCACAGCCCTCCAGTTAAGCAACGAAGATGTTGAATTCACTGGAAATTTTGTAGTATCTTACAGTTTTATGCATTCAGTAAAACAGGGGACATAAACCCAAACCATGCACGTTGCAATCACTGTGAAAATTGTTCTCGCTCATCTGTTACCTTAACCACAAAACTCTGGTCAACAGTAACCTAGCAAGGACCCTCACAAACCCAGATGAGGCAGTTCAAAACAGAAGGCAATACCATTTCTCAGTCATTTTTGCCGTTAATCATTCTTTAGTGGACAACCAAGAAGTGTTTCAAGAAGTAGCTATTTCCAGTACAAATCTCCAATGATCAAATTCATAGAATCACAGAAAGTTAGGGCTTGGAAGGGATCTCTAAAGATCATCAGGTCCAATCCCCCTGCCAGAAGATCACTTAGGGCAGGTCACACAGGAAGGCATCCAGGCAGGTTTTGAAAGTCTGCAGAGAAGGAAACTCCATAATCTCTCTGTGCAGCCTGCTCCAGGGCTCCATCACCCTCACAGTAAAGAAGTGTCTCCTTCTGTTGAGGTGGGACTTCCTAGGTTCCATCTTATTGCCAATTGGGAAGCTAAGGATTTTTATTCCTTTTTTCTTGTCCGTCCCCCAGCCACACACACACACACTACTGAAATCACAAAGTGCTCTGGGAGTACTACTTTAGTTTAAAGGTTGGATTTTGAACCAGGTGCTGTGTGGCATATTTTCTTAGTAAGCTGGATAATATTACTTCTAGACATGCTCCAAAACAACATGATAAACCTGCTCTGGTCCAGAGAACAGCTCACCTTGACTTGTTCATCTCCTCTTTCCTTATAAATGATAAAGTAAAGCTAGAGCACTTAAACCTCCCCTCAGGGTGAGTGAAACTATTTATCAAACTGCTTCTGTAAGTCAACTGCATTGTCCTGAAAAGCCTGATGATGGTAGAAGGTCTGAAACAGCAAGTGAAAAGGTTGCCTTGCCATTTGAACTCTCTTTTCCCACGCCCGATTATCTTCGCATGCATTTAGCATCACTAAAATTCTTATCTCCCACTTTATTTACTGCAAATGAATAAACAGCAGGTTTGTGACACGCCCAGAATCTAAGAAACACAAAACTTCTAATCACCAAATGATAAAGCAAGTTCCACAGTCACGACTGCCTTATGCCTAATTCTTCTCCCTTTTCGCAGGTTTAGCTCCTGCCATTGATCACAACCACAGCAGAAAGATGAGACAGACCCTTGAACATAGGATTTCTGGACTATTCAGTACTCAATGCCACTAAAATATCTTACAGTCTAACTGTTATAAAATCTTAAACACTTTTTGTCAAACCATGTGTGGTATAGCCAGGGATTGAAAGCGAGGAAGGCAGTAGAGGTAGATGCTCTGCTGCTATGCTCAGCACAGAAGACAGCTTTAATTCCTCTTCAAAGCCTGGCTACACAGCACTGCCCAGCTCCTATTTCTCTTCTGCAGGAAGATGATCCTTAATTTGTACTTACGGTTTCTTCTCTCAGTTTAATCTTCAATTTAGTTAAGCCATAAACAGCTACTGCCTTTGCAATACTTTTTTTTATTTTTTTCTTTCTGGTTGTTGCTTCTACAGCTAAGAATTGCAATTGCCCAGGAAACCTGAAGTGAGAAACTGTAATTGCTATCACCCTCCTCTCCAACAGCAAAGAATGACAGAAAGCTGTCAATTGTGTGGCTAAACTTGACATTTTTACAGTCTTGTTTGCTGTTAAAAGAAGCCAATTTAGCAACCAACTTCCAACCAGAACTTCAGGTAAAAGTGCAGCTAGATCATAATGGTTTTAGTGGCAGATGCCACAAGCAGTGTTTGGATCCCTGGTCGAGGCTATAAAGATTGAAACAGCTTTATGATGGGAACCATTAAGCTGTTCCCAAGTTCAGCTAGACAGATTCTTAGAAGCCACCACATTTAGTAGATTTGATTTTGACTCTTAACAGCCAGGAGAGTTCCACTATTGGGATACCAGACAAAGGGCACATGTTGAAAGGATTTCCATGGAAATGTTTTCATCTTTGCTCACCTTCAGAAAATAGAATGGGAAATCTGTGATGGATTTATGGCTGATGATATTTACCTCTTTGAGACAGCCCATAAAGTTGTTACTGACTGGTGACCCTGGGAGGTCTGCTGTGCTAGGACTGCCTCCAACATAGAAAAAGTCATCAGAGCCCAGCATGGTGTAGTCTTCTTGCGTGTATCCCGTTGTGG